>JASEVX010000825.1:0-41952 GCA_031761405.1 Serripes groenlandicus
GGAGCCATTGCTCACCATGATCTCAAAGGTCGTTGTGTTTGTATTGGTGGGTGTTTTACGCCGTTTTCAACATCATATATGTCAAATCACCCGCACTGTTCACATACTCATTCGTCCTGGGTGATTCGACCCAGCTACTCAATAGTACTGTACACACTGTGACAAAGGGAGCAATTGACCGCCCTGCTTTCAGAGGTCGTTTTGTTTCTATTGTTGGGTGTTTTAGGCCGTTTTCAACATCATTCCAGTCATACCACCCCGTCAGTTCACACACTCGTGATCCCTGGGAGAATCAACCCAGCTATGCAATAGAACTGAACACATTGTGGCAAAAGAAGCAATTGCCCGCCGTGCTTTGAAATGGCGCTTTGTTTGCATTGTAGGGGTTTTGATATTGGAAGCGAGTTGTTGCATGACTAAATAAGTGTGGAAATTCGCATAAAGTATCTGCATGTGGGAAAGCGTTAGTAAGTGTTCACTGGTCTTCGCACCTCTGCAGGTTAAATAAAACCCTTTCGGCGGTACAGTGAACGATTTTCCCATAACCCCTTTCCCACATACATAAACTCCCTATAAAATGAACTATCGAAAACATTGTGACAAAAACAGCCATTGCTCATCATGTTGTCAAAGGTCGTTTTGCTTGCATTGTTGGGGTTTTAGGCCGTTTTCAACAGCATGTATGCCCAATCGCCATCACAGTCCACATACTCATGTTTTCTGGGTGATAATACTGAAAACAGTGTGGCATAAGGAGCCATTGCTCATCGTGTTTTCAAAGGTCGTTTTGAGTGCACTGTACGGAGATTTAGGCTGCTTTCAGTAGCATGCATGTGCAATCACCCTCACAGTTCACAAACTCACGGGACCTGGGTGAATCAACCCAGCTTTGCGTTAGGACTGAAAACAGTGTGGGAAAAGGAGCCATTGCTTATCATGTTTACACAGGTCACATACTCATGTTGTTGTCTGGGTTATTCTACCCAGCTAGTCAATAGGACTGAAAACAGTGTGGTAAGAGTAGCCATTGCTCATCATGTTTACAAAGGTCGTTTTGATTGCGTTGTTGGATTTTTTTTAGGCCGTTTACAACAGCATTTATGTTAAATAACCCTCACTGCTCGAACACACATGCTTCCTGGGTGAATCAACCCAGCTAGTCAATAGGACTGAAAACAGTGTGGTAAGAGTAGCCATTGCTCATCATGTTTACAAAGGTCGTTTTGATTGCACTGTACGGAGATTTAGGCTGCTTTCAGTGGCATGTATGTGCAATCACCCTCACAGTTCACAAACTCATGGGACCTGGGTGAATCAACCCAGCTACGCGATAACACTGAAAACAGTGTGGAAAGAGGAGCCATTGCTCACCATGATCTCAAAGGTCGTTGTGTTTGTATTGGTGGGTGTTTTACGCCGTTTTCAACATCATATATGTCAAATCACCCGCACTGTTCACATACTCATTCGTCCTGGGTGATTCGACCCAGCTACTCAATAGTACTGTACACACTGTGACAAAGGGAGCAATTGACCGCCCTGCTTTCAGAGGTCGTTTTGTTTCTATTGTTGGGTGTTTTAGGCCGTTTTCAACATCATTCCAGTCATACCACCCCGTCAGTTCACACACTCGTGATCCCTGGGAGAATCAACCCAGCTATGCAATAGAACTGAACACATTGTGGCAAAAGAAGCAATTGCCCGCCGTGCTTTGAAATGGCGCTTTGTTTGCATTGTAGGGGTTTTGATATTGGAAGCGAGTTGTTGCATGACTAAATAAGTGTGGAAATTCGCATAAAGTATCTGCATGTGGGAAAGCGTTAGTAAGTGTTCACTGGTCTTCGCACCTCTGCAGGTTAAATAAAACCCTTTCGGCGGTACAGTGAACGATTTTCCCATAACCCCTTTCCCACATACATAAACTCCCTATAAAATGAACTATCGAAAACATTGTGACAAAAACAGCCATTGCTCATCATGTTGTCAAAGGTCGTTTTGCTTGCATTGTTGGGGTTTTAGGCCGTTTTCAACAGCATGTATGCCCAATCGCCATCACAGTCCACATACTCATGTTTTCTGGGTGATAATACTGAAAACAGTGTGGCATAAGGAGCCATTGCTCATCGTGTTTTCAAAGGTCGTTTTGAGTGCACTGTACGGAGATTTAGGCTGCTTTCAGTAGCATGCATGTGCAATCACCCTCACAGTTCACAAACTCACGGGACCTGGGTGAATCAACCCAGCTTTGCGTTAGGACTGAAAACAGTGTGGGAAAAGGAGCCATTGCTTATCATGTTTACACAGGTCACATACTCATGTTGTTGTCTGGGTTATTCTACCCAGCTAGTCAATAGGACTGAAAACAGTGTGGTAAGAGTAGCCATTGCTCATCATGTTTACAAAGGTCGTTTTGATTGCGTTGTTGGATTTTTTTTAGGCCGTTTACAACAGCATTTATGTTAAATAACCCTCACTGCTCGAACACACATGCTTCCTGGGTGAATCAACCCAGCTAGTCAATAGGACTGAAAACAGTGTGGTAAGAGTAGCCATTGCTCATCATGTTTACAAAGGTCGTTTTGATTGCACTGTACGGAGATTTAGGCTGCTTTCAGTGGCATGTATGTGCAATCACCCTCACAGTTCACAAACTCATGGGACCTGGGTGAATCAACCCAGCTACGCGATAACACTGAAAACAGTGTGGAAAGAGGAGCCATTGCTCACCATGATCTCAAAGGTCGTTGTGTTTGTATTGGTGGGTGTTTTACGCCGTTTTCAACATCATATATGTCAAATCACCCGCACTGTTCACATACTCATTCGTCCTGGGTGATTCGACCCAGCTACTCAATAGTACTGTACACACTGTGACAAAGGGAGCAATTGACCGCCCTGCTTTCAGAGGTCGTTTTGTTTCTATTGTTGGGTGTTTTAGGCCGTTTTCAACATCATTCCAGTCATACCACCCCGTCAGTTCACACACTCGTGATCCCTGGGAGAATCAACCCAGCTATGCAATAGAACTGAACACATTGTGGCAAAAGAAGCAATTGCCCGCCGTGCTTTGAAATGGCGCTTTGTTTGCATTGTAGGGGTTTTGATATTGGAAGCGAGTTGTTGCATGACTAAATAAGTGTGGAAATTCGCATAAAGTATCTGCATGTGGGAAAGCGTTAGTAAGTGTTCACTGGTCTTCGCACCTCTGCAGGTTAAATAAAACCCTTTCGGCGGTACAGTGAACGATTTTCCCATAACCCCTTTCCCACATACATAAACTCCCTATAAAATGAACTATCGAAAACATTGTGACAAAAACAGCCATTGCTCATCATGTTGTCAAAGGTCGTTTTGCTTGCATTGTTGGGGTTTTAGGCCGTTTTCAACAGCATGTATGCCCAATCGCCATCACAGTCCACATACTCATGTTTTCTGGGTGATAATACTGAAAACAGTGTGGCATAAGGAGCCATTGCTCATCGTGTTTTCAAAGGTCGTTTTGAGTGCACTGTACGGAGATTTAGGCTGCTTTCAGTAGCATGCATGTGCAATCACCCTCACAGTTCACAAACTCACGGGACCTGGGTGAATCAACCCAGCTTTGCGTTAGGACTGAAAACAGTGTGGGAAAAGGAGCCATTGCTTATCATGTTTACACAGGTCACATACTCATGTTGTTGTCTGGGTTATTCTACCCAGCTAGTCAATAGGACTGAAAACAGTGTGGTAAGAGTAGCCATTGCTCATCATGTTTACAAAGGTCGTTTTGATTGCGTTGTTGGATTTTTTTTAGGCCGTTTACAACAGCATTTATGTTAAATAACCCTCACTGCTCGAACACACATGCTTCCTGGGTGAATCAACCCAGCTAGTCAATAGGACTGAAAACAGTGTGGTAAGAGTAGCCATTGCTCATCATGTTTACAAAGGTCGTTTTGATTGCACTGTACGGAGATTTAGGCTGCTTTCAGTGGCATGTATGTGCAATCACCCTCACAGTTCACAAACTCATGGGACCTGGGTGAATCAACCCAGCTACGCGATAACACTGAAAACAGTGTGGAAAGAGGAGCCATTGCTCACCATGATCTCAAAGGTCGTTGTGTTTGTATTGGTGGGTGTTTTACGCCGTTTTCAACATCATATATGTCAAATCACCCGCACTGTTCACATACTCATTCGTCCTGGGTGATTCGACCCAGCTACTCAATAGTACTGTACACACTGTGACAAAGGGAGCAATTGACCGCCCTGCTTTCAGAGGTCGTTTTGTTTCTATTGTTGGGTGTTTTAGGCCGTTTTCAACATCATTCCAGTCATACCACCCCGTCAGTTCACACACTCGTGATCCCTGGGAGAATCAACCCAGCTATGCAATAGAACTGAACACATTGTGGCAAAAGAAGCAATTGCCCGCCGTGCTTTGAAATGGCGCTTTGTTTGCATTGTAGGGGTTTTGATATTGGAAGCGAGTTGTTGCATGACTAAATAAGTGTGGAAATTCGCATAAAGTATCTGCATGTGGGAAAGCGTTAGTAAGTGTTCACTGGTCTTCGCACCTCTGCAGGTTAAATAAAACCCTTTCGGCGGTACAGTGAACGATTTTCCCATAACCCCTTTCCCACATACATAAACTCCCTATAAAATGAACTATCGAAAACATTGTGACAAAAACAGCCATTGCTCATCATGTTGTCAAAGGTCGTTTTGCTTGCATTGTTGGGGTTTTAGGCCGTTTTCAACAGCATGTATGCCCAATCGCCATCACAGTCCACATACTCATGTTTTCTGGGTGATAATACTGAAAACAGTGTGGCATAAGGAGCCATTGCTCATCGTGTTTTCAAAGGTCGTTTTGAGTGCACTGTACGGAGATTTAGGCTGCTTTCAGTAGCATGCATGTGCAATCACCCTCACAGTTCACAAACTCACGGGACCTGGGTGAATCAACCCAGCTTTGCGTTAGGACTGAAAACAGTGTGGGAAAAGGAGCCATTGCTTATCATGTTTACACAGGTCACATACTCATGTTGTTGTCTGGGTTATTCTACCCAGCTAGTCAATAGGACTGAAAACAGTGTGGTAAGAGTAGCCATTGCTCATCATGTTTACAAAGGTCGTTTTGATTGCGTTGTTGGATTTTTTTTAGGCCGTTTACAACAGCATTTATGTTAAATAACCCTCACTGCTCGAACACACATGCTTCCTGGGTGAATCAACCCAGCTAGTCAATAGGACTGAAAACAGTGTGGTAAGAGTAGCCATTGCTCATCATGTTTACAAAGGTCGTTTTGATTGCACTGTACGGAGATTTAGGCTGCTTTCAGTGGCATGTATGTGCAATCACCCTCACAGTTCACAAACTCATGGGACCTGGGTGAATCAACCCAGCTACGCGATAACACTGAAAACAGTGTGGAAAGAGGAGCCATTGCTCACCATGATCTCAAAGGTCGTTGTGTTTGTATTGGTGGGTGTTTTACGCCGTTTTCAACATCATATATGTCAAATCACCCGCACTGTTCACATACTCATTCGTCCTGGGTGATTCGACCCAGCTACTCAATAGTACTGTACACACTGTGACAAAGGGAGCAATTGACCGCCCTGCTTTCAGAGGTCGTTTTGTTTCTATTGTTGGGTGTTTTAGGCCGTTTTCAACATCATTCCAGTCATACCACCCCGTCAGTTCACACACTCGTGATCCCTGGGAGAATCAACCCAGCTATGCAATAGAACTGAACACATTGTGGCAAAAGAAGCAATTGCCCGCCGTGCTTTGAAATGGCGCTTTGTTTGCATTGTAGGGGTTTTGATATTGGAAGCGAGTTGTTGCATGACTAAATAAGTGTGGAAATTCGCATAAAGTATCTGCATGTGGGAAAGCGTTAGTAAGTGTTCACTGGTCTTCGCACCTCTGCAGGTTAAATAAAACCCTTTCGGCGGTACAGTGAACGATTTTCCCATAACCCCTTTCCCACATACATAAACTCCCTATAAAATGAACTATCGAAAACATTGTGACAAAAACAGCCATTGCTCATCATGTTGTCAAAGGTCGTTTTGCTTGCATTGTTGGGGTTTTAGGCCGTTTTCAACAGCATGTATGCCCAATCGCCATCACAGTCCACATACTCATGTTTTCTGGGTGATAATACTGAAAACAGTGTGGCATAAGGAGCCATTGCTCATCGTGTTTTCAAAGGTCGTTTTGAGTGCACTGTACGGAGATTTAGGCTGCTTTCAGTAGCATGCATGTGCAATCACCCTCACAGTTCACAAACTCACGGGACCTGGGTGAATCAACCCAGCTTTGCGTTAGGACTGAAAACAGTGTGGGAAAAGGAGCCATTGCTTATCATGTTTACACAGGTCACATACTCATGTTGTTGTCTGGGTTATTCTACCCAGCTAGTCAATAGGACTGAAAACAGTGTGGTAAGAGTAGCCATTGCTCATCATGTTTACAAAGGTCGTTTTGATTGCGTTGTTGGATTTTTTTTAGGCCGTTTACAACAGCATTTATGTTAAATAACCCTCACTGCTCGAACACACATGCTTCCTGGGTGAATCAACCCAGCTAGTCAATAGGACTGAAAACAGTGTGGTAAGAGTAGCCATTGCTCATCATGTTTACAAAGGTCGTTTTGATTGCACTGTACGGAGATTTAGGCTGCTTTCAGTGGCATGTATGTGCAATCACCCTCACAGTTCACAAACTCATGGGACCTGGGTGAATCAACCCAGCTACGCGATAACACTGAAAACAGTGTGGAAAGAGGAGCCATTGCTCACCATGATCTCAAAGGTCGTTGTGTTTGTATTGGTGGGTGTTTTACGCCGTTTTCAACATCATATATGTCAAATCACCCGCACTGTTCACATACTCATTCGTCCTGGGTGATTCGACCCAGCTACTCAATAGTACTGTACACACTGTGACAAAGGGAGCAATTGACCGCCCTGCTTTCAGAGGTCGTTTTGTTTCTATTGTTGGGTGTTTTAGGCCGTTTTCAACATCATTCCAGTCATACCACCCCGTCAGTTCACACACTCGTGATCCCTGGGAGAATCAACCCAGCTATGCAATAGAACTGAACACATTGTGGCAAAAGAAGCAATTGCCCGCCGTGCTTTGAAATGGCGCTTTGTTTGCATTGTAGGGGTTTTGATATTGGAAGCGAGTTGTTGCATGACTAAATAAGTGTGGAAATTCGCATAAAGTATCTGCATGTGGGAAAGCGTTAGTAAGTGTTCACTGGTCTTCGCACCTCTGCAGTTTAAATAAAACCCTTTCGGCGGTACAGTGAACGATTTTCCCATAACCCCTTTCCCACATACATAAACTCCCTATAAAATGAACTATCGAAAACATTGTGACAAAAACAGCCATTGCTCATCATGTTGTCAAAGGTCGTTTTGCTTGCATTGTTGGGGTTTTAGGCCGTTTTCAACAGCATGTATGCCCAATCGCCATCACAGTCCACATACTCATGTTTTCTGGGTGATAATACTGAAAACAGTGTGGCATAAGGAGCCATTGCTCATCGTGTTTTCAAAGGTCGTTTTGAGTGCACTGTACGGAGATTTAGGCTGCTTTCAGTAGCATGCATGTGCAATCACCCTCACAGTTCACAAACTCACGGGACCTGGGTGAATCAACCCAGCTTTGCGTTAGGACTGAAAACAGTGTGGGAAAAGGAGCCATTGCTTATCATGTTTACACAGGTCACATACTCATGTTGTTGTCTGGGTTATTCTACCCAGCTAGTCAATAGGACTGAAAACAGTGTGGTAAGAGTAGCCATTGCTCATCATGTTTACAAAGGTCGTTTTGATTGCGTTGTTGGATTTTTTTTAGGCCGTTTACAACAGCATTTATGTTAAATAACCCTCACTGCTCGAACACACATGCTTCCTGGGTGAATCAACCCAGCTAGTCAATAGGACTGAAAACAGTGTGGTAAGAGTAGCCATTGCTCATCATGTTTACAAAGGTCGTTTTGATTGCACTGTACGGAGATTTAGGCTGCTTTCAGTGGCATGTATGTGCAATCACCCTCACAGTTCACAAACTCATGGGACCTGGGTGAATCAACCCAGCTACGCGATAACACTGAAAACAGTGTGGAAAGAGGAGCCTTTGCTCACCATGATCTCAAAGGTCGTTGTGTTTGTATTGGTGGGTGTTTTACGCCGTTTTCAACATCATATATGTCAAATCACCCGCACTGTTCACATACTCATTCGTCCTGGGTGATTCGACCCAGCTACTCAATAGTACTGTACACACTGTGACAAAGGGAGCAATTGACCGCCCTGCTTTCAGAGGTCGTTTTGTTTCTATTGTTGGGTGTTTTAGGCCGTTTTCAACATCATTCCAGTCATACCACCCCGTCAGTTCACACACTCGTGATCCCTGGGAGAATCAACCCAGCTATGCAATAGAACTGAACACATTGTGGCAAAAGAAGCAATTGCCCGCCGTGCTTTGAAATGGCGCTTTGTTTGCATTGTAGGGGTTTTGATATTGGAAGCGAGTTGTTGCATGACTAAATAAGTGTGGAAATTCGCATAAAGTATCTGCATGTGGGAAAGCGTTAGTAAGTGTTCACTGGTCTTCGCACCTCTGCAGGTTAAATAAAACCCTTTCGGCGGTACAGTGAACGATTTTCCCATAACCCCTTTCCCACATACATAAACTCCCTATAAAATGAACTATCGAAAACATTGTGACAAAAACAGCCATTGCTCATCATGTTGTCAAAGGTCGTTTTGCTTGCATTGTTGGGGTTTTAGGCCGTTTTCAACAGCATGTATGCCCAATCGCCATCACAGTCCACATACTCATGTTTTCTGGGTGATAATACTGAAAACAGTGTGGCATAAGGAGCCATTGCTCATCGTGTTTTCAAAGGTCGTTTTGAGTGCACTGTACGGAGATTTAGGCTGCTTTCAGTAGCATGCATGTGCAATCACCCTCACAGTTCACAAACTCACGGGACCTGGGTGAATCAACCCAGCTTTGCGTTAGGACTGAAAACAGTGTGGGAAAAGGAGCCATTGCTTATCATGTTTACACAGGTCACATACTCATGTTGTTGTCTGGGTTATTCTACCCAGCTAGTCAATAGGACTGAAAACAGTGTGGTAAGAGTAGCCATTGCTCATCATGTTTACAAAGGTCGTTTTGATTGCGTTGTTGGATTTTTTTTAGGCCGTTTACAACAGCATTTATGTTAAATAACCCTCACTGCTCGAACACACATGCTTCCTGGGTGAATCAACCCAGCTAGTCAATAGGACTGAAAACAGTGTGGTAAGAGTAGCCATTGCTCATCATGTTTACAAAGGTCGTTTTGATTGCACTGTACGGAGATTTAGGCTGCTTTCAGTGGCATGTATGTGCAATCACCCTCACAGTTCACAAACTCATGGGACCTGGGTGAATCAACCCAGCTACGCGATAACACTGAAAACAGTGTGGAAAGAGGAGCCATTGCTCACCATGATCTCAAAGGTCGTTGTGTTTGTATTGGTGGGTGTTTTACGCCGTTTTCAACATCATATATGTCAAATCACCCGCACTGTTCACATACTCATTCGTCCTGGGTGATTCGACCCAGCTACTCAATAGTACTGTACACACTGTGACAAAGGGAGCAATTGACCGCCCTGCTTTCAGAGGTCGTTTTGTTTCTATTGTTGGGTGTTTTAGGCCGTTTTCAACATCATTCCAGTCATACCACCCCGTCAGTTCACACACTCGTGATCCCTGGGAGAATCAACCCAGCTATGCAATAGAACTGAACACATTGTGGCAAAAGAAGCAATTGCCCGCCGTGCTTTGAAATGGCGCTTTGTTTGCATTGTAGGGGTTTTGATATTGGAAGCGAGTTGTTGCATGACTAAATAAGTGTGGAAATTCGCATAAAGTATCTGCATGTGGGAAAGCGTTAGTAAGTGTTCACTGGTCTTCGCACCTCTGCAGGTTAAATAAAACCCTTTCGGCGGTACAGTGAACGATTTTCCCATAACCCCTTTCCCACATACATAAACTCCCTATAAAATGAACTATCGAAAACATTGTGACAAAAACAGCCATTGCTCATCATGTTGTCAAAGGTCGTTTTGCTTGCATTGTTGGGGTTTTAGGCCGTTTTCAACAGCATGTATGCCCAATCGCCATCACAGTCCACATACTCATGTTTTCTGGGTGATAATACTGAAAACAGTGTGGCATAAGGAGCCATTGCTCATCGTGTTTTCAAAGGTCGTTTTGAGTGCACTGTACGGAGATTTAGGCTGCTTTCAGTAGCATGCATGTGCAATCACCCTCACAGTTCACAAACTCACGGGACCTGGGTGAATCAACCCAGCTTTGCGTTAGGACTGAAAACAGTGTGGGAAAAGGAGCCATTGCTTATCATGTTTACACAGGTCACATACTCATGTTGTTGTCTGGGTTATTCTACCCAGCTAGTCAATAGGACTGAAAACAGTGTGGTAAGAGTAGCCATTGCTCATCATGTTTACAAAGGTCGTTTTGATTGCGTTGTTGGATTTTTTTTAGGCCGTTTACAACAGCATTTATGTTAAATAACCCTCACTGCTCGAACACACATGCTTCCTGGGTGAATCAACCCAGCTAGTCAATAGGACTGAAAACAGTGTGGTAAGAGTAGCCATTGCTCATCATGTTTACAAAGGTCGTTTTGATTGCACTGTACGGAGATTTAGGCTGCTTTCAGTGGCATGTATGTGCAATCACCCTCACAGTTCACAAACTCATGGGACCTGGGTGAATCAACCCAGCTACGCGATAACACTGAAAACAGTGTGGAAAGAGGAGCCATTGCTCACCATGATCTCAAAGGTCGTTGTGTTTGTATTGGTGGGTGTTTTACGCCGTTTTCAACATCATATATGTCAAATCACCCGCACTGTTCACATACTCATTCGTCCTGGGTGATTCGACCCAGCTACTCAATAGTACTGTACACACTGTGACAAAGGGAGCAATTGACCGCCCTGCTTTCAGAGGTCGTTTTGTTTCTATTGTTGGGTGTTTTAGGCCGTTTTCAACATCATTCCAGTCATACCACCCCGTCAGTTCACACACTCGTGATCCCTGGGAGAATCAACCCAGCTATGCAATAGAACTGAACACATTGTGGCAAAAGAAGCAATTGCCCGCCGTGCTTTGAAATGGCGCTTTGTTTGCATTGTAGGGGTTTTGATATTGGAAGCGAGTTGTTGCATGACTAAATAAGTGTGGAAATTCGCATAAAGTATCTGCATGTGGGAAAGCGTTAGTAAGTGTTCACTGGTCTTCGCACCTCTGCAGGTTAAATAAAACCCTTTCGGCGGTACAGTGAACGATTTTCCCATAACCCCTTTCCCACATACATAAACTCCCTATAAAATGAACTATCGAAAACATTGTGACAAAAACAGCCATTGCTCATCATGTTGTCAAAGGTCGTTTTGCTTGCATTGTTGGGGTTTTAGGCCGTTTTCAACAGCATGTATGCCCAATCGCCATCACAGTCCACATACTCATGTTTTCTGGGTGATAATACTGAAAACAGTGTGGCATAAGGAGCCATTGCTCATCGTGTTTTCAAAGGTCGTTTTGAGTGCACTGTACGGAGATTTAGGCTGCTTTCAGTAGCATGCATGTGCAATCACCCTCACAGTTCACAAACTCACGGGACCTGGGTGAATCAACCCAGCTTTGCGTTAGGACTGAAAACAGTGTGGGAAAAGGAGCCATTGCTTATCATGTTTACACAGGTCACATACTCATGTTGTTGTCTGGGTTATTCTACCCAGCTAGTCAATAGGACTGAAAACAGTGTGGTAAGAGTAGCCATTGCTCATCATGTTTACAAAGGTCGTTTTGATTGCGTTGTTGGATTTTTTTTAGGCCGTTTACAACAGCATTTATGTTAAATAACCCTCACTGCTCGAACACACATGCTTCCTGGGTGAATCAACCCAGCTAGTCAATAGGACTGAAAACAGTGTGGTAAGAGTAGCCATTGCTCATCATGTTTACAAAGGTCGTTTTGATTGCACTGTACGGAGATTTAGGCTGCTTTCAGTGGCATGTATGTGCAATCACCCTCACAGTTCACAAACTCATGGGACCTGGGTGAATCAACCCAGCTACGCGATAACACTGAAAACAGTGTGGAAAGAGGAGCCATTGCTCACCATGATCTCAAAGGTCGTTGTGTTTGTATTGGTGGGTGTTTTACGCCGTTTTCAACATCATATATGTCAAATCACCCGCACTGTTCACATACTCATTCGTCCTGGGTGATTCGACCCAGCTACTCAATAGTACTGTACACACTGTGACAAAGGGAGCAATTGACCGCCCTGCTTTCAGAGGTCGTTTTGTTTCTATTGTTGGGTGTTTTAGGCCGTTTTCAACATCATTCCAGTCATACCACCCCGTCAGTTCACACACTCGTGATCCCTGGGAGAATCAACCCAGCTATGCAATAGAACTGAACACATTGTGGCAAAAGAAGCAATTGCCCGCCGTGCTTTGAAATGGCGCTTTGTTTGCATTGTAGGGGTTTTGATATTGGAAGCGAGTTGTTGCATGACTAAATAAGTGTGGAAATTCGCATAAAGTATCTGCATGTGGGAAAGCGTTAGTAAGTGTTCACTGGTCTTCGCACCTCTGCAGGTTAAATAAAACCCTTTCGGCGGTACAGTGAACGATTTTCCCATAACCCCTTTCCCACATACATAAACTCCCTATAAAATGAACTATCGAAAACATTGTGACAAAAACAGCCATTGCTCATCATGTTGTCAAAGGTCGTTTTGCTTGCATTGTTGGGGTTTTAGGCCGTTTTCAACAGCATGTATGCCCAATCGCCATCACAGTCCACATACTCATGTTTTCTGGGTGATAATACTGAAAACAGTGTGGCATAAGGAGCCATTGCTCATCGTGTTTTCAAAGGTCGTTTTGAGTGCACTGTACGGAGATTTAGGCTGCTTTCAGTAGCATGCATGTGCAATCACCCTCACAGTTCACAAACTCACGGGACCTGGGTGAATCAACCCAGCTTTGCGTTAGGACTGAAAACAGTGTGGGAAAAGGAGCCATTGCTTATCATGTTTACACAGGTCACATACTCATGTTGTTGTCTGGGTTATTCTACCCAGCTAGTCAATAGGACTGAAAACAGTGTGGTAAGAGTAGCCATTGCTCATCATGTTTACAAAGGTCGTTTTGATTGCGTTGTTGGATTTTTTTTAGGCCGTTTACAACAGCATTTATGTTAAATAACCCTCACTGCTCGAACACACATGCTTCCTGGGTGAATCAACCCAGCTAGTCAATAGGACTGAAAACAGTGTGGTAAGAGTAGCCATTGCTCATCATGTTTACAAAGGTCGTTTTGATTGCACTGTACGGAGATTTAGGCTGCTTTCAGTGGCATGTATGTGCAATCACCCTCACAGTTCACAAACTCATGGGACCTGGGTGAATCAACCCAGCTACGCGATAACACTGAAAACAGTGTGGAAAGAGGAGCCATTGCTCACCATGATCTCAAAGGTCGTTGTGTTTGTATTGGTGGGTGTTTTACGCCGTTTTCAACATCATATATGTCAAATCACCCGCACTGTTCACATACTCATTCGTCCTGGGTGATTCGACCCAGCTACTCAATAGTACTGTACACACTGTGACAAAGGGAGCAATTGACCGCCCTGCTTTCAGAGGTCGTTTTGTTTCTATTGTTGGGTGTTTTAGGCCGTTTTCAACATCATTCCAGTCATACCACCCCGTCAGTTCACACACTCGTGATCCCTGGGAGAATCAACCCAGCTATGCAATAGAACTGAACACATTGTGGCAAAAGAAGCAATTGCCCGCCGTGCTTTGAAATGGCGCTTTGTTTGCATTGTAGGGGTTTTGATATTGGAAGCGAGTTGTTGCATGACTAAATAAGTGTGGAAATTCGCATAAAGTATCTGCATGTGGGAAAGCGTTAGTAAGTGTTCACTGGTCTTCGCACCTCTGCAGGTTAAATAAAACCCTTTCGGCGGTACAGTGAACGATTTTCCCATAACCCCTTTCCCACATACATAAACTCCCTATAAAATGAACTATCGAAAACATTGTGACAAAAACAGCCATTGCTCATCATGTTGTCAAAGGTCGTTTTGCTTGCATTGTTGGGGTTTTAGGCCGTTTTCAACAGCATGTATGCCCAATCGCCATCACAGTCCACATACTCATGTTTTCTGGGTGATAATACTGAAAACAGTGTGGCATAAGGAGCCATTGCTCATCGTGTTTTCAAAGGTCGTTTTGAGTGCACTGTACGGAGATTTAGGCTGCTTTCAGTAGCATGCATGTGCAATCACCCTCACAGTTCACAAACTCACGGGACCTGGGTGAATCAACCCAGCTTTGCGTTAGGACTGAAAACAGTGTGGGAAAAGGAGCCATTGCTTATCATGTTTACACAGGTCACATACTCATGTTGTTGTCTGGGTTATTCTACCCAGCTAGTCAATAGGACTGAAAACAGTGTGGTAAGAGTAGCCATTGCTCATCATGTTTACAAAGGTCGTTTTGATTGCGTTGTTGGATTTTTTTTAGGCCGTTTACAACAGCATTTATGTTAAATAACCCTCACTGCTCGAACACACATGCTTCCTGGGTGAATCAACCCAGCTAGTCAATAGGACTGAAAACAGTGTGGTAAGAGTAGCCATTGCTCATCATGTTTACAAAGGTCGTTTTGATTGCACTGTACGGAGATTTAGGCTGCTTTCAGTGGCATGTATGTGCAATCACCCTCACAGTTCACAAACTCATGGGACCTGGGTGAATCAACCCAGCTACGCGATAACACTGAAAACAGTGTGGAAAGAGGAGCCATTGCTCACCATGATCTCAAAGGTCGTTGTGTTTGTATTGGTGGGTGTTTTACGCCGTTTTCAACATCATATATGTCAAATCACCCGCACTGTTCACATACTCATTCGTCCTGGGTGATTCGACCCAGCTACTCAATAGTACTGTACACACTGTGACAAAGGGAGCAATTGACCGCCCTGCTTTCAGAGGTCGTTTTGTTTCTATTGTTGGGTGTTTTAGGCCGTTTTCAACATCATTCCAGTCATACCACCCCGTCAGTTCACACACTCGTGATCCCTGGGAGAATCAACCCAGCTATGCAATAGAACTGAACACATTGTGGCAAAAGAAGCAATTGCCCGCCGTGCTTTGAAATGGCGCTTTGTTTGCATTGTAGGGGTTTTGATATTGGAAGCGAGTTGTTGCATGACTAAATAAGTGTGGAAATTCGCATAAAGTATCTGCATGTGGGAAAGCGTTAGTAAGTGTTCACTGGTCTTCGCACCTCTGCAGGTTAAATAAAACCCTTTCGGCGGTACAGTGAACGATTTTCCCATAACCCCTTTCCCACATACATAAACTCCCTATAAAATGAACTATCGAAAACATTGTGACAAAAACAGCCATTGCTCATCATGTTGTCAAAGGTCGTTTTGCTTGCATTGTTGGGGTTTTAGGCCGTTTTCAACAGCATGTATGCCCAATCGCCATCACAGTCCACATACTCATGTTTTCTGGGTGATAATACTGAAAACAGTGTGGCATAAGGAGCCATTGCTCATCGTGTTTTCAAAGGTCGTTTTGAGTGCACTGTACGGAGATTTAGGCTGCTTTCAGTAGCATGCATGTGCAATCACCCTCACAGTTCACAAACTCACGGGACCTGGGTGAATCAACCCAGCTTTGCGTTAGGACTGAAAACAGTGTGGGAAAAGGAGCCATTGCTTATCATGTTTACACAGGTCACATACTCATGTTGTTGTCTGGGTTATTCTACCCAGCTAGTCAATAGGACTGAAAACAGTGTGGTAAGAGTAGCCATTGCTCATCATGTTTACAAAGGTCGTTTTGATTGCGTTGTTGGATTTTTTTTAGGCCGTTTACAACAGCATTTATGTTAAATAACCCTCACTGCTCGAACACACATGCTTCCTGGGTGAATCAACCCAGCTAGTCAATAGGACTGAAAACAGTGTGGTAAGAGTAGCCATTGCTCATCATGTTTACAAAGGTCGTTTTGATTGCACTGTACGGAGATTTAGGCTGCTTTCAGTGGCATGTATGTGCAATCACCCTCACAGTTCACAAACTCATGGGACCTGGGTGAATCAACCCAGCTACGCGATAACACTGAAAACAGTGTGGAAAGAGGAGCCATTGCTCACCATGATCTCAAAGGTCGTTGTGTTTGTATTGGTGGGTGTTTTACGCCGTTTTCAACATCATATATGTCAAATCACCCGCACTGTTCACATACTCATTCGTCCTGGGTGATTCGACCCAGCTACTCAATAGTACTGTACACACTGTGACAAAGGGAGCAATTGACCGCCCTGCTTTCAGAGGTCGTTTTGTTTCTATTGTTGGGTGTTTTAGGCCGTTTTCAACATCATTCCAGTCATACCACCCCGTCAGTTCACACACTCGTGATCCCTGGGAGAATCAACCCAGCTATGCAATAGAACTGAACACATTGTGGCAAAAGAAGCAATTGCCCGCCGTGCTTTGAAATGGCGCTTTGTTTGCATTGTAGGGGTTTTGATATTGGAAGCGAGTTGTTGCATGACTAAATAAGTGTGGAAATTCGCATAAAGTATCTGCATGTGGGAAAGCGTTAGTAAGTGTTCACTGGTCTTCGCACCTCTGCAGGTTAAATAAAACCCTTTCGGCGGTACAGTGAACGATTTTCCCATAACCCCTTTCCCACATACATAAACTCCCTATAAAATGAACTATCGAAAACATTGTGACAAAAACAGCCATTGCTCATCATGTTGTCAAAGGTCGTTTTGCTTGCATTGTTGGGGTTTTAGGCCGTTTTCAACAGCATGTATGCCCAATCGCCATCACAGTCCACATACTCATGTTTTCTGGGTGATAATACTGAAAACAGTGTGGCATAAGGAGCCATTGCTCATCGTGTTTTCAAAGGTCGTTTTGAGTGCACTGTACGGAGATTTAGGCTGCTTTCAGTAGCATGCATGTGCAATCACCCTCACAGTTCACAAACTCACGGGACCTGGGTGAATCAACCCAGCTTTGCGTTAGGACTGAAAACAGTGTGGGAAAAGGAGCCATTGCTTATCATGTTTACACAGGTCACATACTCATGTTGTTGTCTGGGTTATTCTACCCAGCTAGTCAATAGGACTGAAAACAGTGTGGTAAGAGTAGCCATTGCTCATCATGTTTACAAAGGTCGTTTTGATTGCGTTGTTGGATTTTTTTTAGGCCGTTTACAACAGCATTTATGTTAAATAACCCTCACTGCTCGAACACACATGCTTCCTGGGTGAATCAACCCAGCTAGTCAATAGGACTGAAAACAGTGTGGTAAGAGTAGCCATTGCTCATCATGTTTACAAAGGTCGTTTTGATTGCACTGTACGGAGATTTAGGCTGCTTTCAGTGGCATGTATGTGCAATCACCCTCACAGTTCACAAACTCATGGGACCTGGGTGAATCAACCCAGCTACGCGATAACACTGAAAACAGTGTGGAAAGAGGAGCCATTGCTCACCATGATCTCAAAGGTCGTTGTGTTTGTATTGGTGGGTGTTTTACGCCGTTTTCAACATCATATATGTCAAATCACCCGCACTGTTCACATACTCATTCGTCCTGGGTGATTCGACCCAGCTACTCAATAGTACTGTACACACTGTGACAAAGGGAGCAATTGACCGCCCTGCTTTCAGAGGTCGTTTTGTTTCTATTGTTGGGTGTTTTAGGCCGTTTTCAACATCATTCCAGTCATACCACCCCGTCAGTTCACACACTCGTGATCCCTGGGAGAATCAACCCAGCTATGCAATAGAACTGAACACATTGTGGCAAAAGAAGCAATTGCCCGCCGTGCTTTGAAATGGCGCTTTGTTTGCATTGTAGGGGTTTTGATATTGGAAGCGAGTTGTTGCATGACTAAATAAGTGTGGAAATTCGCATAAAGTATCTGCATGTGGGAAAGCGTTAGTAAGTGTTCACTGGTCTTCGCACCTCTGCAGGTTAAATAAAACCCTTTCGGCGGTACAGTGAACGATTTTCCCATAACCCCTTTCCCACATACATAAACTCCCTATAAAATGAACTATCGAAAACATTGTGACAAAAACAGCCATTGCTCATCATGTTGTAGTTCGAGTTAAACGATAATTCGAAACTTCAAATGCTCTAGTTATCGCGAGCGCACTGTAATGTGAGCAAGTCTCATATTTTACTCATACCCACACACGGTCTTGTAAGCGACAGTTTGATTGGCTGACGCAAATGACAATCTGAGACGTGAGTTTAGAGCTCTACATTATAAGCGGCATAACACATCATTGAAAAAGAGGTAGTATATCCACTGCGCGGGAAACACATTGATATAACTCGAGTATTAAGATTTCCACATGTCAGTTTCATGTACATAGACATTGCATTATAATCAAAGCATAGAGGTGTGAGACCTATACAACACTAGCTTTACTCTTAACCGTAGTTGCGTATTCGCCATCATTTCAATGTCGCACACGTTTAACCGACGCTGGAACAACACGGTTATACCATTTGATGGTAGCATACACACTCCTCTACTCAAAAATACACCCAATCTGTCTCTTATCTATATATACCAAAATTACTCCAGGGCTCATTCCTATATTTCTGAAACCCGGCGTCACACACGTACGTTCATTTTATAACTATGTTTCATTTGATTTTCATTTTTGTATAAACTTTCTTTTAACCCGCCTTTCCCACACGCTTTTGTTTCTTAAATCAACCAATGTGTTCCTCTGTGATTTACAGTCAGTTGGTGAATTCGTTGATACCATGAACGGCTACAACAGCACCAAAAAGCTTTCCAGCACCCGCTGTGGACAATACATGGCACCAAACAACATCGAGTTGGCCGATCTGCCAGACTCCGTTGATTGGAGACCCAAGGGATTCGTCACACCAATCAAAAACCAGGACAGTATGTAATACAATCATACATATCATTTGATTGGACACACACTATGATTGTTACATGCTATTTCATTGGGCTACGTTACACACACACACAACACCAGGTAGTTATTTAAGAAAGATCGGTCATGGTGGAGTGCCCTTCGGCAAGGCACATTTCCGAGCGTAGTATTGGTTTGTATACCCAGAGATCATGCATAAGTGAATTGTCGCCGTGATTTAACGGACATAATGTCGATAACGGCTCGAAACCCCAAATAAAGTTAAATGTAATAACATCATACAGATCATTTGATTGGTCCACCCTATCTGTCTTGCATGGTATTTGATTGGGTTACGTGTACCAATCAAAAGACATGTTAGTATTCGCCATGGTCGAGTGATTAACGTGTAGATTTGTAACCAGGTTTTCCGAGTGTTGTCCCCGCTCGCTGGTGGAGTGCCCTCTGGGATATTTCCAGCATATTTACGGACTGTTAACCATGATATTATAAATATGTGTTCTTCGCCATGACATAACTGGAATATTGTAACAAATGGTAGAACAAAACCAATAAATCATTATATCGTTCTATCCAGAAGACCTTGGCATATACCTCGGTATAGTCCGTTGAAATTGAATCGGCAAAGGGTGAATGCATAACGATGTCAGTTTATATGGAAATATAAACTAATTGAACCTTGTAACAGTTCAATTTAAACAGACTTTCCGAGTTACTTAAACTATAACCGTCTTTCGACCCATTATACAGAGTGTGTTGAACTACTGTAAGTGTCTTTTGGACCATTCCAATTTGGATATCACATTCCCACTTACAACACATCTGCAGTAAACGACTTTTTACAATTTTTTTGCAATTTCACCTTCTACCACAGTACTCTCAAAAATCGTCTGCAACAGATGTGCCTACAGACGTCTATATGAGGAAACTATGTTAGGTTGGCTGACCTCTTTTCCTGCGCCATTATTTCCTTTATTCTGAATTACGGGGTCAATGTGGATATTGTTGGTCGTTCTCTAGCACTGGTTCCACTTACATTAGACTAATAACCAATTCTCCATTATATTTAGGTTATATTGGCTCCCCTTCTTTTCTAGTCAGTAATCTGTCTATTCTGAATTACAGGGCCAATGTGGATCTTGTTGGTCATTCTCTGCCACTGGTTCCCTGGAAGGTCAGCACTTCCGTAAGACTAACTCTCTCGTCTCGTTATCCGAAAAGAACTTGATGGACTGTTCTACCAAAGATGGTACGCCATTTTATAAATAAGCCTTGCTCTACAAAAGCCGACAGTATGGCATTAGGAGCAATGTCTCCTTTTTACACAGTGTTTACAAAAGTTGTCTGCTGTTGAGGCGTCCTTAATACGTCCGAATGTGGAACGGGACGAACTGAATACTTACTGAATATACTGACTAGTTACTGAATACTTACTGAATACACTACTGAAACTATATTAAACAGATTACATGTCGGACATTGGAGTAGAGTTTCATACAGAAATGAAAACATTTTTGAGGAAGAAATGTTTCACAATTTATTCCCACAGTAATGTCAAAAGTCGTCTGCTGTACAGACGTACACTTCGTCTGCATAGGGCAATTGATAACAATACATACCGTACTAATGAACCTGCACTCTCATAAGCTATTGACGTAAAAGTCTCTTTCCATTATTTCTCGTTCGATAACTTCAGTTGTATTGATTTAATTTATGTTATCGATGTATAGCCATTATCAACGTATAATTTATTTATTATTATCATTTGGATTGATTTAACTCATGCTATCGATGTTTAGCCATTATCAACGTATACTTTATTTATAATTATCATTTGGATTGATTTAACTTATGTTATCGATGTATAGCCATTATCAACGTATACTTTATTTATAATTATCATTTGGATTGAATTAACTTATGTTATCGATGTATAGCCATTATCGACGTATACTTTATTTATAATTATCACTTGGATTAATTCCGAGTTAATAACGAATTTCCTTTTGACGTAGACGTTGAACTCCCATGTAATGTCTAACCCCTGCCTATGCTCAGTTGGAAATGATATGTGTAGGATGCAACTAAAACGTGGTCATTTTAATTGCTAGGCAACCACGGCTGTAAAGGAGGTTTGATGGACCAGGCTTTCGCTTACATCATCTCGAACGACGGTATTGACACCGAAGAATCTTATCCATACGTACCTAAAGTAAGTCTCTATTTCGACTAGTCCACTGTCACTCTGAAGGAATCCGTCCGGCGGCCATGATGGAGTGCCCTGGGGCGGTGTACATTTCCCAGCCTACATGTAGCTTAGTACTGGTTTGTTTACCCAGGGATCGTGTATAATCTGAAAAAGATATATCGTTCTGTATCGATTAAACAATTGTTCCATATGTACAGCTATACGTATATGTAATGTTTATATGAAGATTTGCAATGCGATTTGATTTACACTAACGTTAATTAGTACACGTGTAAGACCGATATATGAAAATATTCGAATGGTAGACATACATGATGATAGACATGCATATACATGCATAGACAAATAGTCATACAAACGCATAGACAGATACACATACAGATTGACATACACATGTATATACATGCATACAGGCAGATTGACATTTACACCAACAGATAGACGGAGAGATAGACGGACATACATATATATATAAACTTAAAGACAAAAAAACCCAGATAGGAATACACTATGTAGGACGCACATACTTACTTGTAGACGAACAGTGTAGGCAGATGAATAAAGACCGCACATCTCTAGACTCAGTTCACGGATTGCCCCATTATCATTATAGGACGGAACATGCCAATTCAAGTCCGATAACGTTGGTGCCACCGAGGTCAGCTGTATGGACATCGAGAGAGACAGCGAAACCAACCTCCAGAAGGCCGTTGCTATGGAGGGACCAATATTGCTCCGTTGCCATTGACGCTGGACACAGATCATTTCAATTGTACAAGTACGTATGAAGCGTTTACAGAATAAAATTCTCATACCGAATCTTGCAGATACACAAGATCCAGTCATTTGTTTGGTTTTATTTTAAAGTACTTTAAAAAGAAAGAGACCCTGTTTTAAGATTGAAGTCAGAACACACTCATTAATTCAAATCGTTGAAACTTACGTTATATGAAAAACACGTACGGAAAACCAATTTCCTACAACATCAGTTATGCTTGTATTTTCACATGTTACGAAACTATAACTTCAATTATGATTAAGTACACGTATTAACCTCAAAAATAAAAAATAAACACAGGTAATACGTGTATACACTATCTTGAAGGACTTTTATTTATCCTATCTAAAGGATTTTTAGTTCTAAGATTTTTTCGTAAAGAAAAGGGAATACGAAAGAGAAAGCGAAACCAACCTCCAGAAGGCCGTTGCTATGGAGGGACCCATCTCCGTTGCCATTGACGCTGGACACAGATCATTCCAATTGTACAAGTACGTATGAAGCGTTTACATGTTACGAAACTATAACTGCAATACTGATTAGGTTCACGTATTAACCTCAAAAAGAACAATTAAACACAGGTAATACGTGTATACACTATCTTGAAGGACTTTTATTTATTCTCACAAAAGGGTTTTTAGGTCTAAAATTATTCGTAAAGAAAAGGGAATACGCCCCTTTATATATATAGCTCTAATTTATCTACGAACCCCGTGAATCGATTGAGGGTCTTGATGCATCTGCGTCTGCATTACAAGCCGAATTAGGAGAAAACCAACACGGTGGACTCTGCGTAAAGTATCGACCCGGATCAGCCTAATCATGCAGCGCAGGCTAACCCGGACAGACACTTGGTGCATCCTGTGGATTTTGTGTTTCAGGAATCATTACTTTATACGGCTATCCCTCTGAGACGGAATGTGCCGGCACGGATTAGCCTGCGCGAACTGCGCAGGCTGATCTTGGTTGATACATAACGCAGAGCCAATAATGTTTGTTTTCTCTTGGAACGGTTCATATGTGTTGTATAGTTGAGCTGGTGCTAAAGACCACCTGGGAATAGCTTTTGATTTCCCAAATACTCATTTTCTATATAAATGATCCTGTAATTAAAGACCACCCGTGAACAAAGACTAGATTGTTCACTTCCCATTGCTGGTCTTTACACACACACACACACACACACACACACACACACACACACACAGGTTTGACTGTATATACATTATATCCAAATGATTCGTCCGACAACAAAAATTGTTCTCCTACTTGTGTTTTGTCAATACAACTTCAAATGATTTCATAGCGGAGTCTCAATCTGACCTAAAATCGCCAAACTTCGCTCCTGTCTAGTTTCTTTACAGCCTCCGTGGTATGCTCGTAAGACCTTCCGCATAGGGAGCTAAAACCAGGGTTCGATCCCCGTTCAGGTCATAGCAAAAATACTTTTAAGGAAGCTTGTTATGGCTTCTTTCCCTTGCGCTTAGGGTAAGCTGGTTTCTATTGCATAAGTCTCAGGATAAATAATACGTATAGTACTTGCGAGTTAACCAAGGAAACGCCGTAATATAACTCAAATAGTGTTGAAAGCTGCGTAAAATATACCTAGAACAAGCTAACAAAATATATTCTCTTACAGGACCGGTGTTTACAAGGAACCAGAATGCAGTTCAATCCGACTTGATCACGGAGTTCTTGCTGTAGGATACGGAAGTGACAGTGGATCGGATTATTGGATCGTTAAAAACAGGTGAGTGATGACCGTCACCTATGACGTTTTTGATTGTATATATTATTAGCCAAGGTTTTTGGAGAGATATTAAAATAAGCTATTCGCTTCTTTCTCAAACTAAATTCATTGTACGAAAGTAAACATGAACATATTAATACTTCGAATTATCGAAGTGTTCCAGTGACCGCTGGATGGTATGCTTAATTCATTTAAGTATTGTTAGCCTCTTAATTCATTTAATTATGTATTGTATTGCGAAACGCAAGCGAGTGATAAAGTAATAACAAGAAAATAGCGCAGCAGCAGTTGTAATTACTCGTATGAAAAAGACAGATCCGTTCCAGGAAATGGTTCGAGTTACTGTTGAACTATGTATTCTAATTGTCCAATTTCTAGTTATTGCGAATCCCCTGTAGAAGTAGCACTTAATAAACGTACTATTTGAAACAGTGAGTTTATTAGTATGTAACGGACTTATTAATCCACCGAACATCATGTTTTAGTGTGGCGCGGTAATCTAGTGGTTAATAACGATAGACTGTTAATCAAGAGGTCCAGGGTTCAAATCCATGTCCGGGTTCTGGATTTTTCTCATGTGATTCTAAGTGTCTCCAAGTCTACTAGAGGTAACGAACTGGTCCTTTCCATGAAAAAGTGTCCCACGTGTATCGGTGCTATACAATGAGCACGTTAAAGAACGAATGGGTGTTTTCAGAAATAGCTAGGGTATTGCACCCTGATACCCTTGTATCTAACTCTGTCTTTCGAATTGATCTGCACCTGTCAGATGCTTGTACGTGATATAATGTACGCTATGAAATGGGCCTTTAGAAGCTTGATACCTCATGCTACAATCAGAGCAATCAGGCTCTATAATTGCATTACATTACACCGCCTCGGTGGTGTAGTGGTAGAGCATCCGCCTGGGTACGGGAGGTCGTTTGTCCGAACCCCGGCCGGGTCATACTTAATACTTTAAAATTAGGAGGTAATGCATGCCCTCCTTGGCACACCCACTGTTTGCCTAGCTACACTATATATTATATAGCGGGGAAAGTGTGACAGGGTTTTAATAGACAGCAATAGTCTGCACAACACTGTTTGCCTAGCTACACTATATATTATATAGCGGGGAAAGTGTAGTGTGACAGGGTTTTAAAAGACAGCAATAGTCCGCACAACACTGTTTGCCTAGCTACACTATATATTATATAGCGGGGAAAGTGTAGTGTGACAGGGCTTTAATAGACAGCAATAGTCCGCACAACACTGTTTGTCTAGCTACACTATATATTATATAGCGGGGAAAGTGTAGTGTGACAGGGCTTTAATAGACAGCAATAGTCCGCACAACACTGTTTGCCTAGCTACACTATATATTATATAGCGGGGAAAGTGTAGTGTGACAGGGCTTTAAAAGACAGCAATAGTCCGCACAACACTGTTTGCCTAGCTACACTATATATTATATAGCGGGGAAAGTGTGACAGGGTTTTAAAAGATAGCAATAGTCCGCACAACACTGTTTGCCTAGCTACACTATATATTATATAGCGGGGAAAGTGTGACAGGGTTTTAAAAGACAGCAATAGTCCGCACAACACTGTTTGTCTAGCTACACTATATATTATATAGCGGGGAAAGTGTAGTGTGACAGGGCTTTAATAGACAGCAATAGTCCGCACAACACTGTTTGTCTAGCTACACTATATATTATATAGCGGGGAAAGTGTAGTGTGACAGGGCTTTAATAGACAGCAATAGTCCGCACAACACTGTTTGCCTAGCTACACTATATATTATATAGCGGGGAAAGTGTAGTGTGACAGGGCTTTAAAAGACAGCAATAGTCCGCACAACACTGTTTGCCTAGCTACACTATATATTATATAGCGGGGAAAGTGTGACAGGGTTTTAAAAGATAGCAATAGTCCGCACAACACTGTTTGCCTAGCTACACTATATATTATATAGCGGGGAAAGTGTGACAGGGTTTTAAAAGATAGCAATAGTCCGCACAACACTGTTTGCCTAGCTACACTATATATTATATAGCGGGGAAAGTGTAGTGTGACAGGGTTTTAAAAGACAGCAATAGTCCGCACAACACTGTTTGCCTAGCTACACTATATATTATATAGCGGGGAAAGTGTAGTGTGACAGGGCTTTAAAAGATAGCAATAGTCCGCACAACACTGTTTGCCTAGCTACACTATATATTATATAGCGGGGAAAGTGTAGTGTGACAGGGTTTTAAAAGACAGCAATAGTCCGCACAACACTGTTTGTCTAGCTACACTATATATTATATAGCGGGGAAAGTGTAGTGTGACAGGGTTTTAATAGACAGCAATAGTCCGCACAACACTGTTTGCCTAGCTACACTATATATTATATAGCGGGGAAAGTGTAGTGTGACAGGGTTTTAATAGATAGCAATAGTCCGCACAACACTGTTTGTCTAGCTACACTATATATTATATAACGGGGAAAGTGTAGTGTGAAAGGGTTTTAATAGATAGCAATAGTCCGCACAACACTGTTTGTCTAGCTACACTATATATTATATAACGGGGAAAGTGTAGTGTGACAGGGTTTTAAAAGACAGCAATAGTCCGCACAACACTGTTTGTCTAGCTACACTATATATTATATAGCGGGGAAAGTGTAGTGTGACAGGGTTTTAAAAGACAGCAATAGTCCGCACAACACTGTTTGCTTAGCTACACTATATATTATATAACGGGGAAAGTGTAGTGTGACAGGGTTTTAAAAGACAGCAATAGTCCGCACAACACTGTTTGCCTAGCTACACTATATATTATATAACGGGGAAAGTGTAGTGTGACAGGGTTTTAAAAGACAGCAATAGTCCGCACAACACTGTTTGTCTAGCTACACTATATATTATATAGCGGGGAAAGTGTAGTGTGACAGGGTTTTAAAAGACAGCAATAGTCCGCACAACACTGTTTGCCTAGCTACACTATATATTATATAGCGGGGAAAGTGTAGTGTGACAGGGTTTTAAAAGACAGCAATAGTCCGCACAACACTGTTTGCCTAGCTACACTATATATTATATAGCGGGGAAAGTGTAGTGTGACAGGGTTTTAAAAGACAGCAATAGTCCGCACAACACTGTTTGCTTAGCTACACTATATATTATATAACGGGGAAAGTGTAGTGTGACAGGGTTTTAAAAGACAGCAATAGTCCGCACAACACTGTTTGCTTAGCTACACTATATATTATATAACGGGGAAAGTGTAGTGTGACAGGGTTTTAAAAGACAGCAATAGTCCGCACAACACTGTTTGTCTAGCTACACTATATATTATATAGCGGGGAAAGTGTAGTGTGACAGGGTTTTAAAAGACAGCAATAGTCCGCACAACACTGTTTGCTTAGCTACACTATATATTATATAGCGGGGAAAGTGTAGTGTGACAGGGTTTTAAAAGACAGCAATAGTCCGCACAACACTGTTTGCCTAGCTACACTATATATTATATAGCGGGGAAAGTGTAGTGTGACAGGGTTTTAAAAGACAGCAATAGTTCGCACAACACTGTTTGCCTAGCTACACCATATATTGTATAGCGTCCAAAGTGTGACAGGGTTTTAAAAGACAGCAATAGTCCGCACAACACTGTTTGCCTAGCTACACTATATATTATATAGCGGGGAAAGTGTAGTGTGACAGGGTTTTAAAAGACAGCAATAGTCCGCACAACACTGTTTGCCTAGCTACACTATATATTATATAGCGGGGAAAGTGTAGTGTGACAGGGTTTTAAAAGACAGCAATAGTCCGCACAACACTGTTTGCCTAGCTACACTATATATTATATAGCGGGGACAGTGTGACAGGGTTTTAAAAGACAGCAATAGTCCGCACAACACTGTTTGCCTAGCTACACTATATATTATATAGCGGGGACAGTGTGACAGGGTTTTAAAAGACAGCAATAGTCCGCACAACACTGTTTGCCTAGCTACACTATATATTATATAGCGGGGACAGTGTGACAGGGTTTTAAAAGACAGCAATAGTCCGCACAACACTGTTTGTCTAGCTACACTATATATTATATAGCGGGAAAAGTGTAGTGTGACAGGGTTTTAAAAGACAGCAATAGTCCGCACAACACTGTTTGCCTAGCTACACTATATATTATATAGCGGGGAAAGTGTAGTGTGACAGGGTTTTAAAAGACAGCAATAGTCCGCACAACACTGTTTGTCTAGCTACACTATATATTATATAGCGGGGAAAGTGTAGTGTGACAGGGTTTTAAAAGACAGCAATAGTCCGCACAACACTGTTTGTCTAGCTACACTATATATTATATAGCGGGGAAAGTGTAGTGTGACAGGGTTTTAAAAGACAGCAATAGTCCGCACAACACTGTTTGCTTAGCTACACTATATATTATATAGCGGGAAAAGTGTAGTGTGACAGGGTTTTAAAAGACAGCAATAGTCCGCACAACACTGTTTGCTTAGCTACACTATATATTATATAGCGGGAAAAGTGTAGTGTGACAGGGTTTTAAAAGACAGCAATAGTCCGCACAACACTGTTTGCTTAGCTACACTATATATTATATAGCGGGGAAAGTGTAGTGTGACAGGGTTTTAAAAGACAGCAATAGTCCGCACAACACTGTTTGCTTAGCTACACTATATATTATATAGCGGGGAAAGTGTAGTGTGACAGGGTTTTAAAAGACAGCAATAGTCCGCACAACACTGTTTGCCTAGCTACACTATATATTATATAGCGGGGAAAGTGCAGTGTGACAGGGTTTTAAAAGACAGCAATAGTCCGCACAACACTGTTTGCCTAGCTACACTATATATTATATAGCGGGGAAAGTGTAGTGTGACAGGGTTTTAAAAGACAGCAATAGTCCGCACAACACTGTTTGTCTAGCTACACTATATATTATATTGCGGGGAAAGTGTAGTGTGACAGGGTTTTAAAAGACAGCAATAGTCCGCACAACACTGTTTGCTTAGCTACACTATATATTATATAGCGGGGAAAGTGTAGTGTGACAGGGTTTTAAAAGACAGCAATAGTCCGCACAACACTGTTTGCTTAGCTACACTATATATTATATAGCGGGGAAAGTGTAGTGTGACAGGGTTTTAAAAGACAGCAATAGTCCGCACAACACTGTTTGCCTAGCTACACTATATATTATATAGCGGGGAAAGTGCAGTGTGACAGGGTTTTAAAAGACAGCAATAGTCCGCACAACACTGTTTGCCTAGCTACACTATATATTATATAGCGGGGAAAGTGTAGTGTGACAGGGTTTTAAAAGACAGCAATAGTCCGCACAACACTGTTTGTCTAGCTACACTATATATTATATAGCGGGGAAAGTGTAGTGTGACAGGGTTTTAAAAGACAGCAATAGTCCGCACAACACTGTTTGTCTAGCTACACTATATATTATATAGCGGGGAAAGTGTAGTGTGACAGGGTTTTAAACGACAGCAATAGTCCGCACACCCACTGTTTGTCTAGCTACACTATATATTATATAGCGGGGAAAGTGTAGTGTGACAGGGTTTTAAACGACAGCAATAGTCCGCACACCCACTGTTTGTCTAGCTACACTATATATTATATAGCGGGAAAAGTGTAGTGTGACAGGGTTTTAAACGACAGCAATAGTCCGCACAACACTGTTTGCCTAGCTACACTATATATTATATAGCGGGGAAAGTGTAGTGTGACAGGGTTTTAAACGACAGCAATAGTCCGCACAACACTGTTTGCTTAGCTACACTATATATTATATAGCGGGGAAAGTGTAGTGTGACAGGGTTTTAAAAGACAGCAATAGTCCGCACAACACTGTTTGCTTAGCTACACTATATATTATATAGCGGGGAAAATGTAGTGTGACAGGGTTTTAATAGATAGCAATAGTCCGCACAACACTGTGTGTCTAGCTACACTATATATTATATAGCGGGAAAAGTGTAGTGTGACAGGGTTTTAAAAGACAGCAATAGTCCGCACAACACTGTTTGCTTAGCTACACTATATATTATATAGCGGGGAAAGTGTGACAGGGTTTTAATAGATAGCAATAGTCCGCACAACACTGTTTGTCTAGCTACACTATATATTATATAGCGGGAAAAGTGTAGTGTGACAGGGTTTTAAAAGACAGCAATAGTCCGCACAACACTGTTTGCTTAGCTACACTATATATTATATAGCGGGGAAAGTGTGACAGGGTTTTAATAGATAACAATAGTCCGCACAACACTGTTTGTCTAGCTACACTATATATTATATAGCGGGAAAAGTGTAGTGTGACAGGGTTTTAAAAGACAGCAATAGTCCGCACAACACTGTTTGCTTAGCTACACTATATATTATATAGCGGGGAAAGTGTGACAGGGTTTTAATAGATAGCAATAGTCCGCACAACACTGTTTGTCTAGCTACACTATATATTATATAGCGGGAAAAGTGTAGTGTGACAGGGTTTTAAAAGACAGCAATAGTCCGCACAACACTGTTTGCTTAGCTACACTATATATTATATAGCGGGGAAAGTGTGACAGGGTTTTAATAGATAGCAATAGTCCGCACAACACTGTTTGTCTAGCTACACTATATATTATATAGCGGGGAAAGTGTGACAGGGTTTTAATAGACAGCAATAGTCCGCACAACACTGTTTGCTTAGCTACACTATATATTATATAGCGGGGAAAGTGTGACAGGGTTTTAATAGATAGCAATAGTCCGCACAACACTGTTTGTCTAGCTACACTATATATTATATAGCGGGAAAAGTGTAGTGTGACAGGGTTTTAAAAGACAGCAATAGTCCGCACAACACTGTTTGCTTAGCTACACTATATATTATATAGCGGGGAAAGTGTGACAGGGTTTTAATAGATAGCAATAGTCCGCACAACACTGTTTGTCTAGCTACACTATATATTATATAGCGGGGAAAGTGCGAAATTGTTTTAGAAGACAGCAATAGTCAGCACAACACTGTTTGCCTAGCTACACTATATATTATATAGCGGGGAAAGTGCGAAATTGTTTTAGAAGACGGCAATAGTCCGCACAACACTGTGTGTCTAGCTACACTATATATTACGTAACGGGGAAAGTGTGAAAGGGTTTTAAAAGACAGCAATAGTCCGCACAACACTGTTTGTCTAGCTACACTATATATTATATAGCGGGGAAAGTGTAGTGTGACAGGGTTTTAAAAGACAGCAATAGTCCGCACAACACTGTTTGCTTAGCTACACTATATATTATATAGCGGGGAAAGTGTAGTGTGACAGGGTTTTAAAAGACAGCAATAGTCCGCACAACACTGTTTGCTTAGCTACACTATATATTATATAGCGGGGAAAGTGTAGTGTGACAGGGTTTTAAAAGACAGCAATAGTCCGCACAACACTGTTTGCTTAGCTACACTATATATTATATAGCGGGGAAAGTGTAGTGTGACAGGGTTTTAAAAGACAGCAATAGTCCGCACAACACTGTTTGCAAAGCTACACTATATATTATATAGCGGGAAAAGTGTAGTGTGACAGGGTTTTAAAAGACAGCAATAGTCCGCACAACACTGTTTGCTTAGCTACACTATATATTATATAGCGGGAAAAGTGTAGTGTGACAGGGTTTTAAAAGACAGCAATAGTCCGCACAACACTGTTTGCTTAGCTACACTATATATTATATAGCGGGAAAAGTGTAGTGTGACAGGGTTTTAAAAGACAGCAATAGTCCGCACAACACTGTTTGCTTAGCTACACTATATATTATATAGCGGGGAAAGTGTGACAGGGTTTTAATAGATAGCAATAGTCCGCACAACACTGTTTGTCTAGCTACACTATATATTATATAGCGGGGAAAGTGCGAAATTGTTTTAGAAGACAGCAATAGTCAGCACAACACTGTTTGCCTAGCTACACTATATATTATATAGCGGGGAAAGTGCGAAATTGTTTTAGAAGACGGCAATAGTCCGCACAACACTGTGTGTCTAGCTACACTATATATTACGTAACGGGGAAAGTGTGAAAGGGTTTTAAAAGACAGCAATAGTCCGCACAACACTGTTTGTCTAGCTACACTATATATTATATAGCGGGAAAAGTGTAGTGTGACAGGGTTTTAAAAGACAGCAATAGTCCGCACAACACTGTTTGCTTAGCTACACTATATATTATATAGCGGGAAAAGTGTAGTGTGACAGGGTTTTAAAAGACAGCAATAGTCCGCACAACACTGTTTGCTTAGCTACACTATATATTATATAGCGGGAAAAGTGTAGTGTGACAGGGTTTTAAAAGACAGCAATAGTCCGCACAACACTGTTTGCTTAGCTACACTATATATTATATAGCGGGAAAAGTGTAGTGTGACAGGGTTTTAAAAGACAGCAATAGTCCGCACAACACTGTTTGCTTAGCTACACTATATATTATATAGCGGGAAAAGTGTAGTGTGACAGGGTTTTAAAAGACAGCAATAGTCCGCACAACACTGTTTGCTTAGCTACACTATATATTATATAGCGGGGAAAGTGTGACAGGGTTTTAATAGATAGCAATAGTCCGCACAACACTGTTTGTCTAGCTACACTATATATTATATAGCGGGGAAAGTGCGAAATTGTTTTAGAAGACAGCAATAGTCAGCACAACACTGTTTGCCTAGCTACACTATATATTATATAGCGGGGAAAGTGCGAAATTGTTTTAGAAGACGGCAATAGTCCGCACAACACTGTGTGTCTAGCTACACTATATATTACGTAACGGGGAAAGTGTGAAAGGGTTTTAAAAGACAGCAATAGTCCGCACAACACTGTTTGTCTAGCTACACTATATATTATATAGCGGGGAAAGTGTGAACGGGTTTTAAAAGATAGCAATAGTCTGCACAACACTGTTTGCCTAGCTACACTATATATTATATAACGGGGAAAGTGTGAAAGGGTTTTAAAAGACAGCAATAGTCAGCACAACACCGTTTGCCTAGCTACACTATAAATTTGAAACCAACAACCACGAGTTCGTATTACGGGGTAACAGACGTACGGAGTAGATTTAGATACGACAGAAGAAAAGCACACATACGTTAAGATCACTGTAACCCTTTCCCACATACAACACATTTGCAGCAGACGACTTTGAACAAGTCAATGTTGAAATATTGACAATTTCAATAAATGAAATTATAACCATCAAATAGAGTTGAAAACATCGTACTGATTTCTTCTTTTGCTAAACTATTTTCAAATGCCGTCCACTGCACCGGGCCAGAAATCGTCTGTGTGTATAACGGCCATAGAAAGTAAACGATTAATGTACATACTATACAATTGAAATGAGCCGTTCCACGAGAAAACCAACATTGTGGACTCTGCGTAAAGTATCGACCCGGATCAGCCTAAGCACGCGGCGCAGGCTTCCCCGGACGGGCTCTTTTCGCCTTCTGTGAATTTTCTGTTTCAGGAATCATTACGCTATACCTCTATCCCCCTTAGACGGGATGTGTCGGCCCGGATTAGCGCGGAAAGCGCGGAAAGCGCGGAAAGCGCGGAAAGCGCGGAAAGCGCGGAAAGCGCAGGCTGATCTGGATCGATACATTACGCAGAGTCCATAATATTGGTTTTCTCGTGGAACGGTTCGAATGCTGATTGATTCACGGCATCTCGAACTTCATATCTTTAGCGATAAGCGTCGGGGATATTGGATACCGGGCGTCCAGGATTCGATGTCCACTCGCGGTGCTGTGGTCATGGTAGAGTGCCCTTGGGGGGCAAGGAAGGTACATTTCCTAGCATAGTACTGGTTTGATTACCCAGGTATCATGAAGACGTGAACCGTCGCCGTGATAAAACTATAATAATGTTGAAAACGGCGTAAAACCGCAACAAAATAAACACATCTTTAGCGATATGGCTCCATCCTGATACTCAGACAAGTATGATATATAGCCTAGTAAATCAGCTATCTGCGATAGGTCCATGGTGTTAATTTTATATGCACTGTTTACTAAACATCGCTGTGAATTAAATACGACATATAAGCAGTTGGTAAATACTGATCAAAGAGGAATATGAATTGATTGGGGTTTATCGACGTTTTCAACAATGTTTGAGTCATATCACGGCGGCCAGTTAACATACTCATATGTTTCATAGCTTTCACACACCAGTTATCCATGCAACAAACTGTCAACGCAACTGACTGCTTGTAAGCCCATTGGTGGAAGACGAACGGCGCTTGTCACAGTGACATTTATCAAACCTCGGAAAGAACGTTGGCCGAGCTGGGATTCGAACTCACAGCCTCTGGATTGACATCCGGCGTCGGTACCGACTGAGCTACCCGGGCTCGGCGAGGAACAACGTAGGTAAGTAGGAAGCAATCGTACAGTACTATTTAAAGTTCAGAACTAAAAGTAAAAAACAGTGTAACACCATTGTTCGGATTGAACTGCTCCTTTTCCAAAATTGGTAATAATGAAATAACCTTTTATGCAGCAGATTCAGGTTGTGTGAGAACAGTATCAACTCTAAACTGTCCCAGGCTGCATGGCAAACTAAAAGCATTTCGAAATTTAATAAAAATACATTTTCTGTACTTAAACAATCATTTAATACTTGACTTTTTAACACGAGATAAAACAAAGAAATTAAAACATAATAAACTTGTACATTTCTGGAATTGACCAAAGAAATGTCTCAAAACTGTTCCAATCACTATAATAACAGTCCAAGAATTAAAATAGATCAAGTCCAGAATATGGACTCGCAATGAATCAAACCACTTCCTGGAAAGGATCTGTCTTTTGAAAATAGCGTAGCAGCAGCTCTGATTAATCATACAAGCAATCAGAACTGCCGATGCGATGTTTCTTTATATAATTTATTCACTGACTTCCTTTTCATAATTAACACTAATTAATAAATGAATAGCGAATCGATTCGTGTTTTACACCGCTTGCAACAATTGTGTAGTTATATCACGGCGTTTCCATGGTACGTTACCAGTACTACTGGTCCATTTATCCTGGCACCAGCCAGTCAGTCGTTATGCTAACACCGCAACCCTGAGCACCGATGAAAACGTTCGTTATGCTAACACCGCAACCCTGAGCACCAAGGAAAACGTTCGTTACTTTTCTGCCGTTATTTACCCGCGAACTCGGCTATACAGCCATTTAACGAGTATAGCCAAGGCGGGTGGCCACTTCTACCATTTTTAAATCTTTGGTTTGACCCGGTCGGGGATCAAACCCATGACCTCTCGCACCGAGTCGGACTCTCTAGCACTACACCACCGAGGCGGTCTTTGTGTTAAGAAGCCAACGTGTACAACCCCTCTGGGTGGTTGCTTAAGGCAAGTTTGACTGTACAAGCATCTTGCAACAATCAAGAGATACCCCGAACTCTTCGATTACTCGAAGTATTATATCGAGTCGACTGTAAGAAACGAAATCGTACATGCCTTTTGTAATCAGCATACCAGCATGTCATATTGGTCAGACAGGCAATCGAAACTGCCACTGCGATGTTTTCTTTATATGATTTATTAACTGACTGACTTGCCAAAATAAACATTAAAGTATGTATGAATTACTAAGCTGAAAATACATACACGAATCTAGTATAAATCCAGTGATACCTTGAACACGTCGATTACTCGAAGTACTATATCGAATCTTAGTTGTAAGAAAACCAATCGTATGTCTGTCTGTCTGTCTGTCTGTCTTTACGTCTGGACGAGTACTTGTAGGGTGCTCAATAGGGTTTTTTATTATTTATAACAGGTATCTCATTTGCATATTAATGTTATTCATTCCGTTAAAGGGAAGTTATTACGGAATGAATTGCATACTTGTGGGGTGCACAGAGGGGGTAGAGAAAAAGATACAGTCAAAGGAAATAACCCCACAAGTACACTTCATAAGAATGTCTGTCTGTCTGTCTGTCTGTCTGTCTGTCTGTCTGTCTGTCTGTCTGTCTGTCTGTCTGTCTGTCTGTCTGTCTGTCTGTCTGTCTGTCTGTCTGCCTGTCTGTCTGTCTGTCTGTCTGTCTGTCTGTCTGGCGCTGTCTGTCTGTCTGGCTGGCTGGAGGCTGGCTGGCTGGCTGGCTGGCTGGCTGGCAGGGCTGTCTGGCTGTCTGGCTGTCTGTCTGTCTGATATGTCTGTCTTGTCTGTCTGTCTGTCTTTCTCTCTGTATATATCTGTGTTTCTCTGTCTCAGCTCTGTCATCTCTCTATAACTCTATATATTTGTGTCTCTCACTATCACCTCTCTTTCTCTCTCATTTCTCTCTCTCTTTCTCTCTCCCTCTTTGTCTCTCTGTCTCTCTGTCTCTCAATATCTCCCCCTCTCTTCGTCTCTGTCACTCGCCTCTTTTTTCTCTAGTCTGTATGTCTATCTGTCTCTCTTTATATAAATATCCCTCTCATACGCTTTCTTTCTATCTCCTCCGTATGTGTGTATATGTGGTGTGTCTCTCTTTATGTATATTGTCTCTCTATCTCTCTCTCTCTCTCTCTTCTGTCTGTCTATTTCTCCATCCTTTCTCCGTCTCTCTAGTTCTCTCTCTCTCTCTCTCACTCTCTCTCTCTCTCGTCTCTCTCTCTCCTCTCTTCTCTCTCTCTCTCTGCTCTCTCTCTTCTCTCTCTTCTCTCTCTCATCTCATCGTCTCTCTCTCCTGTCTCTCTCTCTCTCTCTCTCGCTACTCTCTCTCTCTCTCTCTCGACTCTCTCTCTCGCTCTCTCTCACTTCTCTCTCTCATCTCTCTCGTCTCTCTCTCTCTTAGGACGTGTGCGATATGGGTTTATGGCTGTAACAGTAAAATATATCGGGGTATTAATACCCTCATCAAACACCCCACCGTGATAGAGGAAACTGGCTTAACATATACATAATGATGACCATATTTGATAGTGATTTGTTGTCCAATTTAAGAGATTGAGGAATTAAAGTAATTTTAATTGTGATAAAATATTCAACTTTTTAAAATTTATTGAAAATCAGCATATAATTGTATTTTTAAAGCGTGAAGGGGTAAGTATTTTATTTATTCAAAACACGAAGTAATGTATTTTTCAACAGTATTTAAGTTATATCTGCCTGCCTGTGCGCTTCTCACCCTCTCTCTCTCTCTCTCTCTTCTCTCTCTTCTCTCTCTACTCTCTCTCTCTCTCTCTCACTCTCTCTCTCTCTCTCTCTCATCTCTTCTCTCTCTCTCTCTCTCTCTCTCTCTCCTCTCCCGTCTCACTCTCTTGTCTCATCTCCTCCTTCTCTCTCTCTCTGTCCTCCTCCCCTCTTCTCTCTATCTCCCTCCTCTCTCATCTCTCTCTTCCTCTCTCTTCTCTCTCTCTCTCTCTCTCTTCTCTCTCTCACTCCTATCTCCCTTTCGTCTCTCTGTCTCTGTCTCTGTCTCTGTCTCTCTCTGTCACTGCCTCTCTCTTTCTTTCATTCTGTCTCTCATCTCATTTCTCCATTCAATCGTCTCTCCTTTCTCTGGTTCTCACGATATATACTCCCTCTCTTTATCTCTCACTGCATCTTTTTTTTAGAATGATCTCCTAAACTTTATCAGTTAAAGATGCACTGCAGTGTGGCGTGGAACGCTCATACGCAAGGTACGATTCCTTAGGCTAGTATCGGTTTGAGATTTTAAAAGACTTGCATACAACTGCAACATTGTTGAAAACATGTTTTGCATTTACGCAATCCTCCAGAATCAATTAAACAAGAAGAACCATGAAACAGTCTCTACAATAATTGATCTATAATATCATTGATTTGGTGATATTGTGGTAAAGGAGAACGGCATATCGTGTCTTTGCGTCAACGTTGTAACTTAAATCTCTAAATCTACTTATCCGTGTGTTACAGTCATATCCAAAAGATGATTATATAACTCAACAGTATATTTTGCTGTTTCGGTTCTAGTTTGCGAAGGGGTTAAACCCAAATAAGTTCTCGTGGCGTTACCAAAGTGTTTGTTCAATAATATTCAATTGGGGGGTTGTCTTTTTTTTTTCAATATATATACATTTTTCATTTTGTTAGGCCGATATGTTCCAAACTCGTCTGCTGCCTGATTAGTTATAATGTCGGAGAGAGGTGAAACTAATTTCGATTTTAATTTTTTTACACAAAACTTGCAAAACATATCGCGATATTTTTTTTTTCAAGCAGGCTTTTTCAGTAATCTCGTGCGTTGATTGCTGACTTAGTTCAAATTTAGTATGATGATGTTTTTTCCTTTTCATTCTGATTTTACAAACGTTTTAAAACGTCTGAAACTTTCTGAATAGATACAATTAGATGGAATGTCCTCGAAAATACAACACGTTTCAATACGTTTGGACAAAACACTTTTGCAAATGGAGGGAAAAGTGTTCAATCCAAGCGAATATCTCCTCTCTGCCAAACTTCACAAATGTTTTCCGAACTTAAAAAGTCGTATGCTGCAGATAAACTTGAGTCAAATCAGCACTATGTAATAATTAAGACGAGAAGTACGTACATATTTACCCTAGAAACATAATGAATACCGTATAAAGAGAAGACTTGCTTTTAAGAAAAAAGAACAGCTGTGTATGTCATTTCACATTTGTAATTCTCATGTTTCGGAAACGACTATATTTCGTTTTCAAATAGACTCGAGAGACATAAACAAAAAAACACTCTGATGCGCAACAAAGGCGCACGGTATAGATCAAACCAGTTCATATTTTCAGTGTCATTCTCATGTTTTCGGACACGCGATCCTTTTTTTAATTTAGGTTTTCTATGGAAACAACTACAGTAAAATACGAAAAATGACAAAGCCGTTGTAATAAGCAAAATTATTTTAAGGGACATATAATGCACACCACCGGTAAAAATACTCCGACGGGCCTCCAGACGACACCACATCAATCCTCAAACAAAGGTTCAGATCAGCCTGCGTAGACGCACGCAGTTCGATCAAACAGTTTAACGTTTCGAAACAGACAATCCACGAATTTTACGCTTTATAAGACGTTTCTAAGGGTTGATCCTGATTATTCGAACTTACTAAAGTCAAAGTCACAGTCATAATTATAATTTATAGCAGATTTGCTTCTGTGCCTAGGCACACGCGCAGTCAATTTTCTACTTTATTATGAACCGCGTCAGGCCTTATTGACATTCCGACAATGCATTCATTTTAGATCACAATTGGTGTACAGCTATTGTGTCTAGGCTTCTATTTTTTCTTTTATTAAAAGTAATATTAATTAAATCGCTTGCCTATAATTGAAGCCTCTGCAGCAAACGAACTTTTGAAAACGTTTTGACAAAATGATACAAGATTACTATTTTGCCACATTGATATCAACTGGTATTCTAAAACTCAACGTTTATAGAGAAAAAGACTTTCAATTCTAGTCAGTTAGGTTATGGGACCCATATGTAATTTTTGGTATAACTCTTTGCAAACTTTCAGGGATAATTTTTAGACTATCGGGAAACATAAAACCAATGTTGGCAATTTTTCATAATCCCCCAACAGCGGCCATCTTGGATTTCAAAATGGCCGCTGTTGAAAACCTACTATACCACCATATCTCGGCCTATAAAAACAACATAAATTCATGATTTTGGTGTCATCTACACCACATTTTCACGAGTCAAGGAACCCAATTCCGTGTTTTACAGAAAGTGTCAGCTTGACAGCCTTAGCGGCCATATTGGGATCTAAGATGGCCGCCATGCAGAAATCTGGATTTCTTTATATCTCTACGACCTATATGTCATAGAGACATTATCTTTGGTGTCAATACCCACATTTAAGGGTCAAGAACACATTTCTGTAATTACAGATAATCTCAAGATGACAGCATTGAGCAGCTATATTGGTATCCAAGATGGCTGCCCTGCAGAATTAATAGTCCCAAATATAAATAGCTTTGTCCAAATTACATGTATTTATATGCAAACATTTAGAGAAGATACATTTTTCAGACCATTTCATCTGGAATTTCTAGAATCATGAGTCTGGCTGAAGTAGGTAACAGTCAATTCTCCATCATTTGCTGTATATCCTTATCATGTTAGTTTTAAACTTATTTATTTAAATCGATTGAGAAACAAGCTTTAAGCTTATATTAATCACGTCGATATCTGGCTTCTGGATACTTAACCAGTACTCGCGCCGGATTGTGTGGAAAAATCCCTCAAAGTCAGGACCCGCTCATCACACGGGACTCGAACCAGGGACCTTTGATGTGAAGAGGCCGGACTTATAATGGTTAATCACACAATTGACACCACAAGACATGAACAACCATGATCAAGCACTAATGGTTATCTAAGCCTATTCAATGTCATCAGGATCCACGGTATATATTGTTCATGTTTTGGCACATGTCTGCCTCTGCTTCAACATCTGCAAAGTTCTGTACAAGCTAGAAACACTGATTCGACATGAACATCTCACTGAAGCACATTTATTCATCGTATTCGGATTACTGCACCACATGAACACCTTACCATTCCACAACTGCAGCCGGAGCTGTGCGATCTTGGATAACACTGGATACCAACCCGGTCATCCTGTTTTGTCCAACCAAGCTTGGTTAGGGTCTGTGCAACAACATGGTAAAGTACAAGATCTGTTCCCAAATAGCAGCTTGGCAGATGTGTGCGTTTGATATGTTCTAGCCACGCACCAAATGTTGCAGGCAACATATCAACTCCTTTATCAGTTTCTTGTTGTTTGAATAAGGTTCACCTGAGAGTGTGTGCCCTGTGTGAATGGTGGATCCCTTTCTTACAGAAGAGACTGCACAGGAAGAACAACAGCCATGCATAGTCTCCTCGGATGGCTCACTTCCGATACCAAGAGCAGATATAGCAGTGATGATGCTCGAACTAGCTTTCAAGAAGGCTTCGAAACATGCCTTCTTGGATTTACCGTGATGTGCCCAGTTGTATCAGAACCAGTTAAAGCGTGCCACTTTGCAAGGCACTTGCTCTTGTTTGATCCTAGAGCATCGTAAATTGGTTTCAATCAATTACTAAATTGGTTTCAGACATTATAAATTGGTTTCAACATTATAAATCGGCGTGCGTTCACCTACATCCTATGATCACTGCAATATTGTCTCCAAGCAGAGAACAGGTCGTAAGCAAGGAGCAATACGTCCGTGTCAGGACTCGTGATATGTGAACAGTAAATCCTTCCTTTGCTGCATGTGATGCATGTATGATCATCAACGTATCAGCTTCCTCCTGGAAACTTACACCTGGATTAACATCACCAGCTCTATTTTGACATGACACTTTTGTGACTTGCTGTAATGACATGTACTTGTGCATTGTCTATTAGCTTCTGTGCCAGGTATAGTGGTAGCGAGTCCTTTGTCACGATGCTACCAAGAAAATGATTTGTTGGTTTACTGATGTTATTCGAGTCCTCTCACTTTATTTCCTCTGGCGGGTGACTTGCTCCCTCTACGCCGCTCACGAGGTTGCTCCTTTAGTGAACGTCGACCTGAGTAGTTGTCAAATATAACTCAGATAAGATCATATCTCCGGGCCTTGCTGTCTATGATCGACACAAATGCATCACTAAGTGACTTACAGTTCACAAGTGGTTTTTACTGACATGAGCTCCTCGTACATCCGCCATAACGTCAGATTATGAGTGCACGTGTGTTTGTGTAATGATTAGGTATTGGAGCTGCATCAGGAACATCTGTTGGAAGCTTTTTCAATTGGAAGCAATCACTTTACTTTTTGTCTAAAGTTGGAAGAACTGAAACATCTAATTTCACGAGAACCACGGTTTGCATACGGAAAACTCGTAGTTGCCAATGACATCTTTAAGATCGATCGGACGAGATGAACGTGCAATGATGAGCAATCTTGACATTAGACCTGACAGATTGCACGAATCGTCAGTACTTCAGATTTGGCTTGCAAGACTTCAATACCTCGCGTGGTGCATTGCAGAAAATGTTCTTACATTTTGTAATGTTATCCCATAGGTTGAATCTCCACACATATCTGTTCCTCAACAAATGACTTCATAGTCCGATGATCCTTGTTTTTTTCAAGGCTAATATGCTTTTCCTTGACA
>JASEVX010000826.1:0-41771 GCA_031761405.1 Serripes groenlandicus
GGAATCTGAAATGACTGGTAAGTATTTTCTAATAAAAATATGTTTTACTTTAAAAAACTTCATTTTTATGTCAAAAATACATTACCAGTCATTTAATACCTGATGACTTTGCAGCATCGGTCGGGAGGATCGTCCAACACAATGCCGGTCCCGAGAAATCGTAGCACTTGGTAAGAGTACCTACGGTACTACTAAATATAAACACAACTGTTCATGTATTTAGTAATTTGTGTATTAATTAGGTAAGTACTCGCTGAGAGTCCACTTGTGTGTCCAGAGAGGAATAATTTCTGATTGAAACGTTTTAAGACTTTATCAGAAGGATCTTATTACTAATTAAAGGAATAGGATATCCAGTGTTTGAATACGCTGCTGACATATCCTTCTCCTACCTGAGGTTGAATAACCCCTACTGTGGCTCTTACAGCCCTCGAATGTTTTATATATAACTTAAGACCCTTGACAGGGTACAAGATCAGGTTATATCTAAGGGAACACAGTTCACAGAAAGGTTGTGAAATGTGATGGGTTAGGAAGCACCAAAGGCAACTTGGTCTCAGTAGGAATACAGGTTTATAAGAACGGTTGAATAACCATACGGCTGTAAAACCTGATGAAATTCGTTTTTACTGAAAGCAAAGAACTCACTTCCCTGATAGTGTTCGCCAAGCAAGACGAATTTAAGTCTCAGTTTATAACTTAAGCAGCGGCCGCTTCCGAAGAACGTAACAGTTTGGAGAGAAATGGATCTGAACTTTGAAGTTAAGCGCATTGGAGCATCGAACAATAATTGTTGTGTTCATCGCCAAATCTTGAATGCGAGAGGTCGGCAACAAATGTAAGCATAAATTACTGATTGACGTACCTTAAAAAACACCAATCGGTAAGAACTGTCTACTTCTAATGAAGATGTAACGGTTATGTCGATAGGCAGGCCAGAAGAACGTTGAACTACGATCTCTGGGCCAATACTGTGTTTCTAAAGTCATTGTCAGGAAGGAATAACGACACCGGAAGTTGACTCATTTGAATTATGGGGGCAATTCAGGGAGTAATAATTATTGCCAATCGAAGGACTACTGTCTACTCTATTGATCATGTACATGTCCTAGTCAGTTAAGCCCTGTACTGTAATGAGTATTTAACACACTGCCCCGAACTGTAAACAATTCGGGTGTAGTATGAAGCATGTATCGGACCGTTTCCCTTAATTACTGATCCTTATCCAGGACATGGTAATCGGATTCTCTTATAGCGAATCGAGTCTGTCCGAAGGGCCAGCTCAACGAGAAACGTCCTACAACGAGTCTCTTGAGGGGAATAGATCCGACTTGCCCGTTTTGGGAATTAATTCTAAACGCAGGTAATCGAAGTGAAGTGTTTGAAAGGAACACTTCCCCGTTTACAAAGAATCGACGGTCATTCCTCGATGAAAAAGCAACCGGTACGTGGTAACAGGTGTCTGTTTGGTCTAAGAATCGCTCAGACAGCCGTTCCGGATTGCGTTCTTGATAAAACGGAACATTCCATTTTATTACTCGACCGTACTAGACGCAATCTGAGTCGATAAGTCTTATTCCGGTCTTCACCGGAACCAGATGAAAGACGGTTGTAGAAACCACCGAATGGAAGGTTGATACCCACTCCATGGCATTCCTGTTAGTTTAATAGAGAGGAGCGCTTCCCTATAGCCGCGGATTAGGGACAGTGCTCTACTTGGTTGTATGCCAACTTTGCTCCCGTACGGGGCTTTGATAAGGCAGGGCCAGCGGAAGCAGAAAGCTAGGCTCGAACTTAGCCTGTCCCTTGTGTCTTCACAGGTTGGGCTTCTAGGAATGCCTTTGCAGAAGTCACTGTACGTTCTGTCCCTGTGAACAATGTTGCCGCATACGCCGAAATGCGCCTATGGACGCAGTGAATGCAGTAACTTCCCACTAATGATAGTTTATTTAGAGTCCAGCTCTAAATTGTAAATCATCCGATGGAGCACTGAACCCGATATGTCTCTTATTCGTCAGACAAGACGGGGTCGTGGGTTTTACCCGACGACGTGCGGATTGACTAAAGCCGGTTCTGGACCGGAATGTCAGTGTCCGATTCGACATGGAGGAATCCTATGATCGATTGATTGTGGTTTAACGCCGTTTTAACAATTTCTCAGTTATATCACGGCGGCCAGTTCACCTACTCATGTATTTCCTGCTTTTCTCACACCAGTACTCCACACAACAATCTTCCCAAGCAACTGGCTACTTTTCCACAAAACTTAGCCCATTGGTGGGAGGAATCCTATGAAGGAGTCATGATCGAGGAATTTATCCCTTTTCCGAAGAAGAATGAGATCGCATGGAATCAACCTTCGGTCCGAGCTCACGTATGAGAGAGTTCACAGAGTGACTATCCTCTGGGAACGGTTGATCCCGGTAGGCCAGCATAGGGGATTGATTTATGAAATCAACTGAATCTCTCCCATGTAATACCGTCGGACATCGACTCGTCCCAACAATTGGTACGATGGGTATTACTTGGGAGGAGTGTAGTCCCTAGAGACGCACTCTCTCCTCCCTGGGGACCGACATAACTATTTGACCGGTACTCCCCATACCCGATGGCCGACTGTTTAATCGGCTATGTCTCAGCATACTGCCCGATTGACTGCCGAAAGGTTATGTCCTAAGACATTACCCGTTTGACCGGTGCCTTACTGGCTATGTCTAAAGACATTGCCCGATCTCCAAATGACTGTGTCCGAGGACATTTGTCAATTGGAATACTGTTGAATTCCGAAGAATTCATAGTTGAATTTTTTGTTTTCACGGTGACCGTTTGCCCGGTAACCGTTTATGCCCAGTTAAGAGTTTGACTGCCCTGTGAACGTTTACGCGACAACCGTTTATGCCCAGTGATTAATTGAGTACTCGGTAGGCATTTGACTCATTCTCTAGCACTATCGACTCATTACATTCATATGAGTGTAAGGAACGACAACTCTGCGAAGGAGATTTTCACTTGGCTGTGTTCGAAAACACCCGGTTGTCCAATGCTTATGTCATAAAATTGACAAAACGGTTGGAGTCAACTTGACTTAACGACTGCTCGTTACCCAGCTCTGGGAACGTTCAGTAATGGTAGCTCCCTCTGACCATTACTGACCGGTTGACTAATGATAGGCTGATGTGAGGCTGCTCTATCACTAGTCTCCAAAAACTTCAGACATTATAACTTGGCACTCTGTAGAAGTCCGAAGACCGCTGTACTGCAGAGTGTAGGTTTTGCTCGAAATCATTATAGGTTTAAACGACGTTTAAGCGTCAACCTTCGGGCATAACGTATTAGGCACCACCCTAAGTACTTCCTTAATGTTCTGCTGTAGAGGTCAACGCTCTACAGCCGGCTCGTAATCTGAAGGGGACTGCCCCCCCCCCCCCCCGCCCCCGCCCGTCAGACGAGGAGGTGGGAGAGTGTCGAGCCCTACGATGCTTGACTCTAATCCGTCTTTCAACTGAAAGACACAACAGTCTTATAAAAGTAAGAGAAAGGATTGAAAATAATATTCAATCTTGGTGTACTTTATTGTTGTGTTAACCCTTTCCCACATACATCTAATTTGCAGCAGACGACTTTAAACATATTTTGTCAAAAAATGGAAAATCTCTATAATTGAATGGATAACCAATGACTTGAAGTGGAAAACATAGTGGCAAAAGGAGAAATTGCACGTTTTGTGCAATTTCTTCTTTTGTCACTGTTTTCAAAAAGCTGTCTGCTGCAGAGGCGTCAGAAAGCGTCTATATGAGGGAAAGGGTTAAGGTGTCGATCGTGTGATATGAACCTCCTCTCTCCGCAGTAGAGAGAGGTCGCACTGGATCGATCGTCGGCGCCGAACTAACCGTATGGGACGGTCTCGACCTCCCTTTCACGGAAAACCTGAGTTATTCCGATCGGGGGTTTGCCTTCTAAGGACTGCCTCTTCGAAAGGTGTCCTTCCGGGAACAGTGAATTCCCATCAGGTGGGTATTGCTGATCCCGGTAGGCTTGGTTAACCCGCCTATCACCGATCCGTTACATCTTTGAAACGGAGCTTTGTATCGGGGAAGGAGTGTAATCTCTAGAGAAGTACCATGTTCCACTTGGAGACACGGAAACATTTCTCTGTCCTGTACTACCTATAACTGGATATCTGGGCCTTGTGCGTAATGACCAGTGTTTTGAATATCCGTACTCTTCTATTCTCATTCTTTTGAGGAGTGTAATCCCTACAGAAGAACACTATTCCCCTTGGAGAAAGGAAAGATTTATCTGTCCTGTACTCCTTATAACCGATGTTAGACGGTTGGATATCTGAGCCTGGTGCGTAATGACCAGTGTTTTGAATATCCGTATAGACCGGTTGTGCGAAGAACGAGTGGTACTAGCTTAACGACTGCTCGTTACCTTGACTGCCCACTGCCCGGTCGCGTCATGTTAAACTGACTGATAATTTGCCTGGTCGCGTCATGGCTTAATGACTGACCGGTCGCGTCATCGCTAAATGACTGCCGGATTTGCCCGGTGACTGGTCGCGCCTAGGCGAAATGACTGACTGGTTGCCCGGTACCCGGTTACCCGGAGTCATATAGGTTTTGCTCGCAAGCATTACCCGGTTGACTAATGATAGGCAGTTGTGAAGCTGCTCTATCACCGGTCTCCAAAGAATTCTGTCCGCAGACATTATAATTTGGCACTCTGTAAGCGTCCGAAGACTGCTTACTGCAGAGTGTGGTGTTAGAGGTGGCCAATCAGTGAGGTTTCCCTTTGATTGACCCATGGCGTCTCCCGAAGGGTCAGCCCCAACACCTGGCGTCAGATAATGTCGTTCAGCAGACGGTTGCTCACTCTTGAGGCCAACCATCACTGTGTCCGTACGGTTTCTGGCCCGAAGGCCTTTGTTTCCCGACGGAATAACAGACATCAGCCGCTGCCATCCGCTCCTCCATGTCCCGCGAAGGACCAGCCGAAGCTGAGGGGGAGCGGTCAGAGCTCCAGATAAGGGGCGTATGCATGTCTAAAATCCTCATTTGACCCTCTTACCCTATGCTGTGGGTATTGAGAACCCACAGCATAGGGTTTGTTTCCTAAGAGGGAATTTGTGGGGAAAATAGCTGATTACACCTCCTAATCTGGACCTCTGAGCGGTTGTGCGGAGTGAAGAAGGAACAGCTCTGACCTTCTGCTCACTCAACACAGCCCCGGAGTCTGATTGTTGGGAGAACCCCTCAAACTCCGCTTCACTCGTAGAGCTAAGAGAAACCTTTTTAGGGGTCTTCTTACTCTTCCAGCTTTTGTGAGTCCTCCTCAACCCAGACTGTTTCCAAATGGAAGCAGGCCAGGAAGAGAAGTACTCACAGGGTGAATCCTGTGTGTACTTAGTGAACGCAAAACAGGACAGACGCGTGTCTCATACAGCCGTTATGAGCCACGCCTCTGATCACCACTATGTGACATAGAATATATATGAAACAAAACAATTTATACGATTCAACAAAAAATATAATTTTTTTCTATTTTTTATTTTCTACTATACCCGTTGATCACGGAACGTATTTCAATGAAAAAGATTTTACAAATATTTTCCAAAATTGTTCATGTTTAATTAATATACATAATGTAATACAAGGCGATAATAATATATTATCGCTAATAGGGTCGGTGTAACTATAACTTCGTTGAAAGAATGAATGGCCATTACCGCACCCGATACGTAACTGAAATAGTGGGTGGGGTAACCCACCCGTGACTTCTCAGTTAGTTGTGTTCACAAAAAACAACTTAATTACAATTAGTAATTTACACAATTATGTTGTTAGGTTGTTAATGTAGTTGAATAACTGAATGAAAATAACTTGTTTAAGGCGAATGCCTTAAACAGACCAAGAAATAAAATATAAAAATGAAATAAATTCTTAGCTGTCAGTTGGTGTGTCCAGAAATTAAAAGTGGGGGTCACATGGCCCGTGCGCCGGTATTACCGGCGGCCGTGTGTATCACACACGCGTGAGGGCTATGCATGGCTGCGCGAGCTTCTTTTCTGGATGAATTAACGGTGTTGAGATTATATATCAGGTATTAAATGACTGGTAATGTATTTTTGACATAAAAATTGGCCAAACACTTTGAGGAGAAGATTTTTTAAGTTTTCACTATAACCATATAAGGCAAAATAGCCCCGCCCCCTGGTTGCCAGGTTTTTCTACCAATCAACTTGGCTTGAATGAATCTGATAGAGGGTTACCCAAGGAACATTTCTACAGAATTATTAGAAAATCTGCCTGACACTTTCGGAGAAGAAGATTTTTTAAGTTTTCACTCAAGCCGTATAAGGCAAAATAGCCTCGCCCCCTGGCGGCCATGTTTTTCGACCAATCAACATGGCTTGAAGGAATCTGATAGTGGGTCACTTAAGGAAGATTCAGAATTTTCATCTTGAAAAATACTGAGAGGGCGTTGACCTTCTCCAGGAGCAATGTAAATGTAGAATTTCTAGTTTTCAATATCTGCATCATCCAACAATGTGTCAATATGGACATGACTGTGACAAATAAATAAATTTTATCGTGTTCCCAAAGTGAATTATAACAATTTTGCCAATTTTAAAGGGCCATAACCCTGTCATGCATGTATGAATCTGGCTGGCTTTCGAAAGGAACTGAGCTATCATGTATATCTAGCTACTGTATAAGTTTGGTAAACATCGGATAATAAATGATGACTTTATCGTGTTCACAAGGTCAATTATAGCAATCTTGCCAATTTCAAAGGGCCATAATCCTGTTATGCATAGATGAATCTGGCTGGTTTTTAATAGGAACCGAGCTCTCATATGTATCTAGCTACTGTATAAGTTTGGTAAACATCGGGTAATAAATGATGTCTTTATCGTGTTCACAAGGTCAATTATAGCAATTTTGCCAATTTCAAGGGCCATAACCCAGTCTTGTATGGGCGGATCTGGCTGGTTTCCGAAAGGAACCGAGTTTTTTTTAGAAATGAACCCATATATATCTAACTACTGTATAAGTTTGGTTGAGATACAATCAAAAGTGAAGACTGTATCGGAAGACTGTATCGTGTTAACAAGAAATTGTTTACGGACGGACGGACGGACGCACGCACGCACGCACGCACGACGGACAAATCGCCACGACATAAGCGCTTCTGGCCTTTGGCCAGTAGAGCTAAAAATGGAATTTTCAAATTTTGTCATTTTGCCCCTTTTCTGATGCCGCCTGACTGCCATGTTTTTTTACCCAATCAGTATGGCTTGAACAATTTTTATAGAGGGTCACACAAGGAACATTTCTACCAAATTATATTTGAATCTGACAGGCAGATTCGGAGGAGAAGATTTTTAAAGTTTGGACATTTTGTCCCCTTTCTGATGCCGCAGCAACTAAAGTTCTCATTGGAATTTTAATCTTTGAACAATTTTGAAAGAGGACCACCAAAGGAACATTCCTGTGATGTTTTGTGGAAATTGGTCTATTGGAATGGTAGGAGTTGGTTCTCATTTGTAGCTAAAAGTTCAATTTACCCCTTTTGTGATGACGCCTGGTTGCTATGATTGTGTAACCAATCAAAACGGCTTAATCAAATTAAATAAAGGATCATTACAGTAAGATTCATATTATATTTTCTTAAAATCAGACAAGCACTTTCATAAAAATGGAATTTTCAAATTTTGTCATTTTGCCCCTTTTTTGATGCAACCTGACTGCCATGTTTTTCGACCAATCAGTATGGCTTGAACAATTTTGATAGAGGGTCACCCAAGGAACATTTCTACCAAATTATATTTGAATCTGACAGGCAGATTCGGAGGAGAAGATTTTTAAAGTTTGGACATTTTGTCCCCTTTCTGATGCCGCAGCAACCAAAGTTCTCATTGGAATTTTAATCTTTGAACAATTTTGAAAGAGGACCACCAAAGGAACATTCCTGTGATGTTTTGTGGAAATGGGTCTATTGGAATGGTAGGAGTTGGTTCTCATTTGTAGCTAAAAGTTCAATTTACCCCTTTTGTGATGACGCCTGGTTGCTATGATTGTGTAACCAATCAAAAAGGCTTAAACAAATTAAAAAGAGGATCATTACAGTAAGATTCGTATTATATTTTCTTAAAATCAGACGAGCACTTTCATAACAAGAGCTGTCGGAGGACAGCGCGCTCGACTATTCCACCGCTTATTTAAGTTACCGAGATAATGGACTCTAATGTAGTTGCATGCAAAACATTAACCACAATTTCTTAGTGGGTGATAATTTGCATTATATGCAGGATAGTGTTATTTAACATCATTATTTTCATAGGTTTGATGGTTAGATAGGGTTGTATAACCTTTCAATGGAATGCATCAAGTAGTTACTAAGATATGGACTCTTAATGTAGTTGCACGCAAACCTTTAACCATAATTTCTAAGTAAAAAAAGGGCAACAATTTGCACCATATACAGGATAGAGTTATCTTAATTGGTTGTGTTTATAGTTGTACAATTGGGAAAGGTTGTATAAAGTTTCAATACAATTGTTCAAGTTGTTACTGAGATTACACTCTAAATGTAGTTGCAAAACTTTAACCAGAATTTCTAAGTCCAAAAAGGTCCATAACTTGCATAAAATGCTGGTTGGTAAGGGCTGTATAACGTTTCAATGCAATGCATCAAGTAGTTACTAAGAGATGGTCTCTTTATGTAGTTGCATGCAAAACTTTAACCAGAATTTATAAGTCCAAAAAGGCCATAACTTGCATAAAATGCAGGATAGAGTTATCATACTTGATAATCTACATAGGTGTGATAGTTGGGTAGGGTTGTATAAAGGTTCAATGCAATGCATCAAGTATATACTGAGACGTGGACTCTTAATTTAGTTGCACGCAAAACTTTAACCAGTATTTCTAAGTAAAAAAAGGGCCATAACTTGCATAAAATGCAGAATAGAGCTATCATACTTGATAATCTACACAGGTGTAATAGTTGGGTAGGGTTGTAGAAAGTTTCAATGCAATGCAGCAAGTAAATACTGAGATATGGACTCTTAATTTAGTAGCACGCAAAACTTTAACCAGAATTTCTAAGTAAAAAAAAGTGCCATAACTTGCCTAAAATGCAGGATAGAGTTATCTAACTTGTTAATCTACATAGGTGTAATAGTTGGGTAGGGTTGTATAAAGGTTCAATGCAATGCATCAAGTATATACTGAGATATGGACTCTTAATTTAGTTGCATGCAAAACTTTAACCAGAATTTCTAAGTAAAAAAAGGGCCATAACTTGCATAAAATGCAGGATAGAGTTATCTTAGATGATAATATACACAGGTGTGATAGTTGGGTAGGGTTGTAGAAAGTTTCAATGCAATGCATCAAGTAAATACTGAGATATGGACTCTTAATTTAGTTGCACGCAAAACTTTAACCAGAATTTCTAAGTAAAAAAAGGGCCATAACTTGCATCAAATGCAGGATAGAGTTATCTAACTTGATAATCTACATAGGTGTGATAGTTGGGTAGTGCTGTATAAAGTTTCAATGCAATGCATCAATTAAATACTGAGATATGGACTCTTACTTTAGTTGCACGCAAAACTTTAACCAGAATTTCTAAGTAAAAAAGGGCCATAACTTGCATAAAATGCAGGATAGAGTTATCTAACTTGATAATCTACATTGGTGTGATAGTTTGGTAGGGTTGTAGAAAGTTTCAATGCAATACATGTAGTATTTAAGAACTTGCATGCAAAACCTTAACCAAAGTGTGACGTGGACGCCGACGCCGACGCCGACGCCGACGCCGACGCCAGGGTGAGTAGTATAGCTCTCATATTCTTCGAATAGTCGAGCTAAAAATGGAATTTTCAAATTTTGTCATTTTGCCCCTTTTTTGATGCCGCCTGACTGCCATGTTTTTCGCCCAATCAGTATGGCTTGAACAATTTTTATAGAGGGTCACCCAAGGAACATTTCTACCAAATTATATTTGAATCTGACAGGCAGATTCGGAGGAGAAGATTTTTAAAGCTTGGACATTTTGTCCCGTTTCTGATGCCGCAGCAACCAAAGTTCTCAATGGAATTTAAATCTTTGAACCATTTTGAAAGAGGCCAACCAGAGGAACAGTCCTGTGATGTTTCACGGAAATTGTCCTTTGGTTTGGGAGGAGATGATGTTTAAAGCTAAAAGTTAACACCGGACGGACGACGGACGCCGGACGACGGACAAAAAGTGATCAGAATAGCTCACCTTGAGCCTTTGGCTCAGGTGATCTAAAAATGGGGCTTTCAGAGTGTTTTGACCGGTCATGACCTATATTTGATCTTACCCTAGATATCACTAAGACAAACATTCTGACATAGTTTCATCATGCTCAAGCCAAACATGTGGCTTCCAGAGTGTTAACAAGATTTCACTTAAATTGGCCTAGTGACCTAGTTTTTGACAGAACATGACCCATATTCTAGAGTGTTAACAAGATTATCCTACAATTTGGCCTAGTGATCTAGTTTTTGACCGGTCATGACCTATTAACAAACTTAGACTAGATATCATCAAGACAAACTTTCTGACAAAGTTTCAACATGCTCAAGTTAACAAGAATTACGCGTAATTAAATGTCTCGCTGTCCCCTGCTTTGACTGTCGCCAGAAAAGCAACACCTTAGTCTCGCTTTCGCAACTTCGTCGCAGCGAAACAAAAATGGGGCTTCCAGAGTGTTAACAAGTTTTTACTTGAATTTGACCTAGTTACCTAGTTTTTGACCGGTCATGACCTATATTCGAACTTAGCCTAGATATCACTAAGACAAACATTCTGACATAGTTTCATCATGCTCAAGCCAAACATGTGGCTTCCAGAGTGTTAACAAGATTTCAATTAAATTTGGCCTAGTGACCTAGTTTTTGACAGAACATGACCCATATACAAACTTGACCTAGATATCACTGAGACAAATTTTCCGACAAAGTTTCAACATGCTCAAGCCAAAAATGTGGCTTCCAGAGTGTTAACCAGATTTTCCTTACATTTGGCCTAGTGACCTAGTTTTTGACCAAACATGACCCATATTTGAACTTGGCCTAGTTATTATCAAGACAAACTTTTTGACAAAGTTTCAATATGCTCAAGTCAAAAATGCAATCAATCTCTCTAGTGTTAACTAGATTTTCCTTCAATTTGGCCTCATGACCTAGTTTCTAACCCAACATGACCTATATTCGAACTTGGCCTAGATATCACTAAGACAAACATTCTGACAAAGTTTCAACATGCTCAAGCCAAACATGCGGCTTCCAGGGCGTTAACAATATTTTCATTAAATTTGGCTAAGTGACCTAGTTTTTGACCCGATATGACCCAGTTTTAAACTTAGCCTAGATTTGATGGAGATATATGTTCTGATAAACTTTCATGATGATTGGATGCAAAATGTTGCCTCTAGAGTGTTAACAAGCAAATGTTGATGACGGTCGACGGACAAAAGGCGATCACAAAAACTGCAATTTATCCTTTTGTTCTATTATGTTACAACTTTATTCAATAAGTGTTTTTTCATTTTTACATTATGAGCGATATCGCCTTTTTGCCACAATGCTTTCAAGTTGTCTTCAGGAGAGGCGTTAGAAAACGTCAGTATGTGGGAATTTTAGTGCCACCAAAGTATTTGGTAGAAGCCCTGGAGAAGAAAATAGCAACCAGAGACAACAGTGTAGCTCTAAGACTCAGGTTTGATCTCTCAAAGCAATAAAGGTGACAGGTGAAAGGAATGACAGCATGAAATGTATTCAGCATCCAGATAAAGAACAGCAGCCCAAAAAGGCTGATAAGTATCAGAGTTTATTCACTGCTTCACATCTCTTCTAAATTGCAGGAGATTTCCAGTACGTTTGAAGCTTGCCTAAATAATTCAGAGCATTAAGTGATTATCTCTTTCCTTTAATTAACCCTTTCCCATATATAGACGCTTTCTGACGCCTCTGCAGCAGACGACTTTTCAAAACATTTTGGCGAATGAAGAAAATTGTTCAAAACTAGAAATATCACTGAAGATGATAAATACCCCAAAAACAGCACCTTGACTCAAAATATGGCTTCCGACCGACCAACAAAAGGGCCATAACTCTGTAAAATAACATGCAATTGTATGACCTTTAAGATATGCACATTTCCTCTTGGTATAGAAGCTTCATGTAAAATGTTATTGAATTCCACCCAGTGGTTTGCAAGAAATAGGCTGGACAACATATGGCTTCTGACCGACCAACAACTTAATAAGTAAAAGGACCATAACTCTGTAAAATAACATGCAATTGTAAGACATTAAGGTTAAGCACATCTCCTCTGGGTATAGAAGCTTCATGTAAAATGTTATTGAATTCCACCCGGTGGTTTGTAAGAAATAGGCCGGACAAAATATGACCAACAACTTAATAAGTAAAAGGGTCATAACTCTGTAAAATAACATGCAATTATAAGACCTTTAGGATATGCACATCTCCTCTAGGTATAGAAGCTTCATGTAAAATTTTATTGAATTCCACCCATCGGTTTGTAAGAAATAGGCCGGACAAAGTATGACTTCGGGCCATAATGCTGTAAAATAACATGCAATTGTAACAAGACCTTTAGGATATGCACATCTCCATTTGGTAAAGAAGCTTCATGTAAAATTTAATTGAATTCCACCAAGTGGTTTGTAAGAAATAGGCCGGACAAAATATGGCTTCGGACAAAATATGACAAACATCTTAATAAGTAAAAGGGCAATAACTCTGTAAAATAACATGCAATTGTAAGACCTTTCTCCTCTTAGTATAGAAGCTTCATGTAAAATGTTATTGAGTTCTACCCACTGGTTTGTAAGAAATAGGCCGGACAAATTATGGCTTCCGACCGACCGACCGACCGACAGCCCAACACAGTGACTCCTATATATACCCCCCAAATCTTTGTTTTTTGGGGGTATAATTATCAATTTCTCCTTTTGCCACAGTATTTCAACTATTTTCAGGAAATACAATTTCAATTTAGAATGTGTTCCATATGCTTGCCAAATGCCAAGTTGACTTTTAAAGTCATCTGCTGCTGATTTATTGTATGTGGGAAAGTGTTAACCCTTACCCACTTGCAGATCCATCTTCAGCAGACGACTCTTTTCAATACTTGTACTTTCATTTATACCGATTTTCCATGTTTACCATGATGTTTTGAAAATCGTCTGTGTCAGACATGTTGTATGTGGGAAAATGTTAATCATTTCCCCCATACAAAATACTTGCAACAGACCACTAGGCAAACATATGGAAAATATAGTCTCTCCTTTTCAGAATGCTTTACCCAAGTCTGGAATTTATACTGGTTTTTATCCCACAATGTTTTCAAAACTCGTCTGCTGAAGAGACACGCCAAAAAGTAAAAAGTGTTAAGGTGTCTAAAGCAGGTCAAGGTCACTATAGTCTTTTGCATGTCCATAAAGTAACAAACCAATTATCCCTTTCCCACATACTGATAATCTGCATCAGACGACGTTGAAGACATTTTGCAAAAATATGGAAAATCTCTTTACATGAAAGATAATATTACTGAAAATAATTGAAAACATAATGGCAAAAGGAGAAATTGCTTGTTTTGAGCAATTTCTCCTTTTGTCATGTTTTCAAAAGTCATCCACTGCAGAGGCATCAGAAATGTCAACATGTGGGAAAGGGTTATAGGTTGGTTCATGGTTTATCATTTATTTAGAAGGAGCAAATGCATCGGGAATGCCAAAAATTCATCTCAACCCTTTACCACATACAGAGGCTTTCTGATGTCTCTGCATTTTTTGAAAACATCGTGGCAAACAGAACAAGAGGGCCATGATGGCCCTGGATCGCTCACCTTAATTATACAATGTACTGTTATGCAAAACACATCAAGACAATTATTCTGAATGCAACCTCCAGTGTAAAGAAGATTTTCCTTCATTTGGCCTAGTGATCTATAAATTATTTTTCCTGATATGACCCATATTCCAACATGGATTAGATATCATCAAAACAACATTCTGACAAATTTTCAACTTGTTCAAAGTAAAAATGCGGCCTCCGGAGTTTGAACAATATTTTAATATGTGGAAAGCATTCTTAGGACTAAATGAATCATGCAAGAATACATGGTGCATAATGCAAAGTAATGGGTTAATCCTGCCAAAAGTAATTGACGGCAGCCATACATGATTTATCCAAAACAACATTGATATTCCGTCTGCTAAGATTCGGTATAATTATCCCTTTCCCACCTGCAGATACATTTTCACCCATTAGCAGCAGACGACTTTTGAAACTATTGTGGCCAAAGGTGAAATTGCTCATGATGAGCAATTTCACCTTTGGCCACAATGTTTTCAACTTTATTTAACAATTAAGCTATCTTTTAAGAAGATTCTTCAAGTTTTTGTCACCATGTTTTCAAAGTATAGTCTGCTGCAGATTTGTCATAAACTTATATATCAATGATGCGGGTTGACAGAAGACTTCTTTTGAAAATATTGTCGCAAAAAGGAGAAATTGTTCCTAGTGATGAATGATTCCTTTTGCCACAATGTTTTTGACTCTTTTCCATTATTATACTTTCATTTATAAAGATTTCCATTTTGTTTGGCTTGATGTTTTTCAAAGTTGTCTGCTGCAGATTTGTTGAATGTGGGTTTCTTTGGTGGAATTTCTCCTTGTTCAATGATGTTCCCAAAAGTAACCTTCTAACAAGGTCCAAAATGGCCAATAATCGATCACCTGAGTGAAAGTTAAGTTACAAATGTGTAATTTCTAATTTCAAAGAAAATTTGATCAAGTGTGGGAATGGAACTGCAAGGAGTGGGCATTTGTAAATCAAACAGCTTATCAGTTAAGGACATTTATAACAAGTTAATGGAGTATTGCAAGCAATACAAAAGTCCCCTACTGGACAAAAATTTATAAGTTGAAAAACGTACATTATCTGTCAAACCTCACTTTAAATTATGCCCCTTGACATAAATGGTCTTCTAATGGTCCCGATTAAATGTGTGAAGTTCTAGGGTTGTATGTTGACATGAAAATGCAGAACAAAGTCTTCAAGTCTGACCTAGACCTTGGGAGTAAGTGGCTGGTTATTGTGCATGACACATCCTCTTGTTATGGAGGATAATTGTTGTGTGTGAAGTTATATCAAAATCCATTCAAGTATGAGAAAGATACAGCCAAAACAAGAAATTATGGACGGACTGACGGACGCAAGCAAACCTATAATCCCCAAACAGTCTCTGACCGGTAGGGACTGATAAGGCTTTCAATCTTTGAACAATTTGAAAGAGAACCACCAAAGGAACATTCCTGTGAAGTTTAGATGATATTGGTCCAATGGTTGAAGAGTAGATTTCTCCTTTTGTCACAATGTTTCCGATTGTCGTCTGCTGCACATGCGTCTGTAAGCGGGAAATGGTTACATCCTCCCCATGGAAGCGGAACCCTTTCCGTGATAATATAACAGTTCGAATATTGAAATATTGTTGAAAATGGAGCTATTGCTGACAATGAACAATTTCTCCTTTTCACACAATGCTTTCAAACACGTTTCAAATTAATTCTTTTCATATTTTAACGTTTTACTGTGGACATTCTTTTACTCTATCTCCTTTCCGGACACATTTTGAATAACATGCTAGAAATTAATGATAACGAGCAATTTCGCCCTACATCAAGAGGAAAAATATATAGTTTATACATAGCTTTGTGGAAAAAGAGGAAACGGGTCACGAATAACCATTCTGCAGCCGTCTGCTGCACATGCGTCAAAAAGCGACTTTAAACGGGAAAGGATTGAACCGTTTCCGTTATAGCTACTTACCCCAATGAAAATGTCATTGAAAAAAGCAAATTTTCCCCTTTTCTGATGCCGCAGCAACCAAAGTTCTACTTGGAATTAAATTCTTTGAACAACTTTGAAAGAGGACCACCTAAGGAGCATTCCTGTGAAGTTATTTTGAAATCCGTTCATTGGTTTAGTAGGAGAAGTCATTTGTAGGAAATTGTTAACTGACGACGACGCCGGACGCCGGATGATCACAAAAGCTCACCTTGCACTTCGTGCTTAGATGAGCTAATAATGTTGAAAATGGCGTAAACCCCAATTTAACAAACAAAAAATTATTTCAACATGCAGAATTTGCATGAAAACAATTTCATTCATATTAAAGCCATGATAGTTGATTTGTTTTATTAAGATTTAACTTAAATTGCAGGATGATATAACCAACATATTTAATTGTTACATGCTGAAGTGTGCAATTGTCACTTTACACATTATAATACACTGCTAATTACATATATATACTGGAGCTGGAACTCCTGTATAGCGCGATAAAAGGGGTCCATTATGATTAAAATCCCTTGGCATCGTATCGCGAGTCAATCAAAGTTACATGCCTCCGTAAGTCAAACCTGATAATGTCTACACAAGTAGGTAATGACAATTGATTAGGTCCTACTCTAGAGAAGGCCAGATTATGCTATGTTCATATTTTTGAATTTGAGATATTTTAGTTGTTATACAGGAAAGGGTTGCATGTGGCTATAATATACAAGAAATGGTTGTAAACAAATTAATTCAAGCCGTCATTAATTTTGCAAGTTGTCTACTGTTCCTCTGTTTTTGCCATAGACAATCAAACAAATAACACTTTATTCATTACATTGAAAGTTATTAAACATTGAGGGAAAAATTCTCAAACCTTTCATTGAATCTTCAGCAGACAAATTTTAAAACTTATAGGCAAATTGTTGATTACCTCTTCAAATATAATTGGAACAGTACATATATTGTCACTGAGTGGAATGAATAATAGAGTTGAAAACATCATAATTAAAGTAGCAATTTCTCCTTTTGTCATTATGTTATTAAAATGTGTTTGCTGCATATGCGTAGAAATGCATCTACACATGGGTAAGGGTCAAATAATTTACGGGGAAACTGTGCAGCTGACCTATTTTTTTTCTCCACAAATGAACCACGCCATACACAAATGACATTTGGGTTTCTGCAACCAGCCGATATTCATATCAATCTGGTCAAGATCTTCCATGTTTACCCCATCTAGTCACACAAACAGCTTTAACTCCACAGGGGAATAATAATGACTTGATGAAAAACTGACATACAAAAATGAAAAACTCACAAACAAACTGTATGCAATATGATCGTAACTCATTTATTTATAGGGTGTGTTTTCATTTGAAGTGGCTCAATCTTAAAAACAAAGGGAATGAAAAGTTATGACGCAATTTGTTGAGAAGGTTAGGTCACGTGAATGTTAGACAACCTGAATTTATGTAAAGGTGAAATGGATTTTCCAAAGCATTTATATTCGGAACAGTCCAAATAAATCAATGGGTGACATGTTATTAACTAGATTTCTAAATTGCTTCAAAAGACTGACATATCTTCACCTCTGTGCATTTATAGACTCTTCAAACAAACACCTTTTTACGTAGTTGTACGTAGCAGACATCAGTTGAAAACATTGTGAGAAAAGGTGAAACACTTAAAGTTCGAGTTTATTTAACACTATCAAAGAGAGGGGTTGTTATTTGTTAATTTTTCTTTCAGCTAACCAGCTTTTGAAAACATTGTGAGAAAAAGGAGAAACACAATACATACACCATTACATTTAGTTCTACTGTGAAACATTTGTTCAAAGTTTTACTTTCAGCTAACAAACTTTTAATTTTAAAATATTGTGAGAAAGGGAGAAACTCTTTAGGTCTGCTTCAGATACATCAAAAATATTGCATCCCATCGACCGTCTGTAATTTTTCTAACATAAACTCTATATAGGAACTTATTTATGTTTAAAATATGTTACGTCATGGCGCGCGTGGTATGACGTCATACAAAATAGGTCGAGCGTCTGTTCAAAGCATGATGGCGGCCATTTTCAACACAGATGCTGTTTTTTCACCGATTATATGCAATTTATCGTCGATGTTTGCATTTATTTTTGTTTGGCTGATGGATTAAATGTTCTAGAATATTCGTAAGTAATTACTTTACTTTTATCTTGCATTATTTCATTTTTATTGCAATCAAAATGCTGTGACGAAGATCTCTCTCTGTCAAAAAAGATTAATATTTTAAAGCATTTATTTGATCATCAGTGTTTTTCTCACTGTTTCGTGACCTTTCAATTGTGAAAATAGTGACATGTAAAATGTGATAAAATTATTTTGTGAAATTTAGACCTACTTTTGTGAAACAAGAGGGCCATGATGGCCCTTGAATCGCTCACCTGATTTTTTATTTTTTTTTCACTTTAGCTATATAAGCCTCGCCCCCTGGTAGCCATAGTTTCCGACCAATCAACTTGGCTTGAAGGAACCTGATAGAGGGTCACCCTAGGAACATTTCTACAAATTTTTTTGAAAATCGGCCATATACTTTTGGAGAAGAAGATTTTTTAAGTTTTCACTATAGCCATATAATGCAAAATAGCCCTGCCTACTGGCAGCCATGTTTTTTGACCAATCAACATGGCTTGAAGGAATCTGAAAGTGGGTCATCCAAGGAACATTTCTACAAAATTATTTGAACTTTTGGAGAAGAAGATTTTTTAAGTTTGCACTATAGCCATATAAGGCAAAATAGCACTGCCCCCCCCCCCCCCCCCCCCCCCCTGGCGGCCATGTTTTTCGACCAATCAACATGGCATGAAGGAATCTGATAGAGGGTCACCCAAGGAACATTTCTACAAAATCATTTGAAAATCAGCCTGACAATTTCGGAGGAGAAGATTTTTTAAGTTTTCACTATAGCCATATAAGGCAAAATAGCCCCGACCCCTGGCGGCCGTGTTTTTTGACCAATCAACATGGCTTAAAGGAATCTGGTAGAGGGTCATCCAAGGAACATTGCTACAAAATTATTTGAAAATCTGCCAACCAGTTTGGGAGAAGAAGAATTTTTAAGTTTTTTTCGTTTCGTTGCCATGGAAACCAGAATTCTGCATGGATCCCTAAAATTTGAAGGATTTCTGGTGAGGTCATTAAGAGGATGCTTTCTGTGAAGTTTCATCCCAATTGACCCACTGGTTACTGAGGAGAAGATGTTGAAGATTTTTTAAGTTTTCACTTTGGCCATATAAGGCAAAATAGCCCCCGCCCCCTGGCGGCCATGTTTTTCGACCAATCAACATTGCTTGAAGGAATCTGATAGAGGGTCACCCAAGGAATATTTCTACAAAATTATTTGAAAATCGGGCCGACACTTATGGAGGAGAAGATTTTTTAAGTTTGCACTATAGCCATAAAAGGCAAAATAGCCCCGCCCCCTGGCGGCCATGCTTTTTGACCAATCAACATGGCTTGAAGGAATCTGATAGAGGATCACCCAAGGAACATTTCTACAGAATTATTTGAAAATCGGCCTGACACTTTTGGAGGAGAAGATTTTTTAAGTTTGCACTATAGCCTAATAAGGCAAAATAGCCCCGCCCCGCCCCCCCCCTGGCGGCCATGTTTTTCGACCAATCAACATGGCTTGAAGGAATCTGATAGAAGGTCACCCAAGGAACATTTCTACAAAATTATTTGAAAATCGGCCTGACACTTTCGGAGGAGAAGATTTTTTAAGTTTTCACTATAGCCATATAAGGCAAAATAGCCCCGCCCCCCCCCCCCCCCCCCCCTGGCGGCCATGTTTTTCGACCAATCAACATGGCTTGAAGGAATCTGATAGAGGGTCATCTAAGGAACATTTCTACAAAATTATTTGAAAATCTGCCAACCAGTTTGGGAGAAGAAGAATTTTGAAGTTTTTTCGGTTTCGTTGCCATGGAAACCAGAATTTTGCATGGATCCCAAAAATTTGAAGGAATTCTTATGAGGTCATTGAGAGGATGCTTTCTGTGAAGTTTCATCCAAATTGACCCACTGGTTACTGAGGAGAAGAAGTTGACGGACGACGCACGACGCACGACGGACGCCGGAAAAAAGGCGATCACAATAACTCACCTTGAGCAAAGCTCAGGTGAGCTAAAAAAGGGTAGTCTTTTGATTGTGAATGTCAGCCCCAATTTGGGTTGAAAAAACACAAAACACTGATCATATATCATGGATATATGTTAACCAGCGTACGGCACCCACATAAACATTGTTGCTGGGTTTCTAATGAGCCATTCTATTTTTTTATTAGTTCCCCTACCGGTCAGTGACCAGTTTGGGGACTATAGGTTTGGATGATTCTGTCTGCCAGTCTGTCAGTCCCACCTAACCTTGTCTGGCCCGCATCTTAACCATCCAGCATAGGATTTCCAAGAAACTTGGCACACCCGTTAACCATGCTGAGGTGGCCTGTACCTCAAATTTCAAGGTCACACTCAAAGGTCAAAATGAGTACTGTTTGATAGGACTGTACCTTGTTCGGCTTATATCTAAACCATGCATCATAGGATTCCCAAGTAACTGGGCACACATGTTCACCATGATGATGTGCCATGTGCCACACAAGACACAGGCCTGTACTACAAAGGTCAAGGTCACACATAGAGGTTAAATGTCCTTGTCCGGTAGGGGACTTTTGTATTGGTTGTTTGTTTGTTTGTTTGTTTGGAGTTTAACGCCGCTTTCAACAGCTTTTGTATTGGTTGCAATACGACATTAACTTTTGTTTGATTGGTGTTTAATGCTGTTTTCCATTTTTTTTTCGTCATATAATCACTGTGACCAGTTCACCTACTCATGTGTTTCCTGGTTTTCCCACACCAGTACACCACACAACATACTTTCCAAGCAAATGGCTGCTTTTCCACATAGATTGTTAAACAGCCCATTGGTGAACAATGTATGACGCAGGTCACAATGACTTTTGTCAAACGTCTGAAAGAATGTTGGCCGAGCTGGGATTCGAACTCACAACCCCTGGATTGACAGCCCGCGTTGCTACCGACTGAGCTACCAGGGCTTGGATTTGTTTTGTTTGAACCATAAATTTTTACTTGAGCAGAATGCACAAATTCAAGACACATTCCCATGTTTTACAAATATTTGCCTAAACCAGCAATTCAAATTAATTCAAATTAATACTTGAATGCATACTTTTCAGATGAAGCAGGCATAATTTGGAAAACATTCTAGCTTGGGAAAACTGACAAAAGTTTCAAGGACACTCACTACCTGTAACCGGTTGACGGTGTTCCAGATAAACTATTGACTTTAATTTTTCATATAGACCTTGTCAAATTAATGAAGAATAAAACCTATTAATTGACAGACATGCAGAGGCCAGACCTTGCATTCACCGACCGTTCTCCAGAATATTCTTAGACTTGAACTCAAGAGAGCAATAATCAACCATGAAACTTAAGAAAAGTATTAGAAATAAATTTGCAAACTTACTTTATATAATTACTTACATATTTACCTTTAATATGTGAATGTATGAAATTTGAAGTTTGTTTTTAGCTCACCTATGCACGAAGTGCAAGGTGAGCTATTGTGATCACATTTTTTCCGGCATCCGTGCGTCGTCCTTCGTCAACATTTGCGCTTGTTAACACTCTACAGGCTTCATTTTGCATTCAATCTTCATGAAAGTTTAGCAGAACATTCATCTCCATCAAATCAAATCAAGTTCGAAACTGGCTCATATGAGGTCAAAAACTAGGTCACTAGGTCAAATTGAAGGGAAATCTTGTTAACACTCTGGAGACCACATTTTCAACTTGAGCATGTTGAAACTTTATCATAGTGTTTGTCTTGATAATATCTAGGTCAAGTTCGAATATGGGTCATATTGGGTCAGAATCTAGGTCACTAGGCCAAATTAAAGGAAAATCTTGTTTACTCTGTAGAAGCCGCTTTTTTGGCTACAGCAGCTTGAAATTTGGTAATCGTTAAAATGAAACATCATTTAGTATTGCAGACATTTTCATTCATCTTGCGGACCATATATTTTCGTAAGTTTTTGTTCAGTATTTGCGCGAGGGTGCGTTTCTTGCTTTTTTGACGCAACAAAATGGGCAAAGAAGACGCAATTCGACCTAAATCAGTAAATATTTAGGAAAAAGTAAACTAAACATTCATTTATAATAATAAAACTTTTTTGTTTATTCATTTATTATATTAAAATGGCATTATTGAACATATCCGTTATTAAAATAACTGTCAATTGCCTTTGATAGTAGTTTGATTATGGGTCATGTTGTGTTTAAAAGTAGGTCACTAGATCAAATTGAAGGAAAATCTTGTCACTAGGCCAAGTTTAAGGACAATCTTATTAACTCTGTAGAAGACGCCTTTTTTGCTACAGCAGCTTGACATTTTTGATGAGAATGTTTATCTAATTGATATCTATGCCAGGTTTGAATATGGGTAACGTAGGGTCAAAATCTAGGTCACTAGGCCAAATTGAAGGAAAATCTTGTAAACACTTTGGATGCCGCATTTTTTGGTCAGTATGTTTGTCTAAATTATATCTAGGTCAAGTTCGAATATGGGTCATATTGGGTCAGAAACAAGGTCAATAAAGGAAAATATTGTTCAAACTCCAAAGGCCGCATTTTTACTTTGAGCAAGTTGAAACTTTGTCACAATGTTGTCTTGAGGATATCTGAATTGCATTCAGAATAATTGTCTTGATGTGTTTTGCATTGCAGTACATTGTATTTATTAAGGTGAGCCCTCTTGTTTGTTGAAGTCTTTAGAATTTTCTCAAAAATGGTTGCTGAATGGAGGCCAGAGTCTTTTCATAATGTTTTGTTAAAGAAATCCTAACAATCACTTTATATTTGTTCAGACAGTTGTCAGTTCCTTTCCATATATGATCCGTCCCGCGAGAAAACCAACATTGTAGACTGCGTAAAGTGTCGAACCGGATCGTAAGCATGCCGCGTAGGTTAACCCGGACAGACACTTTTCACCTCCTGTGGACTTTATGTTTCAGGAATCATTACTCTATCACTTGAGACGGAATGTGTCGGTCCGGAATATCCTGCGACGGACTGTGCAGGCTGTTCGGCATCGATACATTACGCAGAGTCCATGATGTTGGTTTTCTGGTGGAACAGTTCATATTGAGACATGTCAGGACGTCATAAAGATGTCTGTAAGGTAATCGTTAAAATGAAACATCATTTAGTATTGCAGACATTTTCATTCATCTTGCGGACCATATATTTTCGTAAGTTTTTGTTCAGTATTTGCGCGAGGGTGCGTTTCTTGCTTTTTTGACGCAACAAAATGGGCAAAGAAGACGCAATTCGACCTAAATCAGTAAATATTTAGGAAAAAGTAAACTAAACATTCATTTATAATAATAAAACTTTTTTGTTTATTCATTTATTATATTAAAATGGCATTATTGAACATATCCGTTATTAAAATAACTGTCAATTGCCTTTGATAGTAATTGTATATGTGATCCTAATTTGAATATTCCAGGCTAAGCAGACAAAACAAGATGCTGACAAAACTAAAAGGGAACTGAAAAGGTGAAGAAGTGATGTTAATCTTGATGTTTCCAAGAAAATGATCAGCCTGTCAGATCACCCCAAACCATCGGTGAATTTTGAACTATCTACACATTATACTCTCAAAGGTATTACATTGAAACTGAGGGGGGGGGGGGGGGGGGGGGGGGGGGGGGGGGGAAGGTCTTTGCTATTACCTGCAAAGGACAAAGAGTTATTACAGGGCAGAGGGGAGATTCATTAATATTAACAACATGACATGTCGGATTTAGCCGCATGCTTGATTAGAACAGTGTGTAGTGGTAGTTTACCAGTATGCATATCGAGGTCGTCGCGGGTATATAGGGATTCGCCATACGTATGTGTCCAAAGCGACGTCATCGCTCTAGCAACTTCATTTCATATCTGATTTGCATGATACTTCATACACAGGTTCAATACTGTTGCCTCTTGTACAAGTTGGCATTTCTTTGACCTAGGCCAAGGTCAAGGTGACAGTGACTATTATACTTCTGTATAAAACAAGGTCATTGCACTAGCAACTTTGTTTATGATCCGATTGTGGATAAAACTTGACACACATGTTCACCAACATTGCCACTTTGAATTTACATGGTCACATGTATAAAGTCATGTCATCGCTTAAGTAACTTTATTTATTATCCGATTGCTATGAAACTGAATACATATTTTCATCAGCAATACCTTTTGTATGAGTTCGCGTTTCACTGACCTAGGTCAAGGTCACATTGATTATACAGCGATTGTTTTCCTTCTATAGATGGTACCGTTAAAGGGATCCATTCACAATTACAAATGGTTCTTCACAATTTTCTGACGGGGTCATATAATTCTTGCCATCTAGCATAATTTTAACTTTTTCACTTGATTTTCTGACAAAAATATATAAAATTCTCGACCCGTCGCCTTTGTTTACATTTTTAAATGCCGTGTTTTCATTCAGGTGTTGCCTTTTAACCGACTATGATATTTAACCGAATCAAATATTGAAAGAAACAATTATATATTTTATACAAACAAAAGTATAGGGAGTTGGGTGATATTTCTTTTAATTTTGTTCACCTATTTCGTGTAGTCAATTTAACCACATGTTGGAAACAAACAAAATGGCGGCCGATTCAAATTGTTTGCTGATGTGATTTCGATTTCATGTGGTAAAGAGATAAGCTGCATATTTTTGAGACTCAAGTCAATGTTAAATATGATTTATTTAATCTTTGCAATAGCTGTGTGATGTAAACATCATAATAACGTTGATTGCGCCGGTCTGATAAATGTAAATGCAAAATTACTTGTTGAAGACGGCTTCTAGATGATGTTGATTCAGACGTTTGGTATTAAATTCTACTAGAAGTGAATACAAACAGACAAAGAACTTGCCAAGAATCTCCCTTTGCCGCGCTTTCACCACAAAGTTTTGATTTAATAAATCTTCAACTCATTGGCCATAGTAGAATGTCTTTAATAATATATGATAACATAAGGTCATACTCTCATAGAGATAATATTATCTGTATTGGTAATTTCATGTCTCACAGGTGAGAGACAACTACAATGTATTATGTACACTATGTTAAAACGGCTATGACAAGTTTTCAACATCATATTAATTAAAATTAGGGTTGGGAATCTGTTGCCAAAATTAGAATTGATCATCAGTTGTCCCATTCAACCAATAATCGATTATAAATATGTTCACTAAAGTTTTCATATTGTATATTCTGTCTGGTTCGACTGTTCAGTGTCAATTGTAATGATTATTTGTTTTAACTTCTCTATTAAATATTTCTTCATAAATACAAAGTGAACATGTTTTGTAAAATGTACTTTCAGAACATTCTTAACCCTTTCCCACATACAACACATCTTCAGCAGACGACTTCAAAAACATCCAAGCAAAAACAAGGAACAACTCTATAAATAAGGGTATAAGTACTGAAAAATAGTTGATACATTGTGGCAAAAGGAGAAATTGCTCCTTTCGAGCGATTTCTTCTTTTGTCACATTGTTTTCAAAAGTCGTCTGCTGCAGATGCATCAAAATGCGTCGATAGGTGGGAAAGGGTTAAAATGACCACATACTTTCAAATTTTCAGTTAAAGAAATCATGTTTTTACTTGTATTTCACAGTACTGTTTTACTTTAAAGTACTGTTTTTCATTTGCCTTGCATTAATGGCACAATGATAACACAAATAAATTAAGTATCATGTAAATGGCAGATTTGTTATCATATGGTTAGAATGAGCTATAGTTACATACGAATGTTGAAAGTATATTTGCCTACGGAGCAACTGCTGACAATGAGCAATTCCTCCTTTCCAAACAATGCTTTGAAACATGAATCAATTTTTTTCTATAACCTAGATAACGAAAATATTTGTCTACAGTTATTATTTTAACCTTTGCCCCTTTTAGACACATTTGACTAACCTTAACAGATAAATGATAATCAGCAAGTTTGTCTTTTTCCACAATGTTCTAATTACTATTCAAAATAATACTTTCAGGCTAAGTTAAATGTTGTTTGCTGTATATTTAGTCTACGTGGTCAAGGGTAAGGACTTGTTATTACATAATCCGTCCAAAGAGAGAGGTCCTACTGTGTATACATGCCATGAATGAATGGTACTAACGGTCTCACCGCTACTGGAGAATTGTTGGTAAAACAGGTCGCGTGTTGTGTTGAATATTCTCACGTGTCGCTGTATGTCGACCCAATTAGGACATAGGAATTAAATCTACAAATTAGAGATAAGATTTCAACACTGATTGATTGTGGTTTAACGCCGTTTTTAACATTTTCTACGTTATATCACGGCGGCCAGTTCATCTACAAATGTGTTTCCTGGTTTTTTCACACCAGTACTCCACACAACAATCTTCCCAACCAACTGGGTTCTTTTTCACATAGACTTAGCCCATTTGTGAAAGACGAATGACGCATGTCGCATTGACTTTTGTCAAACATTGGAAAGAAAGTTGGCCGAAAATGTCAACATACACACAAGTTATAACCGCAAGGTCATTATTTATTTTATAATTGAGGCGATTCTACCGATTTTTGACTAAAATTCTAATGTATATGCATTCGCGCTAATTGAAGATTCAACGTTCGTCAACGTGTAATCTAGTCCTAGACGTATCTGTGGACAAATAAACTAGAAATATAGTCTAAATAGGTTTTTGTAAATTAACCTTGTACGGTCCCATTTCGGAGATACAATTAATTTGCAAATACTTTACAAATACCATAATCTAAGCTTTCCTAAGCACAGACGTGTTTTGACGCATCGAACCAGTCTTCTGCAATCAATACTTTATAAGTTGTCTCTGTCTGTAAAGCTTGGAGGTATAATCCGGTGTCCGGCCGGCTGTCTGCCTGAATGTGCATTCGTCCGTCCGTCATGGATTGCATGTATTGTTCAAAAGTTGTTTCTGTATGGCAGATTTATTTGAAAGTGGTCACACTTATACCGTGTGATCAGGAGAACGGCAAAATACTAGAAACATAATTCTGGTCTGCTTATCTTAGTTATCTTTATTTTTCCTTATTTAGTTCAGCGATTGTCTCAATTAATTTCCATTGTATCCATTTCAAACTTGGTTTGTAGGTAACTTATGACCTACACATTTGCAGTGCACCATTACCATAACTTTAGCATGCTGCGTTTGGAGTGTGTATATTTTTGTCTTTTCATGTTATATGACTTTCGCATGCAACACATGCGTTCCGTGAAATGCCCTTGTTTCGTTAATGAGTGTTTCCCAAGCGTTGTACTTTGTCAAGAGCGACTGACTGTCTGTCCGTCTTTGTGTTCATCCATCCGTCCGTCTGTCCGTTACGGTTTGCATTAATGGGTCAAAACTTTGTTTCTGTTTCGCGGATCCATTTCAAAGTCGTCACACGTATACATTGGGATTAAGAGATCGATACAATATTTTGAACACAAAATCTGATCTGGTTTTTTTTTAGGTGTAAAACTCATTTTTCATTTCTTCGGTTATTGTCTCAATAGATGTCCAATGTATCAATTTAAGACTTGTTGTATAGGAAACTCAGAGCTACAGATGTGCAGTGCAAAAGAAACATAACTCTAGCATGCTTTCGATTGTCTTTCATTTATCAGCATGATTACAATATACATTGTGAATCTTTAGTGATTTCTGAACTGGAAATATTTTAATTAAGGGTCGCTGCTCTTTCAATAGGGGTCATCTACAGGTTTGGAACAACCTGCACACCAAGTATGAAGTTCCTGGACATAAGCGTTCTTGAGTTATTGAGAAAAAAACATTTTTAAACTTAATGTTACCGTGACCTTGACCTTTGACCTTGTGACTTCAAAATCAAACAAAATCAATAGTTTTATCTACTGATTAGAACCAACCTGCATACCAGGTATGAAGTTCCTCGACATAAGCATTCTTCAGTTATTGAGCGGAAACCATTTTTCAGCTGAAGGTTACCATGACCTTGACCTTTGACCTAGTGACCTCCAAATCAATAGGGGTCATCTGCTGGTGGTGACCAACCTGCACACCAAGTATTAAGTTCCATGGCCAAAGCCATTAAGCGGAAAATAAAATCAGCTCATTGTCACTGTGACCTTTCAGCTCAAGGTCACTGTGACCTTGACTTTAGATGTACTGACCTCAAAATCAAAAGGGGTCTTTTACTGGGCATGGCAAACCTTCATACCAAGTAAGGAGTTCTTCGGCCCAAGCGTTCTTCAGTTATTCAGCGGAAACCATTTTTTACCTCACAAGGTCACCATGACCTTGACCTTCTGACATCAAAATCAATAGGGGTCATCTACTGGTCATGACCAACCTGCATACCAAGTATGAAGTTCCTACGCCCAAGGGTTCTTCAGTTATTGAGCGGAAACAAGTATGATGGATGTGACCCTTTCCCACATACAACAAATCTGCAGCAGACGACTATGAACATATTTTGTCAACAAATAGAAAATCTCTATAATTAAATGGATAACCTATGACTACAAGTGGAAAACATTGCAACAAAAGGAGAAATTGCTTGTTTTGAGCAATTTCTTCTTTTGTCACTATGTCTTCAAAAAGCTGTCTGCTGCAGAGGCGTCAGAAAGCGTCTATAAGAGGGAAAGAGAAATTGATTTAAAACCAACAAACACTTTCAAGGGTTTCCAACAATGTTTCAAATACTTTCAATAATTATACTTTCATTTACAGTAAATTTCCATATAATGTTACTTAGAAGAATTTGCTGTATGCCTGAAAGGGTTAAAAAAGTGGAAAACATTGTGGAAAAAGGAGAAATTGCACGTTTTGTGCAATTTCTTCTTTTGTAACTATGTTTTCAAAAAGCTGTCTGCTGCAGAGGCGTCAGAAAGCGTCCATATGAGGGAAAGGGTTAAGATTCCAAGTAATCTATCCAGAGGTTGTATTTATAAAAGGCATACTAGCGCTTAATAAGTATAATAAGAGGCCCAAGAGGGCCCAGGGCCTTTTTACCTTATATAAGTGACACCGATATTCGGTGTCTTCCCAATTGAAAAAACGTTGTTTTTTTCCCAATTGGAAAAAAATATTTCCCAAAATGTAAAAAAAATATTCCCAAAATGTAAAAAAAAAAAAAAAAAATTTAAAGTGAACTGAAATAATCATTTGAGTAACACTATTAACAGATATATTTGTCTTGTTTAAGGTAATTTGATTGTTTTATTGCATTATATAAAGCAAAAGTCTTAAGTTATTGTAAAAAGGACTTTATATAGCAGGGAGAAATCTAGCTTTATATTGCTGCCGTTAAACGGCACGTTCCCCTCGAGAAAAAGGTACCGAAATTCCCCTATTTCCCCTAAACTTAAAAAAAAAATTTTTTTTTTTAAAAATACAATTTTTTTATTCAGAGATAACAACTGTAAACACTATGGCACTATAATGCAAACTCAACTTATTAATATCAAGTGTAAGAGAATATGTAGAGAAGGGAAAGAAGAGTGGAGTGATCATGGTGGACATCTTCATAAATATGAAGACAAGGAGAATTGACTTGTAAATCCACCATGTCATCAAGTTCATAGTGTACCCATGTCATTTTTCCTGGTCTATTTTGGCATGGGACTGAATATCAAGACTGTCAGATCTGAACAAACTGTTCGAAGTTTTCATGAAGTTGTGAAAATAAAACTCTTTAGAATATCTTCAACATGTTATACTGTCTTTTTATTCTAAGAAATAACAGCTTTTACATATACATAATATAACAAACATCAAGACAGCCCGTTTATGTATTTTTCCCCTATTAGGGAAAAAAATCCCCTTTTTACTGAAAGGGCACTTTCCCCAAAAACCTAGATTAATCCCTGTATAGCCATATGTTATATGTCTAATTTTTCCCTTTTTGGGCATAAATCGCGCTAAAATTTCCCAAAATGAAAGGCTAAGGCCTCTTCCCCAATTTCTGGAAAAAAGGCCCTGGGGCCGCAGTATCACTCCACTGCAATTAGGCAAAAATGAAAAACTCCAAACAGCCTCACCCCCTGTTGGCCATGTTTTTTTACCATTCACCATGGCTTGAAAGAATCTCGTAGTGTCACCCAAGGAACATTTAAGAATCAAAGCGCCAATGGCACTGTAGTGGCGATCGTATGGAAAATCCTGCAAAGTAACAAGCAGTATATCGGTGTAGGGCTTGCGATGACTCTGGTGCGGGTATATTTGAGAATGTATCAACCCTGCATCTTTTGACAGTAGAATAATGTAAGTTTGCCAGAATGTTGTCTTGGTGATTATTTAGTTACGTTCTGAAATTGGTCATGATGTGTTCAAAATTAGGCCATTCCAAAGTTATGAAAAATCTAGTTGGTATTCGATAGACTACCGTTTTAGCTCATTAGAATGACTATTTGTAATCTAAATTGTTTGGGTAATCACATGTTTATCACCAGGTCGTTAGGCCATATTAAGATAAAATATATTTTACACTTTAGAAATGACTAAAGAAAGGAGAGAAAACAGTATCCATTAGTTTGGTGTTTGTTTCAATTATGTCCGATATTAAACAGGTCTGTTCAATTTAGTCCCTTCACATTGCATGATTGAGGGTTGTCACAGTGTATTTATATGTCTCTGAGGTTGTTAAACTGCTTCGAATAATGTGAGTGCAAAAACAAACACAAAACATGCTCCAAAAGCACAATTTCACTATTTGCCAAACTGTTTAATTTATGAAAATATAGGCATATATTATAATGCTAGATCTTCAAACTCAATTAGGCTACACTGTCAGCATTGATTGCTAATTGACTCTAGAACGTGCAGACGTGTATACATAACGTGTGTACACACTGCCATCGTGTGTCCTTTAAACCTTTGTAAACCAGTCTTATTATCTAGACGCTTTCATATATTTAAACAAGCACAAAATAAAGCGTTTATAATATTGAGATTTACAAGCTTTTCTGGTTTTTGGTCTCGCGAGCTATTTATAGAACCTTTTGGAATTTCCAGATTTGAGTATCACCAGAGTTGTCGTTATTTGCAAGGCAGAACGCGCAATGATATTTATTATCTGCCAAATCATGACGAAGATAATCAGAGTACAACCAACTCCTGCCGAATCAGGTTAAAGGTCAAAAGGTTACGGTTGACTACAGTAAAAATAAAACGAGGCACAGGAGTATCATGATACTCTGCATAGCGTACCCAAGACGCCCGATGATATTTATTATCTGCCCAAACATGAAGAAAGATAATATGTAAATAGTTTAACTCTATTTAGATATTTTCTCGATAAATCTCAAATATTAGTACCAATCCGGTATCAAAGTAGCACTAACATTATCATTATTAATCGTGTGCCTGCATCACTGATGGAACTATATATATATATGGCGGTTTAACGGAAGTGAGTAAATTGCCTTTGCAGAAATATCCAACCGATTGTTCAAATACGACTATATAATTTTTTTTTCGTTGTTGTTGTTTTGGTAGCACTGTGGCGATTGTCAACCAATCGCCACAAAAATTGTTTGAAAATCGCCCAAATAGTTGGGAGGAGATGATTTTTAAAGTTTTCACTTTAAAAGCCAATATAAGGTTAACAGCCCTGCCCCCTGGCAGCCATATTTTAAGACCAATCTCAACATGGCTTGAAGGAATCTGAAAGATGGTCACCCAAGGAACATTTCTACAAATTTATTTGAAAATCGACCCGACACTTTTGGAGGAGAAGATTTTTTAAGTTTTCACTATAGCCATATAAGGCAAAAAAGCCACGCCCCCTGGCGGCCATGTTTTTCGACCACTCAACTTTGCTTGAAGAAATCTGATAGAGGGTCACCCAAGGAACATTTCTACAAAATTATTTGAAAATCAGCTTGACACTTTTAGAGGAGAAGATTTTTTGCATGAATCCAAAACATTTGAAGGAATTTAGGAGAGGACATTGAGAGGATGCTTCCTATGAAGTTTCATCCAAATTGGCCAAGTGGTTAGGAAGGAGAAGTTGTTTGAAGCAAAAGGTTAACGGACGCACGCACGCACGCATGGACCACGACGGACAATTTGCCATGACATAAGCTCGACTGGCTTTCAGCCAGTCAAGCTAAAAATGAAATTACTAATTATCACTCAGCCATTTCACATTTTAGACAGTTTGATTTAACAATTAGTTAATTGGACATTTAACCTTTCCGAAACATAAGAAACATTTTTGCCAAGCTTTAAGTACTCACTCACAACAGTTACAAAGAGAGAGCTTGAAGCTCAAAAAAGGATTTAAGAACATGAAGAAATATGCTTTTACATAATTAACAAGAGCGCCAAATGTCACAAAATACGCCCGTCCTGTTTTTTTGAGACCAAGTATAGTAGTAATTGGTTGTACATCAGCCAAACTTAGAGAGCGGACACTGTTAGTACAGTTTTGGCCATTTCGAGGGACATAATTGTGTAGTGACTAAGATAGCGTTGTAAGTTATCAAACGTGACCAAGATATTCTACCCATAAATATATTGTCTAAATTTGGTGATGATCGGATAAAGGCTTTACAAGTTATTTAGCTGACAAGACCAATTTAAGGTAATTTCTATAATTAAAGGGCAATAACTCTATATTGACTGGAGCAATATGGCTAGTTATCGAACTTATCCAAGATATTACGCCAATACACATTCTGACCAAATTTAGTGATGATTGGACAACAGCTCCTAAAGTTATTGAGCTGACAAGACCAATTTTAGGTAATTTCTATAATTACAGAGGGATAACTCTCGATTGACTAAAGTGATATGGCTAGTTATCAAAATTATCCGAGATATTATGCCAATACACATTCTGACCAAATTTAGTAATGATTGGATAAAGGCTTCTAAAGTTATTCAGCTGACAAGACCAATTTTAGGTAATTTCTATAATTAAAGGGCAATAACTCTGAATTGACTTAAGCGATATGGCTTGTCCGAGCTATTATGCCAATACACATTCTGACCAAATGTTGTAATGATAGGACAAAGGCTTCTTAAGTTATTGAGCTGACAAGACCAATTTTAGGTAATTTCTAAAATTAAAGGGTGATAACTCTTGATTGACTTAAGCGATATGGCTAGTTATTGAACTTGTCCGAGATATTATGCCAATACACATTCTGACTAAATTTAGTGATAATTGGGCAAAGGCTTCTAAAGTTATTGAGCTGACAAGACCAATTTTGGGTAATTTCTATAATTAAAGGGTGATAACTCTTGATTGACTTAAGCGATATGGCTAGTTATCAAACATGTCCGAGGTATTATCCAAAAACAGATTCTGACTAAATTTAGTGATGATTGGACAAAGGCTTCTTAAGTTATTGAGCTGACAAGACCAATTTTGGGTAATTTCTATAATAAAAGGGCAATAACTCTTGATTGACTAAAGCGATATGGCTAGTTATCGAACTTGTCCGAGATATTAGCCCAATACACATTCTGACCAAATTTGGTGATGATTGGACAAAGGCTTCTAAAGTTATTGAGCTGACAACATACTGGACGCCGCCCGCCCGTACGCCGCAGGTAAAACTATAATACGATCCGTTTTTTCAAAACGGGCGTATAAAAATGTGGTAGTGGGGTGTAGTTCACAGGCCAATCATAAATTATACTTGAGAATATAGAAATTTGTATTTCTTTCCCTTGATTCTTAAAAGTTACACATGGTATATAACAAAATGAAAGTAAAGTTTCAGAAGTGATACAGGTTTAAATATTGTCAACAAAGGGTGTAGACATTTTGACATATATATCAACTCGGGTCTAGCAAGATTTCAATTGTCAACACCTATCGTAGTACAACAAAACGCTGGATCCATTCTGCAACATAATGTTCCCTATATATTCAATGGAACCTACCTTCCTGTTGTAGTTATAACAATTATGCAAGACACCATACATCTAAAGGCTGCCATGGTCTAACTTATGGATGTGGTCAGTGGGGGTCGGGTCTCTAGTCTTGGTTCTTCAAACAGTTGGCTGTGGTAAATGAAAAATTCCACTTCTCTGCAAATCTGTAAAATTAAAATTAATCCCTTGACCATATGCAACAAATCTGCAGCAGATGAATTTGAAAACATGAACGCTTCTTTACTCTTTGTCAAAAACTTTCAAAGTTAACCCTTCAAAGTTCCCACATCATCATGCAGCCACTTTTTGATGCATCTGCAGCAGATGTTAAATAAAAACATGAGAAACTAGAAATATCACTGAAGGTGATAAATACCCCCAAAACAGCACCTTGACTCAAAATATGGCTTCCGACTGACCAACAAAAGGGACATAACTCTGTAAAGGAACATGCAATTGTAAAATCTTTAAGATATGCACATCTCCTCTTGGTATAGAAGCTTCATGTAAAATTTTATTTAATTCCACCATGTGGTTTGTAAGAAATAGGCCGGACAAAATATGGCTTCCGACTGACCAACAACTTAATAAGTAAAAGGGCCATAACTCTGTAAAATAACATGCAATTGTAAGACCTTTAGGGTATGCACATCTCCTCTTGGTATAGAAGCTTCATGTAAAATTTTATTGAATTCCACCCAGTGGTTTGTAAGAAATAGGCCGGACAAAATATGACCAACAACTTAATAAGTAAAAGGGCCATAACTCTGTAAAATAACATGCAATTGTAAGACCTTTAGGGTATGCACATCTCCTCTTGGTATAGAAGCTTCATGTAAAATTTTATTGAATTCCACCTGGTGGCTTGTAAGAAATAGGCCGGACAAAATATGACCAACAACTTAATAAGTAAAAGGGCCATAACTCTGTAAAATATCATGCAATTGTAACCCCTTTAGGATATGCACATCTCCTCTTGGTATAGAAGCTTCACGTAAAGTTTTATTGAATTCCACCCAGTGGTTTTTAGAAATAGGCCGGACAAAATATGGCTTCCGACCGACCGACCAACACAGTGACTCCTATATATATAATTAATCTGTTCATCTCTATAGATTCAAACATTAAACTTTCATTTATTGAGGTTAATCATACTCTTAACCAGACATTGTTTGTTGGAAAGTGTTAAGGTACCTTTTTTAGATAGTTAGATAATTATTTTAATTTAACAGTTTCTTTTTAACCTTTTCAATATTCAAATACATTGCAAATGGACACATGGCTACAGATAAGTATCTTATTTGCTTAAACAAGAGGGCCATGATCGCATACCTGAATAATGCAATGTCATTTGTCATGCCAACCACATTAGCTCATTTTGTGGTAATACAAGAGGCCCATTAGGGCCAGTATCACTCCACTGCCATTAGGCAAAAATTAAATCTCCAAACAGCCCCACCCCCTGGTGGCCATGTTTTTTGACCAATCACCATGGCTTGAAGGAATCTCATAGTCATCCAAGGAACATTTTTGCATTTCTTTTTTGAAAATCGGCCAAATAGTTGGGAGGAGAAGATTATGGCGGCCATGTTTTTCAACCAATCAACATGGCCTGAAGGAATCTGATAGAGGGCCACCCTAGGAACATTTCTTCAAAATTATTTGAAAATCGGCCAACCAGTTTGGGTGAAGAAGAATTTTAAAGTTTTTTAAAGAATTCTGCATGGATCCCAAACATTTGAAGGAATTCTGGTGAGGTCATTGGAGGATGCTTCCTGTGAAGTTTCATCCCAATAGATCCACTGGTTACTGAGGAGAAGATATTAACTAGCGACACAACAGACACCGGACACAAGGCGATCACAATAACTCACATTAAGCAAGGTGAGCTAAAAAAATGATGAGGTAAAATTATCCCTGTGTGACCTACCCAAAATTTACACAAACAAGAAACCACTGAAGTCGGTAAGGCCAGATTGTGGGCAATTTGACCTTGAAAATCGACAAACCAAGGTCAAGGTCAAAGTATACCATAGAAATCAATAGAACTTACTGGTTACCTTCAGGCAAGGTTTCAAGTTTGTAACCCTTTCCAGTGCTGAGATTTTGCCTCAACCTGAAATTTTAACCAAAATGTTGACGTACAGACGGACGGATGGACATTGCCAATCTATAGACTGGAATTGCAAGAGCAATCCGGCCAAAAAAGCAACTACCTGAAAAACAATTTGGTAATACCCAATTCACTAAAAAAAAGTAGCCCTGGGATAAGCTGTATGGAAAACCATACTTTAATTTAGGCTAAAAAAAAAATATGTGTGGTTCAGGTAACCCTACCTTCCCTATTTTTTGGGGCCGACCCTAGAACTTTTTATCGATTTTGGGAACTAAAATAATTGAGTACGAAACTGAAACACTTGGAAAGCGTTTATCGATCGTAATAAAAACAAACATGGCGGCGGCCACAGTGTTCGCCGTGACGGTAGAAAACGACTTATGAAGGCAGTAATCAACTCATCTACCGTCGGGGAAGTTTTTGCAAGAATTATTCCATATATTGATGAGATGTCTTGAATGTGCATATAGCACACATTTGTAACCACTTACGTCTGTAACAACTTGCTTCTGAAAAAAAAAAAAAAAAAAAAAAAACCTACCTACCTACCCTTTTTCTTTGACCAATGTTACCTGAACCACACATATTATTTTTTTTAGCCTTATTACAAAATAAAGATCTAAATGGTGGATCAATCTTGCTGTATGGAAAACCATATGTTAATTTATTACAAAATAAAGATTTAAAATGGTGGTTAAATCTTGCTGTACGGAAAACCATAAGTTAATTTATTACAAAATAAAGATCTAAATGGTGGTTAAATCTTGCTGTTCATTGTTGACTTTCCTTCATGGCTCTCTCTATCGCAGAGATGGGTAATAGCTGACCACATGTCAAGATAAACCTACCAGTAGAACTGGCAATTTACACAGGTAATACAGTGATTGTTGAAAAACACCATTCAAACAAACTGTCAATGCTACATGGCATTACTTTCAGGATCTAATAATTATTTCAACAAATGCTAGGTCACTGTTTGTGTTATAGGAACATATAGAAAATGCAACATCAAGCAATTCGCAAATTAAGTTGGAAAGAAAATAATTCAAACAAGTTAATGCAGTATTGCAAGCAATACAAAAGTCCCTTACCGGACAAACATTCATAAGTTGAAAAAGGCCCATCATTCTGTCAAACCTCACTTTAGAGTTATGCCCCTTGACATACATGGTATTCTAGTTCATTAAATGTGTGAAGTTCTAGAGTTGTAGACATGACATTGCGGAACAAAGTCTTCAAGTCTGCTCTTGACCATGGGAGTAAGTGGCTGGTTATTGTGCATGACAAATCATCTTGCTATGAAGAATAAGTGTGTAAAGTTGTATTAAAATCCATTCAAGCATGTGGAAGACACAGCCTGGACACTTCAGAAAAGCCTGATGTTTTAGCCAAAATAGTGACCTTGACCCTGAGAGTAGGTGGCTAAGTGATGTGCATGACACATCATCTTATTGAAAATAATTGTGTGAAGAAATATCAAAATCCATTCAAGCATGTGGAAGACACAGCCTGGACAAGAAATTTCCGCCTGAAAATGTTTGAGGCTAAACTTAAACTTTAACCTTGGGAGTAGGTAGCTTGATGTGCATGACACATCATCTTGTTATGGAGAATAATTGTGTGAAGTAATATATCCAAATCCATTCAAGCATGTGGACAGACAATGTTTGAGCCCAAACTGTGACATTGAGAGTAGGTGGCTGGGTGATATGGAGAATAATTATGTGAAGTAATATCAAAATCCATTCAAACATGTGGAAGATACAGCATGGACAAGAAATTGCTGACAGACATTGTTTGACCCCAAACTGTGACCTTGTCCTTGGAAGAAGGTGGCTTGGTGATGTGCATGACAGTCACACATCTTTTTATGGAAAACAATTTGTGTGAAATAATATCAAAATCCATTCAGACATGCAGAAGATACAGCCCGGACAAGAAATTTATGCCCAGTACATTGGGAAATCTATGATGCATGGTTTCTCATTTCGACCTCCAAGTGAGACCTTGACATTTGAGGTACAGAGGCCTGGTCCTGTACGCGAATCGACGCCTCACCATGGTGAACGTTTGTGCCACAGGTTCATGATGTGTTATACCCCCATAGAGTATATACCATATATAAAGATATATATTATATATGGTATATACTTTATATATGGTATATACTCTATGGGGGTATAACACATCATGAACCTGTGGTTTGTGCCAAGTAATTTGGAAATCCTATGATGGCTGGTTAAGATGCGGGTCGGAATAGGTAGTCCTATCAAAAAGTACTCATTTTGACCTGTGACCTCAACAAGTACATGTAGGACTGGATTAAGCAAACTGTACAGAATTCGTTGATGAATCGGAACACGTCTTACCTCATTTGGGATGTGCCAGCGAAAAGTGGTGCATCGAAGTAAGGATCCAAAGCAGGTTAAATTCCGTTAAATTCAACTTGACACGGAAATCACACGGAAATCACAATACGCACGTGAAAAGTGTCCCTCTTTAGATATAGTCTGGTTCCCTGCGTTCTGCCAATTATGCAGTACATATTGAAAGAGGGAACCCAGAGTACTTGTGTTGCCCTAACACATTTTAAGTTTCTAACCCTTTATTCTTTTAACACGTTTCTTGCAACTGAAAACGTTTTAGAAGCGGTAGAAATTATATGTTATCTTGCTTTATGCCAAAATCTCAGTGTAACCCTTTCCCACATATAACAAATCGGCAGCAAAAGAATTTGAAAACGAAAAGACATAATATGTAAGCTTTCTAGTAATGAAAGAACACTTATTAAATAAAGTTGAACATAGTGTGGCAAAAGTAGAAATTACTCATAAAGAACATTTTCTCCATGTGCCGCAGTGTTTTCATTCAAAAGTCGTCTGAATAGACGGTGTCAAACATCTTCTGTATGTGGGAAGAGTTTAATTCACATGCATTACCATTGCATGCCCACATACATTTGGCCCTATAGCTGTCAATCAAGGGGTTGTGAGTTCGAACACCAAGTCGGCCAACATTTGACAAAAGTCACTGAAACAAAGCGTCGTTCGTCTTCCACCAATGGACTTACAGTCTATGCGGAAAAGCAGCCAGATGCTTGGAAAGAATGTTGCGCGGAGTACTGCTGTTTTGTTTGTTTTATTGGGGTTTGACGCCATTTTCAACATTATTCCAGTTATATCACGGCAACAGTTCCCTTATTCATGATCCCTGGGTAAACAAAGATTACTGGTGTGAGAAAGTCATGAAACACATGAGTATATGTATTATTTTTTCCATGCCCCTATTGATGAAGTGGCCTCCGTAATATGACTGAACAATTGTTGAAAACGGCGTTAAACCGCCAATCAACTTATATAACAAATTTACCGAGTAATATTTTTGGATGACTTAATGTACCGTGAATTCTCTTCATCGGATGAATACTGTCGCATGGGCAGCTAGCGACTTTTGAAAACATTGCGTGAAAGAAAGATATGTCTTCAGAAAATATAGGCACACAAAAGCTAAACGTAACAGTGGGGGTATAGTAATATATTGTAGAGACGATATTAGCAGAGGGGTTTCAATTGTTTAAAATGTCCATAATTCATTGGTTTGGATAAAACTTGTCAAATATTTTTTTCAAAATATCAGAAGATATATTTCTTTGTGCCGTGTACACATATGGCCCGAAAATTCGCCGATTGTACGGTTGTTTGATTGCGATCTTTTTGAAAATTTACAAAATGATATAACATATTTTGAAAACAAGGGGAAAGTAATGCTATCTGGCTTCTTAAATGCCCGTAATGCATGTACAAATGATTTCAGTGTATGCGATTGTACCTTTAAAACCGATATCAACGAGTATGTCCCTGACAAATTCCCAAGATAAGGGCAGTAACTCTTATGGGAATAAATAAGAGTTTTCAGTTGGTACGGTCACTTACACGAGTAGCCAGGGTAGTACTATAGATTATGTGCTCGCTAACGAATCTTCATTTTCATTGTTCGTGTTGTTGTCGCATTTTGCTGTAGGAGATTTGAATGAATATATAGATCATGCCGCGATTATGGAACGCCGAATCTACATAAACTCAATTATTTGAAGAGCTCTTCAAATAATTAGAGAGCTCTCCAATTGAATTAATGATATCATCAATTCAATTGGAGAGCTCTCTAATTGATTAAAAGACCTCTCTAATTCAATTGAAGATATCTCCAAATCAACAATTCATTTGTTGCTCTCACTAATTGAATTAGAGAGCTCTCCAAATCAATTGGAGATATCTTTAATTCAATTAGAGAGAGCAACAAATGAATTGGAGATATCTCCAATTCTTCCAAATTAAACATATCCATAATTGATTTGGAGATATCTCCAATTGAATTGCAGAGCTCTCCAATTAATTTGAAGATATCTCTAATTGATTTGGAGATATCTTCAATTAAGTTGATTTGGAGATATCTTCAATTGAATTAGAGAGCTCTCCAATTCAATTGAAGAGCTCTTCAATTGAATTAATGATATCATCAATTCAATTGGAGAGCTCTCTAAATATTTGAAGAGCTCTTCAAATATTTGAGTTTATGTAGATTTGCGTTCCCTCTTCAAATATTTAGAGAGCTCTTCAAATAATTAGAGAGCTCTCCAATTGAATTACTGATATCATCAATTCAATTGGAGAGCTCTCTAATTGATTTGCAGACCTCTCTAATTCAATTGAAGATATCTCCAAATCAACAATTCATTTGTTGCTCTCACTAATTGAATTAGAGAGCTCTCCAAATCAATTGGAGATATCTTTAATTCAATTAGAGAGAGCAACAAATGAATTGGAGATATCTCCAATTCTTCCAAATTAAACATATCCATAATTGATTTGGAGATATCTCCAATTGAATTGCAGAGCTCTCCAATTGATTTGAAGATATCTCTAATTGATTTGGAGATATCTTCAATTAAGTTGATTTGGAGATATCTTCAATTGAATTAGAGAGCTCTCCAATTCAATTGAAGAGCTCTTCAATTGAATTAATGATATCATCAATTCAATTGGAGAGCTCTCTAAATATTTGAAGAGCTCTTCAAATATTTGAGTTTATGTAGATTTGGCGTTCCATACGCGATACACTTTAATCTAAATTTCAATAGTATAGTGCAACGAGATCATGAACGTTACTACATGCGTGAACGTTTCAGCTGGGGCAGTGTGTAAAGGAGCCATTTAGATCAGGCCTAATAGCCAATCTACCAAACTTTAACCATATTCTGGCGTACAATTGTAATAACACAGATTCTTTAGTTACTTCTTTTTCCAATATAATCACGAATGTAGCAGATCCTATTTTTAAGAAAATGTCACGTGTATCAAATTGATTCGAGGACCGATACAAACATTTAGACACACTATCACAAAACTTTACGTAATTATAACATGGATAAATCAGCTACGAACCACCAGTTATTAATTAAGGAACGTAGAATTTATAAGGGTTTGTTGAGAAAAAAAACAGCGAAGTCTTTAACATAATATTAAATACAGGCTTATTTCCTGAATCATGGACGAAAGGTATTATAGTACCGATCCATAATTATAGAAGCATCACCCTTCTCAGCAATGTCGGCAAGTTATTCAAGAGCATATCAAATACACGTCTAACTGAATGGTGTTCAGAGTACGGGAAATTATCAGACGCTCAATTCGGGTTTCGTAAAGGGCGCTCAACTGTCGATCCAATGTTTATACTTCACTGTTTGGTACAGAAATATT
>JASEVX010000827.1:0-41729 GCA_031761405.1 Serripes groenlandicus
AAGTGCTCGGCCCTGGGAGTTGAAAATAATTCCGAGTGCTCGTGAAATGCAGTTGCGCGGGTGGACCGCAGAGCACTCGGTGGTTTCAGGCAGGACGTGCGGGCTGGGAGTTTTGGAATTCCGCCTGAGACGCAGAAAACAGGTTTGTCCAACCAAAAAGCGGAACGCAATGGGGAGTGCTCGGCCCGTATAGTAGGGTAGGTGGTTGGTCTGAAAACGAATTCCGAGTGCTCGTGAAATGCAGTTGCGCGGGTGGCCCGCAGAGCACTCGGTGGTTTCAGGCTGGACGTGCGGGCTGGGAGTTTTGGAATTCCGCCTGAGACGCAGAAAACAGGTTTGTCCAACCAAAAAGCGGAACGCAATGGGGAGTGCTCGGCCCGTATAGTAGGGTGGGTGGTTGGTCTGAAAACGAATTCCGAGTGCTCGTGAAATGCAGTTGCGCGGGTGGACCGCAGAGCACTCGGTGGTTTCAGGCAGGACGTGCGGACTGGAAGTTTTGGAATTCCGCTTGAGACGCAGAAAACAGGTTTGTCCAACCAAAAAACAGTTTTGCGGGGTGGACCGCAGAGCACTCGGTGGTTTCAGGCAGGACGTGCGGGCTGGGAGTTTTGGAATTCCGCCTGAGACGCAGAAAACAGGTTTGTCCAACCAAAAAGCGGAACGCAATGGGGAGTGCTCGGCCCGTATAGTAGGGTAGGTGGTTGGTCTGAAAACGAATTCCGAGTGCTCGTGAAATGCAGTTGCGCGGGTGGACCGCAGAGCACTCGGTGGTTTCAGGCAGGACGTGCGGACTGGAAGTTTTGGAATTCCGCTTGAGACGCAGAAAACAGGTTTGTCCAACCAAAAAACAGTTGTGCGGGGTGGACCGCAGAGCACTCGGTGGTTTCAGGCAGGACGTGCGGGCTGGGAGTTTTGGAATTCCGCCTGAGACGCAGAAAACAGGTTTGTCCAACCAAAAAGCGGAACGCAATGGGGAGTGCTCGGCCCGTATAGTAGGGTAGGTGGTTGGTCTGAAAACGAATTCCGAGTGCTCGTGAAATGCAGTTGCGCGAGTGGACCGCAGAGCACTCGGTGGTTTCAGGCAGGACGTGCGGACTGGAAGTTTTGGAATTCCGCTTGAGACGCAGAAAACAGGTTTGTCCAACCAAAAAACAGTTGCGCGGGGTGGACCGCAGAGCACTCGGTGGTTTCAGGCAGGACGTGCGGGCTGGGAGTTTTGGAATTCCGCCTGAGACGCAGAAAACAGGTTTGTCCAACCAAAAAGCGGAACGCAATGGGGAGTGCTCGGCCCGTATAGTAGGGTAGGTGGTTGGTCTGAAAACGAATTCCGAGTGCTCGTGAAATGCAGTTGCGCGGGTGGACCGCAGAGCACTCGGTGGTTTCAGGCAGGACGTGCGGACTGGAAGTTTTGGAATTCCGCTTGAGACGCAGAAAACAGGTTTGTCCAACCAAAAAGCGGAACGCAATGGGGAGTGCTCGGCCCGTATAGTAGGGTAGGTGGTTGGTCTGAAAACGAATTCCGAGTGCTCGTGAAATGCAGTTGCGCGGGTGGACCGCAGAGCACTCGGTGGTTTCAGGCAGGACGTGCGGACTGGAAGTTTTGGAATTCCGCTTGAGACGCAGAAAACAGGTTTGTCCAACCAAAAAACAGTTTTGCGGGGTGGACCGCAGAGCACTCGGTGGTTTCAGGCAGGACGTGCGGGCTGGGAGTTTTGGAATTCCGCCTGAGACGCAGAAAACAGGTTTGTCCAACCAAAAAGCGGAACGCAATGGGGAGTGCTCGGCCCGTATAGTAGGGTAGGTGGTTGGTCTGAAAACGAATTCCGAGTGCTCGTGAAATGCAGTTGCGCGGGTGGACCGCAGAGCACTCGGTGGTTTCAGGCAGGACGTGCGGACTGGAAGTTTTGGAATTCCGCTTGAGACGCAGAAAACAGGTTTGTCCAACCAAAAAACAGTTGCGCGGGGTGGACCGCAGAGCACTCGGTGGTTTCAGGCAGGACGTGCGGGCTGGGAGTTTTGGAATTCCGCCTGAGACGCAGAAAACAGGTTTGTCCAACCAAAAAGCGGAACGCAATGGGGAGTGCTCGGCCCGTATAGTAGGGTAGGTGGTTGGTCTGAAAACGAATTCCGAGTGCTCGTGAAATGCAGTTGCGCGGGTGGACCGCAGAGCACTCGGTGGTTTCAGGCAGGACGTGCGGACTGGAAGTTTTGGAATTCCGCTTGAGACGCAGAAAACAGGTTTGTCCAACCAAAAAGCGGAACGCAATGGGGAGTGCTCGGCCCGTATAGTAGGGTAGGTGGTTGGTCTGAAAACGAATTCCGAGTGCTCGTGAAATGCAGTTGCGCGGGTGGACCGCAGAGCACTCGGTGGTTTCAGGCAGGACGTGCGGACTGGAAGTTTTGGAATTCCGCTTGAGACGCAGAAAACAGGTTTGTCCAACCAAAAAACAGTTTTGCGGGGTGGACCGCAGAGCACTCGGTGGTTTCAGGCAGGACGTGCGGGCTGGGAGTTTTGGAATTCCGCCTGAGACGCAGAAAACAGGTTTGTCCAACCAAAAAGCGGAACGCAATGGGGAGTGCTCGGCCCGTATAGTAGGGTAGGTGGTTGGTCTGAAAACGAATTCCGAGTGCTCGTGAAATGCAGTTGCGCGGGTGGACCGCAGAGCACTCGGTGGTTTCAGGCAGGACGTGCGGACTGGAAGTTTTGGAATTCCGCTTGAGACGCAGAAAACAGGTTTGTCCAACCAAAAAACAGTTGCGCGGGGTGGACCGCAGAGCACTCGGTGGTTTCAGGCAGGACGTGCGGGCTGGGAGTTTTGGAATTCCGCCTGAGACGCAGAAAACAGGTTTGTCCAACCAAAAAGCGGAACGCAATGGGGAGTGCTCGGCCCGTATAGTAGGGTAGGTGGTTGGTCTGAAAACGAATTCCGAGTGCTCGTGAAATGCAGTTGCGCGAGTGGACCGCAGAGCACTCGGTGGTTTCAGGCAGGACGTGCGGACTGGAAGTTTTGGAATTCCGCTTGAGACGCAGAAAACAGGTTTGTCCAACCAAAAAACAGTTTTGCGGGGTGGACCGCAGAGCACTCGGTGGTTTCAGGCAGGACGTGCGGGCTGGGAGTTTTGGAATTCCGCCTGAGACGCAGAAAACAGGTTTGTCCAACCAAAAAGCGGAACGCAATGGGGAGTGCTCGGCCCGTATAGTAGGGTAGGTGGTTGGTCTGAAAACGAATTCCGAGTGCTCGTGAAATGCAGTTGCGCGGGTGGACCGCAGAGCACTCGGTGGTTTCAGGCAGGACGTGCGGACTGGAAGTTTTGGAATTCCGCTTGAGACGCAGAAAACAGGTTTGTCCAACCAAAAAACAGTTTTGCGGGGTGGACCGCAGAGCACTCGGTGGTTTCAGGCAGGACGTGCGGGCTGGGAGTTTTGGAATTCCGCCTGAGACGCAGAAAACAGGTTTGTCCAACCAAAAAGCGGAACGCAATGGGGAGTGCTCGGCCCGTATAGTAGGGTAGGTGGTTGGTCTGAAAACGAATTCCGAGTGCTCGTGAAATGCAGTTGCGCGGGTGGACCGCAGAGCACTCGGTGGTTTCAGGCAGGACGTGCGGACTGGAAGTTTTGGAATTCCGCTTGAGACGCAGAAAACAGGTTTGTCCAACCAAAAAACAGTTTTGCGGGGTGGACCGCAGAGCACTCGGTGGTTTCAGGCAGGACGTGCGGGCTGGGAGTTTTGGAATTCCGCCTGAGACGCAGAAAACAGGTTTGTCCAACCAAAAAGCGGAACGCAATGGGGAGTGCTCGGCCCGTATAGTAGGGTAGGTGGTTGGTCTGAAAACGAATTCCGAGTGCTCGTGAAATGCAGTTGCGCGAGTGGACCGCAGAGCACTCGGTGGTTTCAGGCAGGACGTGCGGACTGGAAGTTTTGGAATTCCGCTTGAGACGCAGAAAACAGGTTTGTCCAACCAAAAAACAGTTGCGCGGGGTGGACCGCAGAGCACTCGGTGGTTTCAGGCAGGACGTGCGGGCTGGGAGTTTTGGAATTCCGCCTGAGACGCAGAAAACAGGTTTGTCCAACCAAAAAGCGGAACGCAATGGGGAGTGCTCGGCCCGTATAGTAGGGTAGGTGGTTGGTCTGAAAACGAATTCCGAGTGCTCGTGAAATGCAGTTGCGCGGGTGGACCGCAGAGCACTCGGTGGTTTCAGGCAGGACGTGCGGACTGGAAGTTTTGGAATTCCGCTTGAGACGCAGAAAACAGGTTTGTCCAACCAAAAAGCGGAACGCAATGGGGAGTGCTCGGCCCGTATAGTAGGGTAGGTGGTTGGTCTGAAAACGAATTCCGAGTGCTCGTGAAATGCAGTTGCGCGGGTGGACCGCAGAGCACTCGGTGGTTTCAGGCAGGACGTGCGGACTGGAAGTTTTGGAATTCCGCTTGAGACGCAGAAAACAGGTTTGTCCAACCAAAAAACAGTTTTGCGGGGTGGACCGCAGAGCACTCGGTGGTTTCAGGCAGGACGTGCGGGCTGGGAGTTTTGGAATTCCGCCTGAGACGCAGAAAACAGGTTTGTCCAACCAAAAAGCGGAACGCAATGGGGAGTGCTCGGCCCGTATAGTAGGGTAGGTGGTTGGTCTGAAAACGAATTCCGAGTGCTCGTGAAATGCAGTTGCGCGGGTGGACCGCAGAGCACTCGGTGGTTTCAGGCAGGACGTGCGGACTGGAAGTTTTGGAATTCCGCTTGAGACGCAGAAAACAGGTTTGTCCAACCAAAAAACAGTTGCGCGGGGTGGACCGCAGAGCACTCGGTGGTTTCAGGCAGGACGTGCGGGCTGGGAGTTTTGGAATTCCGCCTGAGACGCAGAAAACAGGTTTGTCCAACCAAAAAGCGGAACGCAATGGGGAGTGCTCGGCCCGTATAGTAGGGTAGGTGGTTGGTCTGAAAACGAATTCCGAGTGCTCGTGAAATGCAGTTGCGCGGGTGGACCGCAGAGCACTCGGTGGTTTCAGGCAGGACGTGCGGACTGGAAGTTTTGGAATTCCGCTTGAGACGCAGAAAACAGGTTTGTCCAACCAAAAAGCGGAACGCAATGGGGAGTGCTCGGCCCGTATAGTAGGGTAGGTGGTTGGTCTGAAAACGAATTCCGAGTGCTCGTGAAATGCAGTTGCGCGGGTGGACCGCAGAGCACTCGGTGGTTTCAGGCAGGACGTGCGGACTGGAAGTTTTGGAATTCCGCTTGAGACGCAGAAAACAGGTTTGTCCAACCAAAAAACAGTTTTGCGGGGTGGACCGCAGAGCACTCGGTGGTTTCAGGCAGGACGTGCGGGCTGGGAGTTTTGGAATTCCGCCTGAGACGCAGAAAACAGGTTTGTCCAACCAAAAAGCGGAACGCAATGGGGAGTGCTCGGCCCGTATAGTAGGGTAGGTGGTTGGTCTGAAAACGAATTCCGAGTGCTCGTGAAATGCAGTTGCGCGGGTGGACCGCAGAGCACTCGGTGGTTTCAGGCAGGACGTGCGGACTGGAAGTTTTGGAATTCCGCTTGAGACGCAGAAAACAGGTTTGTCCAACCAAAAAACAGTTGCGCGGGGTGGACCGCAGAGCACTCGGTGGTTTCAGGCAGGACGTGCGGGCTGGGAGTTTTGGAATTCCGCCTGAGACGCAGAAAACAGGTTTGTCCAACCAAAAAGCGGAACGCAATGGGGAGTGCTCGGCCCGTATAGTAGGGTAGGTGGTTGGTCTGAAAACGAATTCCGAGTGCTCGTGAAATGCAGTTGCGCGAGTGGACCGCAGAGCACTCGGTGGTTTCAGGCAGGACGTGCGGACTGGAAGTTTTGGAATTCCGCTTGAGACGCAGAAAACAGGTTTGTCCAACCAAAAAACAGTTGCGCGGGGTGGACCGCAGAGCACTCGGTGGTTTCAGGCAGGACGTGCGGGCTGGGAGTTTTGGAATTCCGCCTGAGACGCAGAAAACAGGTTTGTCCAACCAAAAAGCGGAACGCAATGGGGAGTGCTCGGCCCGTATAGTAGGGTAGGTGGTTGGTCTGAAAACGAATTCCGAGTGCTCGTGAAATGCAGTTGCGCGGGTGGACCGCAGAGCACTCGGTGGTTTCAGGCAGGACGTGCGGACTGGAAGTTTTGGAATTCCGCTTGAGACGCAGAAAACAGGTTTGTCCAACCAAAAAACAGTTTTGCGGGGTGGACCGCAGAGCACTCGGTGGTTTCAGGCAGGACGTGCGGGCTGGGAGTTTTGGAATTCCGCCTGAGACGCAGAAAACAGGTTTGTCCAACCAAAAAGCGGAACGCAATGGGGAGTGCTCGGCCCGTATAGTAGGGTAGGTGGTTGGTCTGAAAACGAATTCCGAGTGCTCGTGAAATGCAGTTGCGCGGGTGGACCGCAGAGCACTCGGTGGTTTCAGGCAGGACGTGCGGACTGGAAGTTTTGGAATTCCGCTTGAGACGCAGAAAACAGGTTTGTCCAACCAAAAAACAGTTTTGCGGGGTGGACCGCAGAGCACTCGGTGGTTTCAGGCAGGACGTGCGGGCTGGGAGTTTTGGAATTCCGCCTGAGACGCAGAAAACAGGTTTGTCCAACCAAAAAGCGGAACGCAATGGGGAGTGCTCGGCCCGTATAGTAGGGTAGGTGGTTGGTCTGAAAACGAATTCCGAGTGCTCGTGAAATGCAGTTGCGCGGGTGGACCGCAGAGCACTCGGTGGTTTCAGGCAGGACGTGCGGGCTGGGAGTTTTGGAATTCCGCCTGAGACGCAGAAAACAGGTTTGTCCAACCAAAAAGCGGAACGCAATGGGGAGTGCTCGGCCCGTATAGTAGGGTAGGTGGTTGGTCTGAAAACGAATTCCGAGTGCTCGTGAAATGCAGTTGCGCGGGTGGACCGCAGAGCACTCGGTGGTTTCAGGCAGGACGTGCGGGCTGGGAGTTTTGGAATTCCGCCTGAGACGCAGAAAACAGGTTTGTCCAACCAAAAAGCGGAACGCAATGGGGAGTGCTCGGCCCGTATAGTAGGGTAGGTGGTTGGTCTGAAAACGAATTCCGAGTGCTCGTGAAATGCAGTTGCGCGGGTGGACCGCAGAGCACTCGGTGGTTTCAGGCAGGACGTGCGGACTGGAAGTTTTGGAATTCCGCTTGAGACGCAGAAAACAGGTTTGTCCAACCAAAAAGCAGTTGTGCGGGGTGGCCCGCAGAGCACTCGGTGGTTTCAGGCTGGACGTGCGGGCTGGGAGTTTTGGAATTCAGCCTACTCCGCAGAGGAAGCCCACGATTACGCTGGACAGCGGGGTTGAGAGTGCTGGAGTCGTGCTTGCTTCGCACAACATCACCGTCAGACCGCATGCTTGCATGCGCCACCGGGAGTTTTCAGGTACCTGAAACCGAACCGGTGCTGTCTGTGTGTCATGTCAGGCCGTACATGCTAGTGTATGCTAGTGTACGCTAGTGTACGCCACCGGGAGTTTTCGGGCAACCGAAACAGGATCGGTGCAGCCTTAGCGCTCTTGTCAGACCGTACGCTCGCGTACGCTACCGGGTAGATTCTAGGTACCTGGAATCCTAACCGCTGCAGTCTGGAAAATCACTGGGGGTAGGCGCGGGCTTGGGAGTCGAATTGGCTGGATTCGTCCCTGCTTCGCTAGAAGAACAGAAAAACCCCTGTGCAGCAAGCAGTCGAACGACAAACCGCCTACCGAGCAAGGTGGTTGATCCGTGGCCGGGTTTGGGGGAATTTGCAACCCCCCCAAAGAGAGACAGACCCGCGCAAAAACACGGTTGGGAGGAGTGACCCCGTAAAATGCTGCGCAACGAGAGAGACGCCTTGGCCCTTCGGGCGTCGACCGAGTTTTGGTTGAAGAAGGTGCCGGGTGAAGCTGGGTCACCCGGTGTGCACTACTTGCCGTTCGTTGGCTGAGAAACGAATGAAAAGTCCGGCTGACGCACACGGGGTCACTCCGCCCAACTAGGTAACCATGCTTTTACATGGCTTATTACCTGGTTGGGCGGAGTGACCCCGTAAAATGCTGCCTAACGAGAGAGACGCCTTGGCCCTTCGGGCGTCGACCGAGTTTTGGTTGAAGAAGGTGCCGGGTGAAGCTGTGTCACCCGGTGTGCACTACTTGCCGCTCGTTGGCTGAGAAACGAATGAAAAGTCCGGCTGATGCTGGCTCGCTCGCTCGCTGCCCTGTGCAGCAGTCGCAGCGACAGAAACAAGAGAAAGCTCGCGGGCTTTTACGTGGCTTGTTACCTGGTTGGGAGGAGTGACCCCGTAAAATGCTGCCTAACGAGAGAGACGCCTTGGCCCTTCGGGCGTCGACCGAGTTTTGGTTGAAGAAGGTGCCGGGTGAAGCTGTGTCACCCGGTGTGCACTACTTGCCGCTCGTTGGCTGAGAAACGAATGAAAAGTCCGGCTGATGCTGGCTCGCTCGCTCGCTGCCCTGTGCAGCAGTCGCAGCGACAGAAACAAGAGAAAGCTCGCGGGCTTTTACGTGGCTTGTTACCTGGTTGGGAGGAGTGACCCCGTAAAATGCTGCCTAACGAGAGAGACGCCTTGGCCCTTCGGGCGTCGACCGAGTTTTGGTTGAAGAAGGTGCCGGGTGAAGCTGGGTCACCCGGTGTGCACTACTTGCCGCTCGTTCTAATGCAGGGTAGTTCGAGAGAATGCTTAGGCAGCGCGGACGAAACCGTGGATTTTATTTACGGGGATGGGACAATGCAACTAGTCGAGGCTGGCCGGCCGGGGCCCTCGTCCAGTCTGGGCTTTTACGTGGCTTGTTACCTGGTTGGGAGGAGTGACCCCGTAAAATGCTGCCTAACGAGAGAGACGCCTTGGCCCTTCGGGCGTCGACCGAGTTTTGGTTGAAGAAGGTGCCGGGTGAAGCTGGGTCACCCGGTGTGCACTACTTGCCGTTCGTTGGCTGAGAAACGAATGAAAAGTCCGGCTGATGCTGGCTCGCTCGCTCGCTGCCCTGTGCAGCAGTCGCAGCGACAGAAACAAGAGAAAGCTCGCGGGCTTTTACGTGGCTTGTTACCTGGTTGGGAGGAGTGACCCCGTAAAATGCTGCCTAACGAGAGAGACGCCTTGGCCCTTCGGGCGTCGACCGAGTTTTGGTTGAAGAAGGTGCCGGGTGAAGCTGTGTCACCCGGTGTGCACTACTTGCCGCTCGTTGGCTGAGAAACGAATGAAAAGTCCGGCTGATGCTGGCTCGCTCGCTCGCTGCCCTGTGCAGCAGTCGCAGCGACAGAAACAAGAGAAAGCTCGCGGGCTTTTACGTGGCTTGTTACCTGGTTGGGAGGAGTGACCCCGTAAAATGCTGCCTAACGAGAGAGACGCCTTGGCCCTTCGGGCGTCGACCGAGTTTTGGTTGAAGAAGGTGCCGGGTGAAGCTGGGTCACCCGGTGTGCACTACTTGCCGTTCGTTGGCTGAGAAACGAATGAAAAGTCCGGCTGACGCACACGGGGTCACTCCGCCCAACTAGGTAACCATGCTTTTACATGGCTTATTACCTGGTTGGGCGGAGTGACCCCGTAAAATGCTGCCTAACGAGAGAGACGCCTTGGCCCTTCGGGCGTCGACCGAGTTTTGGTTGAAGAAGGTGCCGGGTGAAGCTGTGTCACCCGGTGTGCACTACTTGCCGCTCGTTGGCTGAGAAACGAATGAAAAGTCCGGCTGATGCTGGCTCGCTCGCTCGCTGCCCTGTGCAGCAGTCGCAGCGACAGAAACAAGAGAAAGCTCGCGGGCTTTTACGTGGCTTGTTACCTGGTTGGGAGGAGTGACCCCGTAAAATGCTGCCTAACGAGAGAGACGCCTTGGCCCTTCGGGCGTCGACCGAGTTTTGGTTGAAGAAGGTGCCGGGTGAAGCTGTGTCACCCGGTGTGCACTACTTGCCGCTCGTTGGCTGAGAAACGAATGAAAAGTCCGGCTGATGCTGGCTCGCTCGCTCGCTGCCCTGTGCAGCAGTCGCAGCGACAGAAACAAGAGAAAGCTCGCGGGCTTTTACGTGGCTTGTTACCTGGTTGGGAGGAGTGACCCCGCAAAATGCTGCCTAACGAGAGAGACGCCTTGGCCCTTCGGGCGTCGACCGAGTTTTGGTTGAAGAAGGTGCCGGGTGAAGCTGGGTCACCCGGTGTGCACTACTTGCCGCTCGTTCTAATGCAGGGTAGTTCGAGAGAATGCTTAGGCAGCGCGGACGAAACCGTGGATTTTATTTACGGGGATGGGACAATGCAACTAGTCGAGGCTGGCCGGCCGGGGCCCTCGTCCAGTCTGTCCCGCGTTTGCTGCCGTCTTTCATTCAATTTACCAGAATATACGCGGCTTTCTTCTGTCACGGAAGAAGCCGCGTACAGGTGTGTGTGCTGGAAAACTCTCCCCCGAATTAGGGGGTTTTGTTGGAAGGCCGCGCACCTCATCAAACACGCATGACGCTGCCTGGAAGGGAAACCAGACACTTTAAATAAGTAAAAAACTCCCAGACACATTGTGACTACTCTGTGCGGTGGATCACTCGTGTCTATGAAGATGAAGTTGTGTGTCAATTACAGGACCACACTGAAAGGGTTCGCTGTAGTGGCTCTAGTAACGGCGAGTGAAGTAGGAATGGCAGGCTGTGTGTCGATGAAGAGCCTCTAGTCGATAGAACGATGTAGGTAAGGGAAGGATTGGCTCTAAAAACGAGGCTGGACGGGCTAGGGTGCGAAGCGCATGAATGTATTAACGTGATTCCGACCGTCGCTATCTACTATCTAGCGAAATCACAGGCAAGGAAACAGGCTTTTTGATCCTTCGATCTCGGCAATTCTTTTTGATCCTTCGATCTCGGCAATTCCTATCATTGTGAAGCAGAACCGCACATACTGTCGTTCGAAGGCAACGATAAGGTCTCGTTTTAAGGGGGCAGGCGTCCGGCCCGGCTTAACCGCCGTGCCCGTTCGCGTCCCCGGCGGACCGTGGTCAGGCCACAGCAACTAGCCTCCTTCGCCACGGCGATTCCATTCCGTGGCGCTTGGCTTGCGGTGTTAGATCACTTGTAGACGGCTTAGCTTTCTTGGGTCGGGGTGTCGTAAATAGTAGAGCAGCCACCACACTGCGATCTATTGAGACTTAGCCCTCGACACCGAGATTTGTCCGCTTAAGACGGACATATTCCCGGTAATACGAGAAAGTCACCTGTCCTTTCCCCCTTGCGGGAACGTTCCGGACTGACCGTCTGCCTGTTTGTGGCCGGGTTTGGGGGACTTGCGACCCCCCGGAGAGAGAGAGAGACAGACCGGCACAGACGGTTGGGAGTAGTGACCCCATAAAATGCTGCGCAACGAGTTACGCCTTCGGCGTGGTTGACGAAGGGTCCGGGTGAAGCTGAGTCACCCGGTGTGCTCGGGTATCCCATCGTGGAACAAAACTGGGGGTAGGGCGGGCTTGGGAGTCGAATTGGCTGGATTCGTTCCCTGCTTCGCTAGAACAAACCCCCCCCCCCGTGTAGCAATCAAAGGACAACCGTCTACCGAGCAAGATGGTTGACCCGTGGTCGGGTTTGGGGGGACTCTTAATCCCCCCAAAGAGAGACAGACTCGAACACACGGTTGGGAATAGTGACCCCGTAAAATGCTGCTCAACGAGAGACGTTTTTGGCCCTTCGGCGTGGTTGAAGAAGGCTCCGGGTGAAGCTGAGTCACCCGGTGTGCTCGGGTATTCCATCGCGGACACTCGGGAGCCGTATATATCTTGGTAAAGGCAACACGATAGCCCCACATGTAGCGAACCTGCCTCTGCGTGGTTCCTGCTACGGCGGCTGATACGAAAGGCGCACCCGACGTTTCCCGCATGACGGGACGGTGGGAGGAGGGAAATATACCATTGGATGGTGTCGCGGTGTCGCTCTCGGTCTCGAGCGACTTTGGTCGGCGAGAGAAGCGAAAAGAAAGGTACGAACGTCTGACTCGGACCTGTGCTTTCCGGGCCTATGAACAGATGGGCTCGGAGACGCGAGAGAAATTGAGACAAAAAACCCTGCTTGTTCGCGCTGCGCATAGGGCAACCCCCTGCAGAGAGTGGCAAGCTGGGTTCACGCTCTTTTCTTCCCTTCCGCTCGTCGCGCCAGCTGTGTGGTGGCGTCGTCGGATCAGCGAAGAAGGAGCGCGCGGTGGCTGAGAGAGTGGCTGAGCACCACCGCTCGTTGGCTGAGAAACGAATGAAAAGTCCGGCTGACGCACACACACGAGAGTGGAGAGAGGTGGTGTGCTGCTGATGCCGGCTCGCTCGCTGCTGCAGCAGTCGCAGCGAAAGAAACAAGAGAAAGCTCTCGGGCTTTTACATGGCTTGTTACCTGGTTGATCCTGCCAGTAATTATATGCTTGTCTTAAACATTAAGCCTTGCAAGTGTAAGTACGGCCCTTCCATTGTGGGGGCGAGACTGCGGACGGCTCATTAAATCAGTTATGATTCCCAGGAGCCAGCGAAATCTACTTGGATAACTGTGGCAATTCTAGAGCTAATACATGCTACTGAAACTTCGCCGCTGCCTCCCTCGTGGAGGCGACAGCAGGAGTGCACTTGTTAGCCTCAAACCAATCCGGCCGTCACGGGTGTTCGTCTGCCTTTTGGGCAGTAGCGGCCATGTGGTGCGTCGGTACCTTTGGGTGAATTCTGGACAACTTTGCCGATCGCACGGCCTTCGTGCCGGCGACATTTCTTTCAAGTGTCTGACCTATCACACTAGATGGTTTGCGCTCTGCGCACCATGGTGACAACGGGTGACGGGGAATCAGGGTTCGATTCCGGAGAGGGAGCATGAGAAACGGCTGCCACATCCAGGGAAGGCAGCAGGCACGCAACTTACCCAATGCCGAAACGGCGAGGTAGTGAGGAAAAATGACAATACGGGACCCTCTTTACGAGTTCCCGCAATTGAAATGAGTACATTCCAGATCCTTTAACGAGGATCAATTGGAGGGCAATTCCAGCTCCAATCCCTAACCCAATAGCGTATGTCAAAGTTGTTGCGGTTGAAAAGCTCGTAGTTGGATCTCGATGCTGGGCTGGCGGTGCGCCCGTTGTGGCGTGTCTACTGCCAGTGCCGGCGATAAAAAGAGGCCGGCAGATATATTCCCTTGGCGCTCTTGACTGAGTGGCTTGGGTAGCCGGAACGTTTACTGTGAAAAAATTAGAGTGCTACGTGCCCGAATACTGGTGCATGGAATAATAGAGAAGGACCTCAGCGCCACGTTTGTTGGTTTACGGTGCTCGAGGTAATGATTGAGAGGGACTGCCGGGGGCCTACGTACTGCGGCGCGAGAGGTGAAATTCTGTGACCGTCGCTGGACGAACGAACGCGAAAGCATTTGCCAAGAATGTTTTCCTTAATCAAGAACGAAAGTCAGAGGTTCGAAGACGATCAGATACCGTCGTAGTTCTGACCGTAAACTATGCCAACTGACCCTCCGCCGTTGGTTGCTTTATTGACTGGGCGAGGAGCCCCCGGGAAACCAAAGTCTTTGGGTTCCGGGGGGAGTACGGTTGCAAGGCTGAAACTTAAGGAATTGTACGGGAGGGCTAGGGTTACCCTAGCCTGTGGCATTATTTTACTCAAACACTACTTTACGGCTCGTTCTAATGCAGGGTAGTTCGAGAGAATGCTTAGGCAGCGCGGACGAAACCGTGGATTTTATTTACGGGGAAGGGACAAGGCAACATGACGAGAGGCGCCCTCGTCGTCGAGTCTGTCCCGCGTTTGCTGCCGTCTTTCATTCAATTTACCAGAATACAGGTGTGTGTGCCCGAAAACTCTCCCCCGAGACCTACCTCCCCCTCGGGAGCATGGGAATTAGGGGTTTTTGTTAGAAGGCCGCGCACCTCATCAAAAACACGCATGACGCTGCCTGGAAGGGAAACCAGACACTTTAAATAAGTAAAAAACTCCCAGACACATTGCGACTACTCTGTGCGGTGGATCACTTGGCTCGTGTGTCGATGAAGAGAAGTGGTGTGAAATTGCACGACCACACTGAAAGCGTGACTCTAGTAACATGCTGGCTTATAGTAACGGCGAGTGAAGAAGCGGGCGTAGCACAGCGTCGTGGCACTGAACAATGATGTTATGTGGGACAGGTTAGTTTTCCCCTACTGTTGACCTAGAAGAAGAGAGAAACTCGGTAATTTGATTCGAAAGATGGTAGTCTTGCTCGGTACGATAACGGCGAGTGAAGAATTTGCAGGACCACCCTGAAACCATGAAAGCGTTCGGCACTTCGGGGGAAACCGCGGCGCTGTAAAGGCGCTGCATGGAACCCGTAGGATCTCGGAAGACGGCTGCGCGATGTGCTCGTATCATTCCAAGTAGGGCCGCCTAACAGCGGTTCAAAAGGTTTGCACTACGCAGCTCCCCTCGCCCGCCCGATTCGAGTGTCAGCGTGGGATTGGCATGCGGTGTGTCGATGTAGAGCGGTAATGTTATTTGCAGCATCACACTGAATCGTGACTGTAGTAACACGCTGGAGAGGGTTCATTAAAAGGCTAAGGGGGTGAGCAAAAAAAGTGTTCCACTCCATTGTGAGTGTTCCACTCCATTGCTCGAACGCGGCCTTCGGCCGCGTTCCCCCCCCCCCCGCACCTGGGAACTTGGAGAAAAAAAAAACGGGAAAAAAAAAGACCCCCTTCAGAGTGTTCGGCCGCGCGGCCGAACACTCTGAAGGGGGTCTTTTTTTTTCCCGTTTTTTTTTTCTCCAAGTTCCCAGGTGCGGGGGGTGAATGCAAATCGCCCAGACAGAGGGTCTGTCGTTCTCACAGCGCGGATAGACGGCGGGAGTAACAGCCACTCTCTTCGGGCAGGCACGCACATTTCCCCCTGATATACGCAGGGTGCTGCCTACAAACTCGAGGCGTAACGGGAAAAAAAAAGACCCCCTTCAGAGTCACTCTGAAGGGGGTCTTTTTTTTTCCCGTTTTTTTTTTCTCCAAGTTCCCAGGTGCGGGAGTGAATGCAAATCGCCCAGACAGAGGGTCTGTCGTTCTCACAGCGCGGATAGACGGCGGGAGTAACAGCCACTCTCTTCGGGCAGGCACGCACATTTCCCCCTGATATACGCAGGGTGCTGCCTACAAACTCGAGGCGTAACGGGAAAAAAAAAGACCCCCTTCAGAGTCACTCTGAAGGGGGTCTTTTTTTTTCCCGTTTTTTTTTTCTCCAAGTTCCCAGGTGCGGGAGTGAATGCAAATCGCCCAGACAGAGGGTCTGTCGTTCTCACAGCGCGGATAGACGGCGGGAGTAACAGCCACTCTCTTCGGGCAGGCACGCACATTTCCCCCTGACATACGCAGGGTGCTGCCTACAAACTCGAGGCGTAACGGGAAAAAAAAAGACCCCCTTCAGAGTCACTCTGAAGGGGGTCTTTTTTTTTCCCGTTTTTTTTCTCCAAGTTCCCAGGTGGGGGGGTGAATGCAAATCGCCCAGACAGAGGGTCTGTCTTATAGCCGCTACGGGCCCAGCACACATTTTCCCACAGCCATACGCAGGGTGCTGCCTACAGACTCGAGGCGAGCACTTCCCCGTCAGCAGCGCGGGTAGACGGCGGGAGTAACGGCGGCCACTCTCTTCGGGCAGGCTCGCAGGGGGACTGCCTTATAGCCGCATACGCGGAGTGCTGCCTACAGACTCGAGGGGAGCACTTCCCCGTCAGCGCGGATAGACGGCGGGAGTAACGGCCACTCTCTTCGGGCAGGCACGCATGGCGGACTGCCTTATAGCCGCTGCGGGCCCAGCGCACATTTCCCCCCAGCCATACGCAGAGTGCTGCCTACAGACTCGAGGGGAGCACTTCCCCGTCAGCGCGGATAGACGGCGGGAGTAACGGCCACACTGTTCGGGCAGGCACGCAGGGGGACTGCCTTATAGCCGCTGCGGGCCCGGCGCACATTTCCCCCAGCCATACGCAGAGTGCTGCCTACAGACTCGAGGCGAGCACTTCCCCGTCAGCGGCGCGGATAGACGGCGGGAGTGACAGCCACTCTCTTCGGCCAGGCGCGTGGGGGACTGCCGTGTAGCCCCAGCGCACATTTCCCCCAGCCATACGCAGAGTGCTGCCTACAGACTCGAGGCGAACACTTCCCCGTCAGCAGCGCGGATGGACGCCGGGAGTAACAGCCACTCTCTTCGGGCAGGCTCGCAGGGGGACTGCCTTATAGCCGCATGCGCGGAGTTCTGCCTACAGACTCGAGGGGAGCACTTCCCCGTCAGCGCGGATAGACGGCGGGAGTAACGGCCACTCTCTTCGGGCAGGCACGCAGGGGACAGCCGTATAGCCCCAGCCATACGCAGAGTGCTGCCTACAGACTCGAGGCGAGCACTTCCCCGCCAGCAGCGCGGATAGACGGCGGGAGTAACAGCCACTCTCTTCGGGCAGGCACGCGGGGGGGACAGCCGTATAGCCCCAGCGCACATTTCCCCCAGCCATACGCAAGAGTGCTGCCTACAGACTCGGGGCGAGCACTTCCCCGTCAGCGCGGACAGACGGCGGATGTAACGGCCACTCTCTTCGGGCAGGCACGCGGGGGACTGCCTTATAGCCCCAAGCGCACATTTCCCCCCAGCCATACGCAGACTGCTTGCTTAAATACTCGAGGGGAGCACTTCCCCGTCAGCGCGGATAGACGGCGGGAGTAACCGGCCACTCTCTTCGGGCAGGCACGCAGGGGGACTGCCTTATAGCCGCTTCGGGCCCAGCGCACATTTCTCCCCAGCCATACGCAGAGTGCTCGCTTAAAGACTCGAGGGGAGCACTTCCCCGTCAGCGCGGATAGACGGCGGGAGTAACCGGCCACTCTCTTCGGGCAGGCACGCAGGGGGACTGCCTTATAGCCGCTTCGGGCCCAGCGCACATTTCTCCCCCAGCCATACGCAGAGTGCTTGCTTAAAGACTCGAGGGGAGCACTTCCCCGTCAGCGCGGAGAGACGGCGGGAGTAACCGGCCACTCTCTTCGGGCAGGCACGCAGGGGGACTGCCTTATAGCCGCTTCGGGCCCAGCGCACATTTCTCCCCAGCCATACGCAGACTGCTTGCTTAAAGACTCGAGGGGAGCACTTCCCCGTCAGCGCGGATAGACGACGGGAGTAACAGCCGATCTCTTCGGGCAGGCACGCAGGGGTCTGCCGTATAGCCCCAGCGCACATTTCCCCCAGCCATACGCAGAGTGCTGCCTACAGACTCGAGGCGAGCACCTCCCCGTCAGCAGCGCGGGTAGACGGCGGGAGTAACGGCCACTCTCTTCGGGCAGGCACGCGGGGGACAGCCGTATAGCCCCAGCGCACATTTCCCCCAGCCATACGCAAGAGTGCTGCCTACAGACTCGGGGCGAGCACTTCCCCGTCAGCGCGGACAGACGGCGGATGTAACAGCCACTCTCTTCGGGCAGGCACGCGGGGGACTGCCTTATAGCCCCAAGCGCACATTTCCCCCCAGCCATACGCAGACTGCTGCCTACAGACTCGAGGCGAGCAGTTCGCCGTCAGCGCTGGTAACCGTCGGGACTGGTGTACAGCGACTCTAGGTCCCGGCGCGCCCATTTCCCCCAGCCATAATCAGAGGGCTGCCTGGACACGCGAGCGCGGGTAAACGGCGGGAGTAACATCCACTCCCTTAAGGTAGGGACGCAGGACTGCCATCTAGCGACTTCGGTCCCAGCTCACATTTCGCCCCAGCCATACGCAGACTGCTCGCTTAAAGACTCGAGGGGAGCACTTCCCCGTCAGCGCGGATAGACGGCGGGAGTAACCGGCCACTCTCTTCGGGCAGGCACGCATGGGGACTGCCTTATAGCCGCCTCGGGCCCAGCGCACATTTCTCCCCAGCCATACGCAGAGTGCTTGCTTAAAGACTCGAGGGGAGCACTTCCCCGTCAGCGCGGATAGACGGCGGGAGTAACCGGCCACTCTCTTCGGGCAGGCACGCAGGGGGACTGCCTTATAGCCGCTTCGGGCCCAGCGCACATTTCTCCCCAGCCATACGCAGAGTGCTTGCTTAAAGACTCGAGGGGAGCACTTCCCCGTCAGCGCGGAGAGTCGGCGGGAGTAACCGGCCACTCTCTTCGGGCAGGCACGCAGGGGGACTGCCTTATAGCCGCTTCGGGCCCAGCGCACATTTCTCCCCCAGCCATACGCAGACTGCTTGCTTAAAGACTCGAGGGGAGCACTTCCCCGTCAGCGCGGATAGACGGCGGGAGTAACCGGCCACTCTCTTCGGGCAGGCACGCAGGGGGACTGCCTTATAGCCGCTTCGGGCCCAGCGCACATTTCTCCCCAGCCATACGCAGAGTGCTTGCTTAAAGACTCGAGGGGAGCACTTCCCCGTCAGCGCGGATAGACGGCGGGAGTAACCGGCCACTCTCTTCGGGCAGGCACGCAGGCGGGACTGCCTTATAGCCGCTTCGGGCCCAGCGCACATTTCTCCCCCAGCCATACGCAGAGTGCTTGCTTAAAGACTCGAGGGGAGCACTTCCCCGTCAGCGCGGATAGACGGCGGGAGTAACGGCCACAATGTGAATCACATTGAACGTTTTCTTGCAATGTTAGCATTTCAGACAGTGCTTCCCTTATGTTTGAAAATAAAAGTCAAGCCCACGGTATTATGCATAATTTATGTATATTTCCTCAATATCCAACACTCAACCCTTTAATAAAACAGGCACGCAGGGGGACTGCCTTATAGCCGCATACGCGGAGTGCTGCCTACAGACTCGAGGGGAGCACTTCCCCGTCAGCGCGGATAGACGGCGGGAGTAACGGCCACTCTCTTCGGGCAGGCACGCATGGCGGACTGCCTTATAGCCGCTGCGGGCCCAGCGCACATTTCCCCCCAGCCATACGCAGAGTGCTGCCTACAGACTCGAGGGGAGCACTTCCCCGTCAGCGCGGATAGACGGCGGGAGTAACGGCCACACTGTTCGGGCAGGCACGCATGGGGGACTGCCTTATAGCCGCTGCGGGCCCAGCGCACATTTCCCCCAGCCATACGCAGAGTGCTGCCTACAGACTCGAGGCGAGCACTTCCCCGTCAGCGGCGCGGATAGACGGCGGGAGTGACAGCCACTCTCTTCGGGCAGGCGCGCGGGGGACTGCCGTATAGCCCCAGCGCACATTTCCCCCAGCCATACGCAGAGTGCTGCCTACAGACCCGAGGCGAACACTTCCCCGTCAGCAGCGCGGATGGACGGCGGGAGTAACGGCCACTCTCTTCGGGCAGGCTCGCAGGGGGACTGCCTTATAGCCGCATACGCGGAGTGCTGCCTACAGACTCGAGGCGAGCACTTCCCCGTCAGCAGCGCGGATGGACGGCGGGAGTAACGGCCACTCTCTTCGGGCAGGCACGCAGGGGGACTGCCTTATAGCCGCTACGGGCCCAGCGCACATTTCCCCCCAGCCATACGCAGAGTGCTGCCTTGCCGACAGACTCGGGGCGAGCACTTCCCCGTCAGCGCGGACAGACGGCGGATGTAACGGCCACTCTCTTCGGGCAGGCACGCAGGGGACTGCCTTATAGCCGCTGCGGGCCCAGCGCACATTTTCCCCCAGCCATTCGCAGAGTGCTGTCTTAGACGAGAGGCGAGGTTTTTACCTGGGTTTTTTGAAATTTTTGACCTTCACCTTTGACCTAGGCCTTAATCCCGACAATCCGCATCAGCACTCGGACAGTCCTTTGTCTGTGCAAAATTTCGAGTCAATCGGAGACACTTTTTTGTTTGGCCCGAAAAATCCGTAAGCCTAACCCCTTACGACTTTTTTAGGTAAAAAAAAAAAGTGTCTCCGATTATCCCGAAAATTGGCACGGATCAAGAACTGTCCGAGTGCAGATGCGGATTGTCGGGATTAAGGCCTAGGTTAAAGGTCAAGGTCAAAATTTTCAAAAACCCACGTAAACACCTAGGACTGAGTGCCCTGTCGCGATTTCGGCCCCAGCCATACGCGAAGTGCGAGCACTTCCCCGTCAGCAGCGCGGATAGACGGCGGGAGTAACGGCCACTCTCTTCGGGCAGGCACGCAGGGGACTGCCGTATAGCCCCAGCGCGCATTTCCCCCAGCCATAGGCAAGAGTGCTGCCTACAGACGCGAGGCGAGCACTTCCCCGTCAGCAGCGCGGATAGACGGCGGGAGTGACAGCCACTCTCCTCGGGCAGGCACGCAGGGGGACTGCCTTAAAGCCGCTACGGGCCCAGCGCACATTTCAACAGCCACTTTCTTGCATTCAGTGCTTCGGCATTTATGGAGGTCATTATGGCCTAGTACGATAACTATGCATTTCCTCTCTCCGCGACATTCACGCAAAAACCGAGCAACGTCATGGTCCGCGATAGCTGTTCTGGCCTCACGACCATGAATAGCAAAAGTGTATGACTTGAAAGTCATCCTCTCAGCATTTTGGTCTCCGAATACTAGCATGTTTCTGTTTCAAGTAACTGGATAGCGAATGATGATCCTTGATTTCCCGAATTCCCCTATAAGGTCATGCAGCTAGGAATACTCGCTAGAATTCACACGTGTCCAGACACCTGTCTACTGACTGGCTGGCTGGCTGGCTGTCTGTCTGTCTGTCTATGTCAGGTGTCAACATACTCAATGCATGTCGCTTTCACACGTGTCCAGACACCTGTCTACTGACTGGCTGGCTGTCTGTCTGTCTATGTCAGGTGTCAACATACTCAATGCATGTCGCTTTCACACGTGTCCAGACACCTGTCTACTGTCTGGCTGGCACGAGTAGTGTCGATAATCCGTAATGACTACTCAATGTATGTCGCTATATACCCATTGGGCAATGTCATCTATGTCACAATCGGCTGAATATCTTTAGCAGAAACATGAATTTGATATATGGAGACTCTCACGTCCGTCGATTGCAGTTAAGAGGATTCCTGAAATTGTTTAAAGGCGGCAGAAAGGCCAGGAGCTGTACGGAAGACACGGACTGGCCAGAGATGATGAAACGGGTCACGACGGCAGAGAACATTGTCATCGTCCTAGGATCCAACGATGTTGAATGTACTGCACATGGCGAACGTATTATTGAAAGCCTACAGAACGTTTGTAATAAGATACGTGCAGTTAGTCCGACTGTCCGAATCTTTGTGACAGATTTCTGGCGCAGGTCGAGTTACAGTGCGGGACAGATAGATATCAGACTCCGTGTTAACAGCTTGCTAACCAAAACCAAGGCTGAAATCCTCCGAGTAGCGAAGCTCATCCGGCCTAACCATTTAGGGAAGGATGGGGTACATTTGAATGGCAGCGGCAATGATGTATTACGCAAAGCCATACTTGATGCAGTCCCCAACAGTCGGAACGAGCCGAGAACTCGCAGGAAAACGATTCCTCGTAATGTCGCCGATAGGAAAGACAGTCTGACATGATCGTAAGGAGCGGCGTGCCATCGCCGGTCTGACACTGATTCTATATGTTAAAATTATATTTGAACTTAAAAAGGAATTGTAGTTTTCATTCTATATTCTTCAAATGATTAAAATCCGTGACCTACTTCGGTAGAAAAAACCACAACGACAAACCGCTCAACCAACACATCAATTTCCACGTAATGATCGAGCGTATTGTTGTTGACACATTCTGATTTTCAGTCCGAATAGTAGGCCGGGGTTATTTTCTAAGGCTAAACCTTATATCTAGTACCTACTTCAGCTAGAGCGTTGACACACACACACACGGGCTTGTTCATCTGCCAGACACGGTCTCTCTCCGTCGCCAGGGAAGAGTCGAGGCTTCATATGACGGAAATTCGATGAAAATAAGGATTCCAAATTGTGACCTACTTCTGTAAAATTTAAAATAGAAATCTAAAAATAGAAATATACGCTTAACTAACACGTCAGTAAAGAATTGTAGTAGAGGTCATCTCTACACCAACGATTTCCGTTTTACTTACTTCATAGAAGTGGTTGACTACAACGCCTCCCGTATTAATTATTAATCATGACTTAATTACGTGTGTTTGCCAACAAACATCATATATTCCCTTTTTACTTTTTTCTCTCTCAAGAATTGCATTTTCATATTGATTTACATTCTATATGTTAAACCTATATTCTAACTTAACGAGGTATTGTAGTTTTTCATTTTAAATTGTTGGTGATTTTTAGGTTTTCCGCCAAAATGCCTATATATGTGCCTTTGGTGAAATTGGTCATTTCTATATGTTAAAGTTATATTTCAACTATTTAATTATTTTTTAATTATTACTTAATTACGTGTGTTTGCCAACAAACATCATATATTCCCTTTTTACTTTTTTCTCTCTCAAGAATTGCATTTTCGAATTGATTTACATTCTATATGTTCGAACATATATTAGAACTTAAGAAGGAATTGTCGTTTTCATTTTAACTTGTTGGTGATTTTTAGGTTTTCCGCCCAAATGCCTATATGTTTGCCTTTGGTGAAATTGGTCAGTTCTCTATGTTAAAGTTATATTTGAACTATTTAATTATTTTATAATTATTACTTAATTATTACTTAATTACGTGTGTTTGCCAACAAACATCATATATTCCCTTTTTACTTGTTTTCTCTCAAGAATTACATTTTCGAATTGATTTACATTCTATATGTTCAAACATATATTAGAACTTAAGAAGGAATTGTAGTTTTCATTTTATATTCTTCAAATGATTGAAATCCGTGACCTACTTCGGTAGAAAAAACATCAACGACAAACCGCTCAACCAACACATATATTTCCACGTGATGATTGAGCGTATTGTTGTTGTTGTTGTTGTTGACACATTCTGATTTTCAGTCCGAATAGTACGCAGGGGTTATTTTCTAAGGCTAAACCGTATATCTAGTACCTACTTCAGCTAGAGCGTTGACACACACGGGGTTGTCCATCCGCCAGACACTGCCTCTGTCCCGGCTCCAGGTTAACAGTCGAGGCTTCATATGAAGGAAATTAGATGAAAATAAGGATTCCAAATTGTGACCTGCTTCTGTAAAATTAAAAATAGAAATCTAAAAATAGAAATATACGCTTAACTAACACGTCAGTAAAAAATTGTAGTAGAGGTCATCTCTACACCTACGCTTTCCGTTTTACTTACTTCATAGAAGTGGTTGACTACAATGTCACAGTTTCGAAACCGATATCACTGCCCCGTGTGCGGCAGTGCTGTTGTGCGGTTGACGCAGCATATAGTCAGTCAGCACGCTCGACTTCTGGGCAGCGAGTACCGCTGCCGTCTCTTTGCAAACCATCGCAGGTTGGACGGGAAGGAAAGAACCGACAGAGGGCGATTGTATAGAGTCTGTCCGGTACCGATGTGTGCAGCGATCACTGCTAATATCCCGGTCCATCTCAGAACGGCTCACAGTTTCAGTACGCCTTCCAGTCTAACGGATTCGAGTAGAGCACAGCGCGTTTCTCATTTAGATTGGTCAATCCCAGTTGAACCTGATTGTGAAGAACGGTCCGAGGCAAGTTCGCGAGTTCGCGATCCATCACAGCACGGTTCCGAAACCGGCCCTGAGCATCCAGAGACATCGCCCGTGAATTCGTCCATCGGCTCTCCCTCGTCCGTGTCTGATGCGGCAATCCGTCGCCCTTCTCCAGACGTACCACCTACAAAGGAGCAAAGACCAGTGTCTCCCCATCAGAAGACCGTGTTTGAAGGGCCGAGGGGTGTGTCCTCCATTACCAACGAATGGAGACACCACATGATTACAGAACGGGGCGGCTCGACAAAGCCCGAGCGGGCTTTAGAATACGCCCGGGCGGTGGATAGATATTTACAGTTCCACGATTTGTCCGAGTCCCCGGCCGCTGCCGCTAGTTTAGATCGGATTGACATGTTCGTAGCTAACAGAAGGAGCATCGGCTGTAGCACGAGTGCTGCATGGAAGGCGAGTCTGTTAGGCTATCTGGCGAAGTTCTTTAAGTTCTTAGCTCTGTCGCATATAGGCAAAATGGAGGCAACAGTGTTACGTGATTTCTTGGCGTCCATCGTGGGAACTCGGACCTCTGTTCAGAGACGACGCAGGACCGACAGAGTGGAAAAGGCCTCGAGGGAACGCACCTCGGTTATGGCTCCAGACATGGAGCTGCTGTTGAATAGTACCTGTGTCCAGTCGTGCATCACCAGACTGAGTGAGTGCACGGACACGAGTACGTATTCCAACGTCCGAGGGATCATCGCCTGCATGATAGTAAGGAGCGGAGCTAGGCCGAGTGCCATCGCCGGTCTGACACTGACGGAGGTTGCGTCGCCCAGTTACCAAACCGAGGGTGGTGTGGGCTATGCTGTGCTCTCGGTCACCGATCACAAAACGGCGCAGTTAGGGCCTTTTAATTTGGTCTTAACTCTACCCGAGTACCGTTCTCTGAGAAAGGTAAGAGAATTTCTCCTGAGGTCATTTCGGGGAATCACACACCCATTTGTTTCTCTTCCTGTTGACGGATCGAGTGAAGGGGGCAAACCCTACAACTCTGCCAGAATAGGGAAAGTTTTTGGCAGAGTGTGGGCCGAATCGGGTTGTCAGGCAAAGTACGGAACATACAATGCCACGATGAATCGGAAACGGATAGCAACACAGATGGCGACAGACCATCCTCAGCTTCGAGAGCAGACCGCCCGCCAGCTACGACATTCAGCGACCACAGAAGCGATATATTACGACTTGGGCGACGCGCCCCGGGGTGCTGCACGAATTGCATCGTTGACGAAACGGAAAAAAGCGTCGGAAACACCTGCGCCACCGTCAACGGAGGTTGACCAAACAGTGTCAGTCCAGGCGACATCCAAGACAAGAAGCTGTTCATTGCCGCCACGGTTCTCCGGCAGCAATATGGAACCTTTTGAACGGGCCTCTAGCGAGCCGATGCGATTAGTCGACTATTGTTTAGCTCCAGTCACTGGAACCTCGTGTCCTACAGCAGCCTGCGTCGAGACCACAGACTTCGATCCCGTAACCACGGGACCGGTGGCCGGAACTTCGTGTCCAACTTCCGCATGGGTCGAGACCCAAGATTTCTCGCAAGTTCCAACTGGCGTTAACCACCACCACCAGCAGAGACCATCAGTCATTTTCGAAAGCGTCTCGACGGTTATGCGTGGCGGTGTGCCGTTTCAACGGCGCAAATGGACGGAAGATTCCAATAGGAGATTTGCTTCGGACTGGGCTGTAGAAATAGTCTTATGCGAGGCAACCGGCAAGAAAGCTAGTCTCGTCGTCATAAAGCGTAAACTGGAACAGCTCGACCTTCAAAATCAATGGTCAGACCTGTCCCCTGCTAATATCAGGGACAAGATCGTAACGGAAGTGAAACGAAGGACAAAGAAGGACAGCAATAAGGTAAGTGTATAATTAATAAGGTAAGTGTCTTTTATGATTTCTTTGTTTATTGCGTTTATGTGTGGACAGGGTAAGTGTGTGTATATGAGGATAACAATGAAACCAAGAAGCTTCAGATGGCAAGACTATCGAATGCTAAAGATTATCGGAAAAGGTTTAAGAAATCATCGGTCAGAAATGATAAGTCGACCCTTGAAGCGTTTTGCGCGTTTGTGTGTGTGTTATATTCCGTGGATTAATCAGTGCTTTTACTATTGTGTTTGTGTGTGCTTCCAGCAAGGCTTCCCCGCGGAATGCAACCCTGGCATGTCAGCAAGGTTTTTCTTATGAAAAGCAACCCTGATAGGTGGACCATGATTTAGAGCGCCTCCTCGTGGTGTGGTCTGGATATATCATTGCCCTTGCAATGTGAACCAAACGCTCTAGTCGCGACGTAGATAATGTTAAATGTTAAATTTGGTAATATCCCTTGGACGTGCCTCTGTAGAACAGTGTGTCCTTGACAGGACTAACCTCGCGACTTCCTGTAGAAGCGAAGCGAGCACTTCGCCGTCAAGCGCGGGTAAAGCACACACTGTTCTACAGACGCCCGGCCAAGGGATATTACCAAAATTGAACACAGAGTGCTGCCAAACATACCATTTAAATGCGCAATCGGTCATTTATAGCATGACATTGCTTACATTTTAACGGCAGCACTGACCTCGCGACTTCCTGTAGAAGCGAAGCGAGCACTTCGCCGTCAAGCGCGGGTAAAGCACACACTGTTCTACAGACGCCCGGCCAAGGGATATTACCAAAATTGAACACAGAGTGCTGCCAAACATACCATTTAAATGCGCAATCGGTCATTTATAGCATGACATTGCTTACATTTTAACGGCAGCACTGACCTCGCGACTTCCTGTAGAAGCGAAGCGAGCACTTCGCCGTCAAGCGCGGGTAAAGCACACACTGTTCTACAGACGCCCGGCCAAGGGATATTACCAAAATTGAACACAGAGTGCTGCCAAACATACCATTTAAATGCGCAATCGGTCATTTATAGCATGACATTGCTTACATTTTAACGGCAGCACTGACCCTAACCCTAACCCTAACCCTAACCCTAACCCTAACCCTAACCCTAACCCTAACCCTAACCCTAACCCTAACCCTAACCCTAACCCTAACCCTAACCCTAACCCTAACCCTAACCCTAACCCTAACCCTAACCCTAACCCTAACCCTAACCCTAACCCTAACCCTAACCCTAACCCTAACCCTAACCCTAACCCTAACCCTAACCCTAACCCTAACCCTAACCCTAACCCTAACCCTAACCCTAACCCTAACCCTAACCCTAACCCTAACCCTAACCCTAACCCTAACCCTAACCCTAACCCTAACCCTAACCCTAACCCTAACCCTAACCCTAACCCTAACCCTAACCCTAACCCTAACCCTAACCCTAACCCTAACCCTAACCCTAACCCTAACCCTAACCCTAACCCTAACCCTAACCCTAACCCTAACCCTAACCCTAACCCTAACCCTAACCCTAACCCTAACCCTAACCCTAACCCTAACCCTAACCCTAACCCTAACCCTAACCCTAACCCTAACCCTAACCCTAACCCTAACCCTAACCCTAACCCTAACCCTAACCCTAACCCTAACCCTAACCCTAACCCTAACCCTAACCCTAACCCTAACCCTAACCCTAACCCTAACCCTAACCCTAACCCCTAACCCTAACCCTAACCCTAACCCTAACCCTAACCCTAACCCTAACCCTAACCCTAACCCTAGCCCGAGCGGGCTTTAGAATACGCCCGGGCGGTGGATAGATATTTACAGTTCCACGATTTGTCCGAGTCCCCGGCCGCTGCCGCTAGTTTAGATCGGATTGACATGTTCGTAGCTAACAGAAGGAGCATCGGCTGTAGCACGAGTGCTGCATGGAAGGCGAGTCTGTTAGGCTATCTGGCGAAGTTCTTTAAGTTCTTAGCTCTGTCGCATATAGGCAAAATGGAGGCAACAGTGTTACGTGATTTCTTGGCGTCCATCGTGGGAACTCGGACCTCTGTTCAGAGACGACGCAGGACCGACAGAGTGGAAAAGGCCTCGAGGGAACGCACCTCGGTTATGGCTCCAGACATGGAGCTGCTGTTGAATAGTACCTGTGTCCAGTCGTGCATCACCAGACTGAGTGAGTGCACGGACACGAGTACGTATTCCAACGTCCGAGGGATCATCGCCTGCATGATAGTAAGGAGCGGAGCTAGGCCGAGTGCCATCGCCGGTCTGACACTGACGGAGGTTGCGTCGCCCAGTTACCAAACCGAGGGTGGTGTGGGCTATGCTGTGCTCTCGGTCACCGATCACAAAACGGCGCAGTTAGGGCCTTTTAATTTGGTCTTAACTCTACCCGAGTACCGTTCTCTGAGAAAGGTAAGAGAATTTCTCCTGAGGTCATTTCGGGGAATCACACACCCATTTGTTTCTCTTCCTGTTGACGGATCGAGTGAAGGGGGCAAACCCTACAACTCTGCCAGAATAGGGAAAGTTTTTGGCAGAGTGTGGGCCGAATCGGGTTGTCAGGCAAAGTACGGAACATACAATGCCACGATGAATCGGAAACGGATAGCAACACAGATGGCGACAGACCATCCTCAGCTTCGAGAGCAGACCGCCCGCCAGCTACGACATTCAGCGACCACAGAAGCGATATATTACGACTTGGGCGACGCGCCCCGGGGTGCTGCACGAATTGCATCGTTGACGAAACGGAAAAAAGCGTCGGAAACACCTGCGCCACCGTCAACGGAGGTTGACCAAACAGTGTCAGTCCAGGCGACATCCAAGACAAGAAGCTGTTCATTGCCGCCACGGTTCTCCGGCAGCAATATGGAACCTTTTGAACGGGCCTCTAGCGAGCCGATGCGATTAGTCGACTATTGTTTAGCTCCAGTCACTGGAACCTCGTGTCCTACAGCAGCCTGCGTCGAGACCACAGACTTCGATCCCGTAACCACGGGACCGGTGGCCGGAACTTCGTGTCCAACTTCCGCATGGGTCGAGACCCAAGATTTCTCGCAAGTTCCAACTAGCGTTAACCACCACCACCAGCAGAGACCATCAGTCATTTTCGAAAGCGTCTCGACGGTTATGCGTGGCGGTGTGCCGTTTCAACGGCGCAAATGGACGGAAGATTCCAATAGGAGATTTGCTTCGGACTGGGCTGTAGAAATAGTCTTATGCGAGGCAACCGGCAAGAAAGCTAGTCTCGTCGTCATAAAGCGTAAACTGGAACAGCTCGACCTTCAAAATCAATGGTCAGACCTGTCCCCTGCTAATATCAGGGACAAGATCGTAACGGAAGTGAAACGAAGGACAAAGAAGGACAGCAATAAGGTAAGTGTATAATTAATAAGGTAAGTGTCTTTTATGATTTCTTTGTTTATTGCGTTTATGTGTGGACAGGGTAAGTGTGTGTATATGAGGATAACAATGAAACCAAGAAGCTTCAGATGGCAAGACTATCGAATGCTAAAGATTATCGGAAAAGGTTTAAGAAATCATCGGTCAGAAATGATAAGTCGACCCTTGAAGCGTTTTGCGCGTTTGTGTGTGTGTTATATTCCGTGGATTAATCAGTGCTTTTACTATTGTGTTTGTGTGTGCTTCCAGCAAGGCTTCCCCGCGGAATGCAACCCTGGCATGTCAGCAAGGTTTTTCTTATGAAAAGCAACCCTGATAGGTGGACCATGATTTAGAGCGCCTCCTCGTGGTGTGGTCTGGATATATCATTGCCCTTGCAATGTGAACCAAACGCTCTAGTCGCGACGTAGATAATGTTAAATGTTAAATTTGGTAATATCCCTTGGACGTGCCTCTGTAGAACAGTGTGTCCTTGACAGGACTAACCTCGCGACTTCCTGTAGAAGCGAAGCGAGCACTTCGCCGTCAAGCGCGGGTAAAGCACACACTGTTCTACAGACGCCCGGCCAAGGGATATTACCAAAATTGAACACAGAGTGCTGCCAAACATACCATTTAAATGCGCAATCGGTCATTTATAGCATGACATTGCTTACATTTTAACGGCAGCACTGACCTCGCGACTTCCTGAAGAAGCGAAGCGAGCACTTCGCCGTCAAGCGCGGGTAAAGCACACACTGTTCTACAGACGCCCGGCCAAGGGATATTACCAAAATTGAACACAGAGTGCTGCCAAACATACCATTTAAATGCGCAATCGGTCATTTATAGCATGACATTGCTTACATTTTAACGGCAGCACTGACCCTAACCCTAACCCTAACCCTAACCCTAACCCTAACCCTAACCCTAACCCTAACCCTAACCCTAACCCTAACCCTAACCCTAACCCTAACCCTAACCCTAACCCTAACCCTAACCCTAACCCTAACCCTAACCCTAACCCTAACCCTAACCCTAACCCTAACCCTAACCCTAACCCTAACCCTAACCCTAACCCTAACCCTAACCCTAACGGTGGATGAAGTATAATGTCCGGTTGATGGTTTATCGGTGTGGTGAGTTGTTACGATGGATGAATCAATGGTTGTGGATCGTGCCATAACAGGGGTTGATGTTGACAAATTGTTAATGGTTGATGTTGTTATCTTACTCGTAGACATCGTTATACCTCCAGTAGATGGGTTTTGCACCAAGAGTGACCGCTGTATTGGTAGATAATGTTCTACCTTGGGTTACATCGTGCTCATTCTTTTTCCTGTTGTTGCTGTTATTACGTCGCTTATTGTTGTCAAGGCAGTAGAAGTTGATGTTGCTTGTGTTGTTACTGTTGTTTCAGTTGTCGCTGAAAGAAATTGTATAGCAGGCTCTTGAAAAAAACGAAAACAATAACAACTACCATTATTTTACACCCTTTATAAAGTGTTACAGTCCCATGATATTAATTCAATGCCATTGTATGTGCTGCCAACAAAAGACGTATCTACTGATACACACTTTTAATTCCAACAAGAGCCCGTATCACAAATACTGAAATGGTAAACATTAGTTATTGCTATACTCAAATCATACGAATGTCATAATTAAACCAAAAAGCAGGAAAGCCGAGCTTCTGGATTTTATTAAGAAGAAAGAACAACATTAGTCAGTGGCTCCATGCATTCTAGATAATCACAGGTGTGTGATTTTGTACTTGTGAAAGCTCGATTCTAATAATAGCACTAGGTCATTTTCTAAAATGATTAATTTTTCTATGATAATAACAATGTCTTTTATATTTTTTTTACAAAGAGCTAGAGAGGTTATAGAAGCAAGTATTTTTTTTTCCGATTTCGAAAACGATAAACTTAGACGCCTTTGTCAAATAAGTGTCTCTACAGGTGTGGTTTCAACCGCCATGATCAACTTCTGCAGAAAGATGACTAAATGCAAGTAAGATGGAACAACCAAATATCGCATTTTTATTGAATTGGAAATGTTAATTAAGTAACTGTTTCAAACTGCAAGCGAATTGTTTCATGTCGCTAGCTATTAAATAGAAGTCAAGCCTGACTTATTGTAAAGGTTTTGAGCCGTTTCCACGTGTACTTTCTTGTATTTCCCTGTAACTCGCTAAAATGATCTACAACATTTCTATCATTCATATTACATTGCATTACTTTCCTTGCTTATTATGATTACAAGATTTGTAGTTTCCATAGTCTAAATTGGGAGCAAGTACTAAATTAAAGTCCTCGCATATAATATAATTATCTGAATTTGAAAGGGAGTCAATTTCACTGAAAATATTTGTAAAAAAATTTGGATCATCAATATTATGTGAATACAAGGTGATAACGTTAAACGTTGTATCGCAAAAAATAAGTTCCAGGATTAAAAAAAAATCCGCTTTCGTCTTTTTTACAATTGAGAATTTTAATGTCTAGCTGCTTTTTTAGTAGTATTGCAACACCTTTTGAGTTGGATGTACCATGGCTAAAGAAACAGCTTCCATTCCACTCAGAGTATATATGTTGTTCAATGCATTCAGTGAAGTGAGTTTCTTGTAGGCATATAATACCAGTATTCTTTTCTTTGAATACATTGGATACATCTTGGTGCGAGTGAATCTTAAAGACGTATAATAAAAATGCAAAAACAAGATAGGTCACCGTACTCCTTTTCTTGTAAATCGACTTTTTCCTTGAAGCAAGGCCTGTTTTTAAGCAAAAATGCTGTATTTCTAAGAAAACGCAAGAAAACGCAAGGAAAAAGTCCCTTTACTCAAAAAGTAAAGTACGGTGAACATCTTTTTTTTGTATTTTTTATTTAAGTGAACGATGTTCAGTGTTTATAGATAATTACAGAAAATTCTATTATGTAGAATGGACAATTTCTATGATTTTAACTTTTTCGGGGGTAAAATGTGGCACCATTTCTACCTTGAAAAACAGCTTAATATATTATTTTTCATATTTTTCTCACAAATTTCTTTTTCATATTGATTTAAATTCTATATGTAAAGTTATATATGAACTTAAATATGATTTGTAGTTTTCATTTTTTTTTTTTGTGTGTTTTAGGTTTTCGGCCAAAATGCCTATATTTGTGCCTTTGCTGAAAGTGGTCATGTCATTGAAAGGCCAATATTTTTTTTTTTAAATCGATAACATAATTATTTTTTCTTATTTCAACCAGTTATTGTATGTACTAACAAAATACAAAGAATAAAGAAATTCTATGATTGGTCATTTTTTTGATAAATAACTGTAGAATACGCCTTTAAGATTATCCATTTGGTAGTTTATGTAGAAAAGTCGTTACTGAATAATTCTAGCTGAAAATGGACACATTTCTCACTTAATAGCAGTACACTGTCTCCTATACACACTCAAAGGAACAGCTTTGTTAAGAAATATGTAACAAAATATGTATATCTCAATCAAAGTACTGAAAGTACTGCAGGTAGAATTGCTGTGTTATGTGATGAAGGAAAACTGAAAAACTAAAGTGCGTATAAAAACTTTTATTTAAATTAATTCAGCATGACAGATAGACAAATATGCAATATAAGGCCAGAATAAACTATCCTTGATCACACATTCTTCTTGGTGGTGTTAACATGTATTAACATATATTAACCCCTTATTAATTGGTCCACATGATACATGATACCATGCAAACATCACCTGAACATATTCATGCCAAAACAGTTTCATAAAAGTTAATTGAGTGTAGAGCAAATGATTCATTTCAGTGATCAATTAATAAACATTAAGAACATATATTTAGTATCTTGACTACTGAAGTTTAATGTAGCAAAAAAATGTGCCAGCATTATACTTCTTGTGTATGCAAATGATATTACAAGTCTACGTTTGAAAAATATAATTGGATGAAAATGTACAGATTAATTTATTAAGGCCTTATGGAAAGCGATGTTTGAAGTATACACAAAAAATAGATTGTGTAACTTTAATAATCCAAGAACAAGTTTTTGACATTTACAAGCTAATTAACCGTTTCCGTCATATGACAATTATGCAGCAGACGACTTTGAACATATTTTGTCAAAAATTAGAACATTTCCATAATTTCCATAATTTTATAATAACCTATGACTAAAAGTGTAAAACATTGTGGCAAAAGGAAAAATTGCTCGTTTTGATCAATTTCTTCTTTTGTCACTATGTTTTCAAAAAACCGTCTGCTGACAGGCGTCAGAAAGCGTGTATATGAGGGAAAGAATTAAGTATCATGTTTTGTGTATCTTCTGCTTGAAAAATCAGTACAGGAAGCTTCAAACCGCTCATTACGATCAATTTGAACTTTGCTTGGAAACAGTATAGGAAGCTTCAGACTGCTCATTACTAGCAATATGTATATTGCTTGGAAAAAGTACAGGAAACTTCAGACTGCTCATTACGAACCTTCTGATCTTACAAGTTCAAAATACTGGATAAATGGAAATATATGGAAAATTGTTGAAATAGATTTGTTTTCATCAAAATTATGGTAGTGTGCGAAGAGTTATAATACATATTCCTGCTTTTTACATCCAAATTAATACATCAGTTTGTGTGTCTGAAATGAAAATGCTCTACTCTTTTTTTAACAGCAATTTTGATGAGAGTGTACAAACAAACATTGAAATTTTCATAAAGCATTGTGGAAGTGTTTATCTGACAGTTGTACTTTTGGAAACAAGCAATTTCTCAATTTGCCAAAATGTGTTCAACTCTTTTCAGTTATAGTACCTTCATTTATTGAGATTTTGTGATTGTTTGCGAACATGCTTTCAAAGTTGTCTGCTGCAGGTTTGCTGAATGTTGGAAAGAAAGGTTAAATAACTTTGTCACCAGCTGTTAGTAATGATATATACTAGGGGATCTTCAATAATACTGTTTTAACCCAGGTCCCTTTCCCACATACAACAAATCTGCAGCAGACAACTTTGAAAATATCTAAGCTGAATATGGAAACTTGCAGAAAATAATAATAGTATTATTAAATCGAGATGAGACATTGTGGCAAGACGAGAAATTGCTCATTATTAGTAATATTGCCACAATATTTTCAAAAGTCGTCTGCTGCAGATGCATCATAATGAGTCTGCAAGTACTAAATGGGTTAACATATTAAAGAAATCTTGACTTTTTCAGAGTACGAAATGCTATAGGTTACTTCTTAGACTATTCTCAGCATACACAGATTAATGTTATAAGTTACTTCTTAAACTACTATCAGCATACACAGATTAATGTTATAGGTTACTTCTTAAGACTATTCTCAGCATACACATATTAATATTATAGGTTACTTCTTAGACTATTCTCAGCATACACAGATTAATGTTATAGGTTACTTCTTAAACTACTATCAGCAGAGAGTGTTTGGCTCCTAGAGGAGACGTCTAGAGTTTGAGTCAGGGTTAGGTTTTAAATGTTTTTCATATGGGTTTTATCAACAAAAGAAGATTTCTATGTTTTCAGTGGTTGATAATACCTTTATTGAACAATGCAGTGGCCCAGTTTAAGAAATACAAATCTTTGAGGATGAAGAGGTTCTTAAGTAAGTTTGAGTCTCTTGGTTTTACTTTTTCCGGAGTTTCCCGCATGAAGTTGAATTTTTGACGAATGCACAGCAGACATCGTTTGAGAAATTGCACATGATGAGAAATTTCTTCTTTTTCCACGATATTGTCTATGTTATTCAATAATCATACTTTCATATAAATAGGGATTTTTCCATATTTATGCCTAGTCATCTGCTGCAGGTTTGTTGTTTGTAGAAAGAGGTTAACCCTTCCCCACTTACAGATGCATTCTGAGGCATCAGAAGCAGACGACTTTTGAAATCATTGTGGCAAAAGGAGAAATTGCTCATAATGAGCAATTTCTCCTTTGGCCACAATGTTTTCAACTGTATTTAATTATTAAACTCTCATTTATGGAGATATTTCACATCTTTGCCAATATGTTTCGTCTGCTGCAGAATTGTTATATGTAGAAAAGTGGTTAACATTTAACCATTTAGCTGGTAATAATGATAATGTCAGGGTAGTTGGGTTTAAAATAGTGTGAGTGAACAATTAAAAAACTTAAGTCAAAAATTAATAGAGGGTTCAAAACAGATACTGCTCATTTCGATAAATGATACCGGTAGAACAGTCCTGAAAATGCCGTGATATATCTGGTATACTGTTGAAAGCGAATATAAACACCATTCAAACAAACACACACATTATCTATGGGGCACGCCATACCAAAGTTGTTCTTTTGGGAATATCATCCAGACGAAGACACTTTACTGTCTGTGCACATGCGCAAACGGTTAAGGGTCTTAACGGTTCACCATCTGGTAATTCAAGCGCATTTGAAACTTTGTGTGAATAGTCATAGACTGGCTATAGCAGTTTACAATTCGATGGTTATCGCCATAAATTGCGAGAACCTCGAATGTAGTTTTCCTCGATGCATGGTTCAATATGCGGTGGATGTTGTAAGTGATAGTAACAAGGGTTATACTCTGTATTGTTTACGTCGTATCTTAAACTCGCCAAATAGGGCTTTAACTGATGAATACATGTAATAATCTAAGTTTTCTTTAACTCAGATAAACTTTGCAGCAGAATAATTTCGAAAATAGTTTTATGGAAGGAGAGCAACTTCTCGTTTTCCTAGAATGTTTTAAATGTTCAAATTAAAGGCGTATCCGGGAGTTGTTCACGCGCAACTTTATGCGCATTCCTTTTCGCTCATTTTTTTTTCGGCGATTTTTTCTCGTGTGGTTAATTTAATCGAATACGATTCAGACGATCGAACGCTGTCATTACACTTGTCCAAATATCATGAATAAACACCGTGTTTACGATGCAAGCGTGTAAGAGAGGTATATCTGGGACATTTTTAACAAAGAAACGATCAAAAAGTCTTGATAATATCAAGTTTTTCAACAAGCGTCAAGTAAAAGGTAACATTTGCAGCATTGAAGTGAACGCTGAATCAAACACCTCATTTCCGGGTTCGGTTGGAAGCGTATCTAGTTCTCCAAAAGATGTCAACAGCGATGACTTTTCAACGAGCACGTGTTCTTGGAGAGAAGGTCGAAGAATATGTGAACTGGGATATTTATCTGACCAATTAAAGTGCGATGACTCAGACTGTGGAGAAAATCTAAGTCTGAGTAACATTATCAAAGAAACTCGGTATGGCTTCGGATCCCGTCTATATATCGAATGTACATGTGGAATTGTCAACACAGTGGAGACGAATAAGCGGCATCGTGTAAACAACAAGGGCCCAAAAGTATTTGACATTAATACAAAGGCAGCCTTAGGTACAGTTTTATTGTTTTATTTTATTAATTATAAATTTAAATGATGAATCATACCGGCAGTCTAAAAACCAAACTTGATGATGATCTGTCAGCATGTAAAATATGTTATTCGGTTGTCAAGGGTAATATGTTGTCCCTGGTTGTTCCTAAAAGTTTTATATTTACTGTCAACATATTTGAGATGAGATAAAAGCCTGTTTCAATTTTGCTTATTTGTTATGATACAATTCAATACAATAAGAATGCAACTTGATTATGCTTTCTTTTATTCACCCAGGGGTAATGATGATAATGTAAGTATTTGTAATGGATGTTGTAGAATAGCATGTATGTACTAACATAAATACTCCCCTCAGAAATATTTTTTCCTCTTTCTCTCTGAAATTGCTTGTTGTTGTTTCATTTTTAAACTGAAAGTTTTTATTGATGCATAACGTGATAAAGTTATGCATAACTTTGCATAACGTGATAAAGTTATGCATAACTTAATCGTTTAAACATTATATTATTATATTTATGGGAAACAACAACAAGCAGACAATATGCCTTACTTACCAAGCTTTTGTGTATTAAAATTTGGTGTTGGAAATATATGTTTGTCTTGTCGCATATGTACAAACGTAACCCTTTCCCTCATACAGACACTTTCGGACAACTCTACAGCTGATAACATTAAAAAACATCGTGTCTTGAAAGAAGAAATTACTAATGATGAGCAATTTCTCCTTTTGCCACATTTATTACAAATATTTTCAACAATCAACCTTTCTTTTATAGAGATGTTTCACATTGTTGTTTAGATATTTTCAAATGTGTCTGCTGCAGTTTTGCTGTACCTTGGAAAATGTTCAACTTTATGCCTTACTTACCAAGCTTTTGTGTATTACCATTTGGTATGGGGAAATACATTTTCTGTCTTGTCAGATATATGTACAAACCTAACACTTTGCCTCATACAGACGCTTTCGGATGCCTCAACAGCAGAACAACATAAGAAATCAAGGAAATTGCTATTTTAATGAGTAATTTCTCCTTTTGCTACATTTTTTCCAAATATTTTCAACAATCAAACTTTCTTTTATAGAGATGTTTCACATGGTTGCTTAGATATTTTCAAAGTTGTCTACTGCTGTTCTCTTGCTGTACCTGAGAAAGGGTTGAACATTATGCTTTACTAACTAAGCTTCTGTGTATTAAATTTCGGTGTAGGGAAATATATTTTCTGTTCTGTATGATATCAGGGACGTAGATAAGAGGGATAATCAACTAAATTGAATACTAAAATATCACCCGTGTCAACATTTGTAGCAAGTAAAACTCAAAAACTGTTCAAGATATGAAAATATAAAAAAAAAAATCTGGAAGTTTAACAGTTCTTCTATTGCAGTAGATACAAATATTTCAATATACTTCAGATTTTAGTAGTATGTTATCCTTATGAGAAATGTCAGTTTATTAATTTTTGGAAAAAAATAATACAATACAGAAATCCAAATATCTGTGTCTTTTAAACCAGTCATCGTTCCAAATACAAAGAAATTCCAGTTGTTCATTGTATTTCTAACTGAAGTTGAAATCTTAAGCTTTCAGAATATGTATGCTTTGTTTATGTGCCAAATGTGTCTTCAAAGTTTTATTTGCTACAAAATGTGAACATTTGGACATTTTTATGTCTATGGGTGATATTTTAACCAGATAACAGGTGTACAGGTGGAGTTGCCTATCCCTCTTATCTATGTCCCTGATGATATATACAATCTTAAACAGCTTCAAATATTTTTCTTTGTTTGTACATGTAACTTAATGATCTGAAATTATTTGTGTTTTGAGATGAAAGTAGTTTTCTCAAAATGATTCATTTTTAGCTCTACTGGCCAAAGGCCAGAAGGGCTTATGTCGTGGCGATTCGTCCGTGCGTCAGTGCGTGCGTCTGTAAACAATTTCTTGTTAACACGATACAGTCTTTATTTTTTATTGTATCTCAATCAAACTTATACAGTAGTTAGATATCCATGAGAGCTCGGTTCCTTTCTTAAACCAGCCAGATCCGCCCATGCATGACTGGATTACGGCCCTTGAAATTGTCAAAATTGCTATAATAGACCTTGTTAACACGATACAGTCTTTATTTTTTATTGTATATCAACCGAATTTATACAGTAGTTAGATAACCATGAGAGCTCGGTTTCTTTCTTAAACCAGCCAGTTCCGCCCATGCATGACTGGATTACGGCCCTTGAAATTGTCAAAATTGCTATAATAGACCTTGTTAACACGATACAGTCTTTATTTTTGATTGTATTTCAACCAAACTTATACAGTAGTTAGATATCCATGAGAGCTCGGATCCTTTCTTAAACCAGCCAGATCCGCCCATGCATGACTGGATTATGGCCCTTGAAATTGTTAAAATTGCTATAATAGACCTTGTTAACACGATACAGTCTTTATTCTTGATTGTATCTCAATCAAACTTATACAGTAGTTAGATATCCATGAGAGCTTGGTTCCTTTCTTAAACCAGCCAGATCCACCCATGCATGACTGGATTATGGCCCTTGAAATTGTCAAAATTGCTATAATAGACCTTGTTAACACGATACAGTCTTTATTTTTTATTGTATCTCAACCAAACTTATACAGTAGTTAGATATCCATGAGAGCTCGGTTCCTTTCTTAAACCAGCCTGATCCGCCCATGCATGACTGGATTATGGCCCTTGAAATTGGCAAAATTGCTATAATAGACCTTGTTAACACGATACAGTCTTTATTCTTGATTGTATCTCAACCAAACTTATACAGTAGTTAGATATCCATGAGAGCTCGGTTCCTTTCTTAAACCAGCTAGATCCGCCCATGCATGACTGAATTACGGCCCTTGAAATTGTCAAAATTGCTATAATAGACCTTGTTGATTTTCACAATAACGCCTTCAAGATCCATGCCAGTAGAGCATAGGCCCTCATGGGCCTCTTGTTATTACATGTATATATAATTTTAGCATCTTATATTTATTGTTATGTTACCAGAAATGAAAAGGTATTAAATTTAAATAAATTGCATCATATATACATTTTAACTGTACTTAACCCTTTCCCTCATGAATACAACAAACCTTCAGATGACTGCTTTGCAAATGTTTAACCAAAAATATGAAAAATATCTATAAATGCAAGAATATTTGTTTAATAGAGTTAAAAACATGTGGTAAAAGGAGAAATTGTTCATGATGAGCAATTACTTCTTTTTCCACAATGTTTTTAGTAGTCGTCACGGTCTTGTGCATCAATAAACGTCTATGTGAGGGAAAGGGTTAAACATCTTCACACACACTTGATTTATAACTAAAACAAAATGTTACAGGAATGCTGCATAGCGGGACAGGAATGAGACAGATTGAGAACTTTATGTCAGTCATGGAAATCCCAGGTCTACATTATTCATCAATGAAGAACAGAGAAAATGAGTTGGCTATTAACATCAATGATGTAGCAAAAGAGACATGTACAGAGGCATTAATGGAAGAAGTGCAACTGATAAACAATAACAACAGGTATAAAACATTTAACTAAATGTATTTATTATAGTTTTGAATCCGAGGTTGGGCTAGTAATAAATATTTGAATTATATTTATTTATTGGAGTTTTACGCCGCTTTCAACATTTTTATACCCCCAGATACGTAGTACATGGGGGCTATATAGGAGTCACGCTTGACGGTCGATTTGTTTGTTGGTCTGTCAGTCGGTCGGTCCGTTGGTCTGGACATTTCTTGTGAACACTATTTCTCATCAATCCTTGGTCAGAATTCAATATAACTTCACAAGAATGAGTTTTTTAAATGAGTTATGGCCCCTTGAATTTCTCATACATAGTTGGTCTGTAGACATTTCTTGTGAACACTATTTCTCAGCAACCCTTGGTCAGAATTCAATATTACTTCACAAGAATGATTGATACCAAGCCTAGTTGTGCATATTGTCGGCATGTTGCACTCATATTATTTTTAAATGAGTTATGGCCCCTTGAATTTCTCATACATATGTATATTGTCAGGCACCAGCTGGGGTTATTCATCACATTCAGTGATATTTCTAGTTTCAGTTATATCACGGCAACAGTTCACTTATTCATGATCCCTGGGTGAACAAACCAGTACTAGGCTAGAAAATGTGCATTGCTTAAGGGCACTCTACCATGACCGTGGTGACACGACTGGGGATTGAACCAGGGACGCCCGGTTTTCAATCCCCGACGTTAACCACTGTAGAAGCATTTGACTGAATTGTGTATACAGAAGAGAAGAAAGAAATGCATACCGATCTTGGTATTTAATAATGATTTGTTGATAAACGTACATTGTGTCGTGTCACGTAACCATCTCTCATTTTTTAGGAGGGAGGAAACTAGAACACGTTCAATCATCCATCCGTTCTATTGAAACAGGATTGCGAAATAAAAACCACATGACATGACTAAAACTTGTCTTTTAGCTGAAAAAAGTGATCTCACACTTAAGTATTACCATGGTCAGTTATATCCAATTATAACACAATTTGAATGCAATTTTAATAAAAGGTAGAGTATAAATCGTTATAAATGGAAAATAAAGCGAACAGTTTTTAAACAATATCGTATTTATATACAGACTGAACGTGACTTGTGTTAAAGAAAAAAAAAATAACACAACAGAAAGAGTAAGGGTACATTATAGGTCACGGATGGACCTATATATTTCGAAATACAGTACAAAAGATCATATCGTGAGTCGGTCGTAAAAAACCCCCAAACACATTAATCATTTTAATACCCCACTTTCCTCATACATTTATGTAATGAATCCTATTTGAGAAACATGATGTTTTCCTTTATAATCGCGAAAAGAAATGTTTTACTTTAAAAGTGGTGCATATGAAAAGAGAGAACAGAATAAAATGATAAACGTGGGGGTATTTTCGGATTCCACATTTAATTTGATGTAGATCAGCATTTTCAGACACATAGAACAGAAGAAGAAAAAAAAGAGTAACATTTCTCAAGCAATTCAGCATCATATGTTTACGTAGGTAATATGAATTATCATATTAAAATGACTATTTACGGGTATGTCAATGTCGACGGAATGACTTCGTTTAAACTGGAAAGCGTGGGAAGAAAATGATAACAACATATTTCTGTTTACAAGAATAAACTTCTTTAGTTAAATATGTCATCATGAACAAGATGGGGGATTTTTAAAATGTGAAAAGGTGTTTCATAAATGTGTACGTGAATTCTCTAATAAAAATGCGACCACTGTTTTAAGAAGTTGAAATCGCTGACATCTTTAGTATATGATGAACATTAGAATCGTTATTTCTTGTTCAAAGCGAACGTCGCCTTTTTTAATTCAAACTGATAATGAAAGCGTTGAGTTAGGTGTCAATTCAATAAACACTTTTTGTGGACCCATATATGCACCCGCATTTTTAGGATTGAAATAATACTTTTCCAAAATCGTCTCTTTTTCTGATTTATTCATTGTAGACGTTTATCAATAGACTATACACCCAAACTATACACTGTTTGTTATGTACATGTACATTAATTAA
>JASEVX010000828.1:0-41569 GCA_031761405.1 Serripes groenlandicus
TTTAAATGTCTTGAACATATTTCAATTGCGTTTGTTTAAAAACACTAAGTTATGACACATCTAAAATGAAATAAATATTCCGATGTTTTAAGTATTAGTAGTTTCTTTATTTTGACTCGCATCTCTTTTTTTGGGGTTTTATTTACGAAGACAAAACCGTCCCCATGAGACTTGCAGCAAGCAGACTGTTTTGTGTCAATATCAAATAAAATTCACGTCGAATTCTCCTTTAAAATAGCAATCTTAATTTACTGAATGTTATTTTCATGTTCAAAGAGATGTCTTGATTTGTGAGGAATTCATTTTATAATGTTTATCCATGTATATCTAAAATATGAACTGTTTCTAAGCTAAAACTGTTGATCGCGTGACTCGCGAATACCAACTGCGTAGATCAATCTCCTTTGCAGAGAGCAGCTCTTTACACTCACTTACAAATAGTAAATTATAGGTGATTTAAAATGTTTATTTGGTTCAAAACAAATGAAGAAAAGAACAAACCGAGATAAAACTGGTTTTAATAGAAAAATGACTTTGAACGAACACTCTCTGCCTATAAAGAGAGTTTCAAGAACGACACCTCTGCGAAGAAGAATGTAGGTCACGAATCGGGTCTTTCGTACAAAATTATTTGGTCCTTGACACTTTTAAATGTGTCTTATTTGTAAATATTGGATTAAATTTCATCCTTTGTTAAGGTATGATATAATTAGGATGCCAAGCTAATATCATTTTGAGAAAAAGAGAAAACTCATATCTTCAGCGATTTAACCCTTATCTCATTGTTTTAAAAGTAAATTGCTGCAAAGGTGTCCAATGTTGACTTTAATAGGGGAAACATAAAATGACGTGCTATTGCATGCAAATCTTAAATTGTCTGTTTTGTGGTTTTATTGATAAATGATAGAATTCAAATATTCTGACAAACATCTTGAAAAGTGTATGTGGAATTCACAAATCTTATAATTTTTCCTTAATGAAAGCACTGTATAGGGTTAGACTAAGACTAATGATTGGCAAGATTACTCATTTCCATTACTATGTATGATCAATAATTAGTTGGCTGTGTGTATGGTCAACCTACTTTGGAATGGAGATTGATCATAAACATTGAAAGGCTTCAATTATCATTCACTTCGTTGACAAAACAATGCAAGTTATGACACATTTTCACTTGACCCCGCCCCTGATGTTCCAATATGCCCCTCAGTTGATAACTGTTTATTCAACTACTATAATGTTAGTGTTATGCATAACTGCAGTATGCATTTCCGGCGACATTGATGCGTTGCATCAACTTTCTCTTGTATTTTCTGAAAACGGAAAATTAGGTCATATTGTACATGTGTTACAGATAAAACCAATAATATAGTGTACGCCACAGTCAACAGTTACACACAGTGTTTGCTACAATAAATTATAAGCACTGCTGGTTAGTTTTAACTTGATACTAGGGCTGTATTTCGGATTACCATAAAACACCGATCGATTGTGATAACCTGAATACACCCCACTCCCCACTATTCGGTATGATCCGATCTCCTTCTTTCGATTGATATTTTCTGAAAACGGAATATTAGGTCATATCGTACATGTGTTACAGATGAATCCAATAGAGTATAACCGTCTTTACAAATCAAATACAATCACCCCTAGCTCTAGTGATGGACTTAGGGTTTTCACTTTAATTAGAGTTTTTCTGACACGTATTATGCTTGTAGGAAAGAGAGCATGATGAATGGCTTATGCTCTGACCAGGTCTCATCTAAACCATTTCTGTGGTATCCATTTGTGTTCCTGTATGTTTGGTTGGGGGGTAAACATGAATAGGCAGTGTTCTAATATTGAGTTAAGGGTTTCAAATCGACTGAGCTAGTGTGTACGTAGCTATTTATGTTCAGTCGGACAGGGACAATGACTCAATGCAGTTGACACGAAAACATGTTACAAAATCATATTATACATTTAAAAAGGTAGGACTATTTTGTTTGTTTCTTACACAATACAAGTCATTATTGTTTATTCATAACTGTTCAGAATAGGTTGAATACTTGAGCATTAACCCTTTCCCCTATACAACAAATCTGCAGCAGACGACTTTAAAAACATTTAGACAGAAAGATGGTATATGTCTGTAAATGAAAGTATGATTATTGAATATAGTTAGAAATATTGTTGCAAAAGGGGAAGTAATAATTTCTCCTTTTGCCATGATGTTTTGAAAGGTCGTAAGCTGTAGAGATGTCGGCAAGCGTCTGTAATTGGGAAAGAGTTAAAGGGTTTCGCCATGACAGCCGCGAACTGGGGTCGAACCCGGGACAACCGTTTAAAACCCATCCTCGCCTACCACTCGGCACATATTTTAGGACTAGTTTTAAGAGGAATAGTACTTACGATATGATTTGTATACCACTGCTTAGTAAGCGTTTGAGCGATGGTACATGTAGATGGGGTATACACATAAGAATATTCGTCTGGGAAATTCTTGATGATGTCTTACATGTAATTCTAAATTTGTAGAATATTCTAAATTTCAAAGAACTAAATTTCTGATTTGCTACTCCTTCTGGAAAGGACAATCGGGAATTGTGTTCCATTGGGCGTATATTAAAGTCACCCTGTGGTTGGTTGGTCGGTCGGTTGGTCCGCTGCGATTTTCCTTGTCCGGAGCATAACTTTAAAACTAATTGTTGGAATTTAATAAAACTTCATACGATGATACAACCATTGAGAGGAAGTGCGGTGTACAGGAACCATAACTTTACTTTACCTAATTACAGAGTTATTGCCCTTTGTTACTTTTTCTTGTACGGAGAATTACTTAATAACTAATAGATAGAATCTAATAAAACTTCATACACTGGGAGAGGACAATGAGAGAAAGTGCAGTGTACAAGAACCATAACTATAATTTACAAAATTACAGAGTAATTGCCCTTTGTTATTTTTTCTTATGCGTAGTCTTGTCCGGAGCATTTAGAACTTTAAAACTAATTGTTGGAATTTAATAAAACTCCAAAAGATGATACAACACATTGGGAGGAAGTGCGGTGTACAGGAACCATAATTTAATCAAACTTCATACAATGGTAGAGCACAATGAGAGGAAGTGCAGTGTCCAAGAACCATAACTCTAATTTACATAATTACAGAGTTATTACCCTTTGATACTTTTTCTTGTTTGTAGAGTTGTCCGGAGCATAACTTTAAAACTCATAGTTGGAATTTAATAACACTTCATACGATGTTACAACACATCGAGAGGAAGTGCGGTGTACAGGAACCATAACTCTACTTAACCTTATTACAGAGTTATTGCCCTTTGTTATATTTTCTTGTCCAGAGAATTACTTAATAACTAATAGATAGAATCTAATAAAACTTCATACACTGGGAGAGGACAATGAGAGAAAGTGCAGTGTACAAGAACCATAACTATAATTTACAAAATTACAGAGTAATTGCCCTTTGTTACTTTTTCTTATGCGTAGTCTTGTCCGGAGCATAACTTTAAAACTAATTGTTGGAATTTAATAAAACTCCAAAAGATGATACAACACATTGGGAGGAAGTGCGGTGTACAGGAACCATAATTTAATCAAACTTCATACAATGGTAGAGCACAATGAGAGGAAGTGCAGTGTCCAAGAACCATAACTCTAATTTACATAATTACAGAGTTATTGCCCTTTGATACTTTTTCTTGTTTGTAGAGTTGTCCGGAGCATAACTTTAAAACTCATAGTTGGAATTTAATAACACTTCATACGATGTTACAACACATCGAGAGGAAGTGCGGTGTACAGGAACCATAACTCTACTTAACCTTATTACAGAGTTATTGCCCTTTGTTATATTTTCTTGTCCAGAGAATTACTATTTAACTTATAGATGGAATCTAATAAAACTTCATACAATGGTAGAGCACAATGAGAGGACGTGCAGTGTACAAGAACCATATCTCTAAATTTACATAATTACAGAGTAATTACCCTTTGTTACTTTTTCTTGTTCCTAGTCTTGTCCGGAGCATAACCTAAAACTAATTGTTGGAATTTAAAGCGACTGAACTCCAGATACCCAACTGTCGAAAAAAAGAAAATATCCAATTTTAAGAAAATAAGTGTTATTTTTGTATTTGGGGCATTAAAATATGATAACTGACATATTACATACCCCTATAATCGGTGGGATTTTCTTGTTTTCGATACTTTTTCCATCGCAAATTCTACCCTGTCAGTAACGGGATAAGTTTATAAATAGCTTTCGATGCTTTTAATCTCATTCATCACGTGACTTGGAAAGTCGTCACGTGAATTGAAGAGTCGTCACATGACCGATAGGACGCATGTGCATTAAATGAAACATTTTTATACCATGAAGGTTTTATGCAAAATCATGAGGAGCTCATGCATTCGCAAACAAATCTCTATGATTACTGTCGTTCGACTCCGCCAAACGTGTAAATTGTGTATAACTGTACACAACTGTCAGAGTGAACCGTTATATAGTTATATCACGTGATCGTTGCAAGGTGCCCGTCTGAAGGATTCTATGGTATTTTTAAATAGGAAACCCCTTCATCGGGACAACTGAAAAGGACTCAAGTTCACTTTATTGATAAAAAACGATACATTTTCTACCCTGGTTTTACTTGGATAACATAAAGAATAACATTTAGGGCGAATTGGATTTCAGTCGCTTTAATAAAACTTCATACGATGATACAACACAGAGAGGAAGTGCGGTGTACAGGAACCATAACTCTACTTAACCTTATTACAGAGTTATTGCCCTTTGTTATATTTTCTTGTCCGGAGAATTACTCTTTAACTTATAGATGGAATCTAATAAAACTTCATACAATGGTAGAGCACAATGAGAGGAAGTGCAGTGTACAAGAACCATAACTCTTATTTACATAATTACAGAGTAATTACCCTTTGTTACTTTTTCTTGTTCGTAGAGTCTTGTCCGGAGCATAACCTAAAACTAATTGTTGGAATTTAATAAAACTTCATATGATGATACAACACAGAGAGGAAGTGCGGTGTACAGGAACCATAACTCTACTTAACCTTTAATATTACAGAGTTATTGCCCTTTGTTATATTTTCTTGTCCGGAGAATTACTATTTAACTTATTGATGGAATCTAATAAAATGCCCTTTGTTACTTTTTCTCGTAACTTAATAACTAATAGATGGAATTAATAAAACTTCATACAATGGTAGAGCACAATGAGAGGAAGTGCAGTGTACAAGAACCATAACTATAATGAACATTATTACAGAGTTATTGCCCTTTGTTACTTTTTCTTATGCGTAGAATAATTTCAAACACTACTGAAAGGAATTTAATCAAACTTCATACTATGATACAACACATTGAGAGGAAGTGCAGTGAACAAGAACCATAATTCTATTTTAGCTTATTACAGATTTATTGCCCTTTGTTACATTTTCTTGTTCGTAGAATAATTTTCATTTTCACTGCCCTTTCTTACTTTTTTCTTGTCCGGAGATTATCTTTAAAACTATAAGTTGGAATTCAAGGTGGGGTTTCTTAATTTTCCACTACCTTTCCTATCCGGGCGACGTTCGTGGAGTATTAATCACATTCAGTGATAGTTCTAGTTTTAAATTAGAATGATATTTAGAATGATTGGTGAATACTGGCCATGGCTTTCAAAAAGACTACTTCTACTGTTCGAATAATATCATTTTCGAACACAGCTTTTCGATTATATTTCTGGTTCTAAATAGGGAATAAATTATCGATTGATTACTAATTAACGTAACCAGGGAAAACATATAAAACACGGTCCCTGACGTTACATACCAAATTTGAGACATGTCAATTACCGTAAACAGGTGATATGGCGTTTACAAAACAAGTAGAGGACTACATTCCTAGTTTTTGTCGAAAGATGCATCTAGGACTAAGTAACATGTAGACGTAATGTTAATGCTAAGGAGACATTGGGCAGACACAGGCTCGACCAAGTTTTCTAGAATCAGTTATGGACTCTTTAAATGCAAAGCTGGACACATCCATTTTAAGAATGCAGCATTGACAGGGCTATAAACTATAATTTCTAAATTGCTGATAAGACATAAATTGTACCTTGCCGCCCGAACCAGTAAATAGCGCGTACGCTGTAGGGTCTGACACTGCGTGTCCTTGGTTTGGTCCTTGCTTACCGTAGTCAATGTTGAGTGCCCATGTGCAAGATACAATTCCTAACATATTACAGTTTTGTCATGCAGTGGGTTTGGATACAGGTACACTCGCGAAAAGCCTTATAAACAAACAATATTAACGATCCTCACAACTTTTTCAGTTCTCTAGCTCTAGTTATCGACTTGGTGTGTTACTTTTAATTCGTTTATGTACAGATGCATGTCATGTATTAATTAACCTTGAGGAAAGGGAGCATTATCCGCAATGCCTTAAGCTCTGACCATGTCTCTTCTTAATTAGTTTTGTAATATTTCATGTCTGTTTTCTTGAAGGTTTGATTTGGCTAAGTCTATGTGGAAAAGCAGCCAGTTGCTTGGGAAGATTGTTGTGTGGAGTACTGGTGTGAGAAAACCAGGAAATGCATGAGTAGGTGAACTGGCCGCCGTGATATAACTGAGAAATTGTTGAAAACGGCGTTAAACTCCAATCAATCATTGATTGCGTTTAGGAATACCCAGTTGTCTAACACTGTCGAATGAGACAGCGCGTATGTAGTTATCTACATTCAGTCGGAAAGGGTCTTTAGTGCAATTTACACATAACGTTAACACTCATATTGTACATTTGAAAAGGTAGGCCTATTTCAATTTCTTCTTCTTCATTACAAGTCATTCATGTTTATTGTATTGTTCAGAATAGGTGGAAAACTTGAGTAATAAATAATTAATTAACGACAAATTGTAAAAGGAAACGATGTATAAATTCAGCCCAATAATAAGTTTGTGTAATATGTTTTGTTTGTTTGTACTAGGCTACTAGCCGCTAGGAAATGTGCCTTGCCAAATGACACTGGGTCTAGGCTTCCGAAAACCATATTAACCCCACCCATGCATACCTGTCATCTCATAGTTAAAAACCTTTGAAAAACCTTTGAAAGACTTCTTGTCTGAAACAGAAAGACTTGGAGCTTTTATAGTTGATGTGTAGCATTGTCTAGCGGTCCTCTTCCAATATTGTTCAAAGTATGCCATTTGGGTCAAAATGGTCACCTGTTTTACATAGAGATATATAGGGAAAACTTGTTCAAGCCGTGTTATTTCGTAAAAATCAACACGTTTCCATAAAAGGCAGGGTTAGTTTTCACTTTATTCTTATAGAGGCAATGTTTAAATCTTCTTGATCAAAACTGGCCCTCTTGGCGGAGCGTAGTCATCTGCAAACTCCCAGCAGGAGGTCAGAGTCTCCCAAATGACAGGTAAAAAATCACTGGTGTGCTTTTGATTTAAGTAGGATGAAAGAATATTATATCCCTTTCCAGTATTCAACATCATCTTCCTTATTGTCATTTTCGCTCACCTCCAATTCTCCGGTCCTAATTGATATTCTTGTGTTGCAGTGCTGTTAAACTCTACCCATTCATTCTCCAACAAAATGAAAGGTATACATCTTTCACTTTGGTGAGCTATTGATGGCCATCTTTGCCCTCCTGTTTATATAGATCTACCGACTTTTGAATTAACAGTGTTATGTAAAATACCTCGTTTGAGCCGCGTCTAGTGAATAATAAGGGATAACAGTTATATGATCATATAACGGTGAATGAGGGACATTAATGATAATTATATTATCTCCCTTGTCAGATAAAGACCAAGGAAGACCAAATAGTTGGTAGGTCCTTTTAATTGGAAACCTTTGTCTTTATCGTTATTTCGCAATGAGATATTGCAATTACTCTGTACACTTTAATCATAAATGTGTTAATTAAAGTGATGATTCAAAAGAGAAAATTTACATAGCAGTGTTTAAAGAAAACAATTGTGGAATTACTAATCAATCTAATAACAGTTGGCCAAGAAAATGCAATTATAAGTGCACCATCCAGTGCAAAGAAACCAATGATAAAAACCGAGGAAACCAAATGATAGGACCTAGCTAGATGTAGAGAGTATTAAAGGGAGATAACTGGCCGATGTCTCCAATTGGCTTAAAGCTAGATGTTCTTCACTTTTTGTATTTGATAAAATATGCATCTAGGACTTAATAACATGTTAAAGCTTTTGTGATGCTGACTGTTAAGATGCACAGGCTAACCCGAGACTTTAGTGTACACAAAAGACACCAAATCACGTAACGCAGCTTATGTCTTATGTCGAGTTCACTTGAGAACGAAGTGCATTGAAAGCTATTTTGATTGATCCTCCTCCGTCGTAGCCCGTCCTTTTGTCCGTCCGTTCACATTTTCCTACTAGAAACTTCTCCTCCTAAACTAATAAGCCCAAATTCAAAATAATTTCACAGGCATGTTCCTCTTTCAAAGTTGTTCTAGGAATTATATTCCATGCATAACTGTGGTTGGTTCGGATTCAGACAATGGGAAAATGACAAGACTTTAAACATCTTCTTATCCAAAAGTACAGGCCCGATTTGCACAAATGTTCCTTGGGTGACCTTCTACCAAGATTGTCCTAATTGTTTACGTTCCGTTGAAAAACATGACTGTCAGTGGGCTGAGCTTGCTTCCCTTATAAATGTATTATGAAAACTTAACACCTCTTCTTGTCCAAAAGTACTGGCCGGATTTAAAAATAATTTTGCACAAATGTTCCTTGGGTGACCTCTACCAAGATTGTTCAAATTATTTCGATCCGTTGAAACACATGACCACCAGGGGGTGGGGCTTCTTTTCTTAAATGTATATATATAGTGAACATTTCAAAATTCTTCTTGTTCAAAAGATCCTGCCAGTTTTGAAACAATTTTGGCACAAATGTTTCTTGGGTGACCCTCTTTCAATGTTGTTCAAATATATTCCGATTCGTTGAAAAACATGACCGGATGGGGGCGGGGCATGTTTTCCTTAAATGAATATAAAGTAAAAACGTCTTGTACAAAAGCACTTGCCAGATAAGAAAATAATGTGCCAGAAATGTTCATTGGGTGACCCTCTACCAAGATTGTTAAACAAAATCCGATCCGTTGATAAACATGGCCGCCAGAGGGCGGGACTTGTTTTCCTTATTCTTTTTTAAGTAAGATCATTGAAAATCTTTCAGTTTTATTAAATCAGGTGAGCGATGTATGACCATCATGGTCCTTTTGTATTTATTTGGATAGCATGTGAAGGAGCGAGCTACAAGAAGTGTTTATATATCATATGTACTTGCATTTTCAGCCTTAAGGATTAACAAGTAAAGATGGCCGAGTCGAAAGGGGAACTACCAAACACACCGCATTCGCACTCGCAAAATGATGGAGAAATTCATGGAAAATTACCACAAGACCTCAGTGACAAGGAATCGACTAAACTATTATGTGACTCTGAACAAGGTGATGATGACGATTCTATAACAGAAGAGGATCTATCCAATGACAGGGACATATATTGTGACCCATGTGGGGAAGATGGAAAATGTCTGACAGCGACAGGTTTCTGTGTGGACTGTAATGATTTCCTGTGTCTAGATTGTTTCCAAAACCACAGAAAACCAAAGCCAATGAGACACCATGTTTTACAGGACAAGAAAAATATGCCACAGACTAAATCGACTGCAACTAAAGAGAGACAAAATGAGCGCCATTGTCTGACGCACCAAGGACATATTTTACTGTTCTATTGCACTAAACATGACAGTGTTTTGTGTAAATTGTGTCAGCAGTTTGACCATAGACAATGCCAGAAAAATGGAAATCTGATTGACTTAGATCAAATTGTTTTAGAAACTGACCAACTCACAGATGTCCAATGTCAAATTACAGCGTTAGAAGAAGAATTGGTGAACAACAAAACTATTTCGACACACACAGGTGAAAACATTAAAGTCAGCTATGCCCGTGTTGTCAACGAGATAACAGAGATAAAAGAATCTGATCTTCAAATGACAAAAGATATAAGTGTCACATGTGATAACATGCTGCTAGATGTAGTTTCGATGGGTGAAGATTTGAAAAGCTTGTCTTCAAAAAAAGATAAGTTACAGCTCTTTTTGAAACTCAAGAAGGCACAGACAATGGTCAAAACATTTGAACGTAATCTCATCCAGGTCAGAAATGATAACAAGAATTTTGAATATATATTCTTTAGTGAAGATCAGAGAAATAAGAACTTTGGAAAAATGGGAACTCTCATGAAAAGTCCGATAGAAACCGAAACCGTTAACATCAAGACCGAAACAGATACGAAAGACTGTCAGATTACAGGTATAGCAAGACTGTCTGAAGATAAATACGCAATAGCTGATTTCACAAATAAAAAAGTTAAACGTGTAGATCTTACTAGTAAGATGGTTACTTTAGACTTTAAGTTAGACATGTCTCCGTACGTTTTAACAAAAATTGATGAAAGCAAAATAGCCGTTACAACTTACCGCTACAATAGCATTATTCTAATTTCTATATCTGATACAATCACAGCCTATACAACTATAGGCAAATGTAATCACAGTAAGGGTATAGCATTTATCAATGATAATCTGGTTGTAAGTTGTGGTAATCCAAATGAAATACAGGTACGCACATTGGATGGAAAAATCAAGCATACTGTAAGTGATAAAGACGAAGATGGCTTTGTTAAGTTTGGTGACGCCCGATACATTTCACATGGAGTTGATACAAACACCATTTACCTGACTGATGGAAAAGGTAACAAAATATTAAGTATGACATTGGATGGTGAAGTTTTGGCCAGATTTACACATGAATATCTGGTAAACCCTAGAGGAATTACTTGCAGCAGAGATGGTAGGATATTTGTATGCAGTTTTGGTTCGCATATGATATTTGAGATATCATCGGATCTTTCTCAAGGTCAAGTCATATTGGGTAAAGGGAATGGGATATTTCAGCCATTCAGCATCTTCTTTTCCGAAGAAAAACAACAACTTTTAGTTGGTAGTAAGGGTAAAAACAACATACAAATCTTTCAGTTGTGAAGAATATGAAACGTTAATACATTTAATCTAGAATGATTGGTTTTGGTTTACTGCGTTTCACTACAATGTATGATCCGTGATCCTGGAAAAACATCCTTGGTGTAATAAATTATCAAAACACATAATTATTAACATAGGTATATTTGTTCATACCTTTTTTAAAACCCTCTTTCACCTATTGACGAGCAGTTGATAAATCGATCAAGCTGCACGGATGTGGACATCGATCTGTATCTATAATGGTTGCAAATGCCATTAGGTTTGGTTTTAGCAGAACACCGCTCATATAAACTTTACCTTGACGATCAATAAATGTTCATCGGGCCATGCAGTGTACTGGTTTTATCTCATCCAGACTTCAAACACAATTCAAGCGACAGTATCATACAAATCCATTTAGTCATTCGGATTAACAAAGACGTTAAACATAGCATTAGATTTGCAAAACGTTTGAAAAGACATTTTTGCAAATCCGGAATTCAACAAAAAGAACCCAATTGATTATGAGTCTCGATCATATAACTGTTCTGTCCATTATGCTATGGTATTTTTTATCAATAATGATGTGGTATACAAAACGTGTTTGAATTGATGTAAAACATATACTGACAAGATAAAGAAACGCCTCATCGAAAGTTGGCGTTGATTGTGTTACAAGCTGCAATGTCAGAAATGTACATGTTCTCTGACCGATATGAAGGAAAGAGAGCATACTCAATGCCTCTATGCAGTTTAGACGAACAAGTTACAATCATTAATGGCCAACGCTTTAAATAACGGGTTCAAAACGTTTGCCAGCGTGTGAGGAGCGGATCACTGATATATAGATACAATATGAGAGCATATCTGCCCAGCGCGAGGGTAGCCCGTTCCAACGCGCGTCAGCGTTCTTCAACGACCACGTGATTTTTGGGATAGGGGCGTTTCGCCACTATCTCATAGCGAAGCTGCTTTCGAAAAGTCGGATTAAAAGCTGCAACCGCAGTCCACATGTGTATACCTACACTAAAATCGAGTTTTGATTGGTTATAATCTGCCTTTTCAACGATTTCATTGGTTCGACCGAATCACAAAACCCTCCGCTTGCATAAATTTACAAGACAAAATAGTTTCTATGAATGAAACTCACTCTGAACTATGGTTGACCTCAATGTCAGTAGTGTGAGGTAACGTCGACCGTTCTGTGACCCCATTAGTTTACAACAGTCGACTTATAGAGAAATGTGCAAAGCACTGTAAATACAATTATTGAAAGGAGTTGAAACCATTGTGGTAAAAGTAGAAATTGCCTACGAAAAGCAATTTCCCCTTTTGTCACAATGTTTTCGATTGTCGTCTGCTGCACATGCGTTTGTAAGCGTCTGTAGGCGGAAAATGGTTACATCCTTCCCATGGAAGCGGAACCCTTTCCGTGATACTATAACAGTTCGAATATTTAAAAAATATTGTTGAAAATGGAGCTTTTGCTGACAATGAGCAATTCCTCCTTTTCACACAATGCTTTCAAACACGTTTCAAATTAATTCTTTTCATATTTAAACGTTTTACTATGGACGTTCTTTCCCTCTTTCTCCCTTTCGGACACATTTTGAATAACATGCTAGAGATGAATGATTACGAGCAATTTTGCCTTACATCAAGGGGAAAAATATATAGTTGAAACCTTTGTGGAAAAAGAGGAAATAGGTCATGATAAACAATTCTGCAGCCGTCTGCTGCACATGCGTCAAAAAGCGACTGTAAGCGGGAAAGGGTTGAACCGTTCCCGTTATAGCTACTTAGTTACAAACAAATGTTGAAAGTATATTTGCAAACGGAGCAATTGCTGACAATGAGCAATTCCTCCTTTTCAAACAATGCTTTGAAACATGAATAAATTTGTTTCTATAACCTAGATAACGAAAACATTTGTCTACAGTTATTATTTTAACCTTTGCCCCTTTTAGACACATTTGACTAACCTTAACAGATGAATGATAATCAACAAGTTTGTCTTTTTCCACAATGTTTTCATCACTATTCAAAATCATATCATACTTTTATTAATTCAGGTCAATAGTTATGCCTTAGTTCAATGTTGTTTGCTGTATATTTAGTCTATGTGGTCAAGGTTAAGGAATACTGTAAACAAACTTGTTACAACATAATTCGTCCAAAGAGAGAGGTCCTACTGTGTATACATGCCATGAAATAATGTTACAAACGGTCTCACCGCTACTGGGGAATTGTTGGTAAAACAGGTCGCGTTTTGTGTTGAATATTCTCATGTGTCGCTGTATGTAGACCCTACTAGGAAATAGAAATTAAATCTACAAATTATAGATAAGTTAATTTCAACATTGATTGATTGGGATTTAACGCCGTTTTTAACATTTCTTCAGTCATATCACGGCGGCCAGTTCACCTACAAATGTATTTCCTGGTTTTCTCAAACCAGTACTCCTCACAACAATCTTCCCAAGCAACTGGCTGCGTTTCCACATAGACTTAGCCATTGGTGAAAGACGAATGACGCATGTCGCATTGACTTTTGTCAAACGTCGGAAAGAAATTTGGCCGAATTTGTCAACACATCCGAGTTATAACCGCAAGGTCATTACTTATTTTATTATTGAGAAGCTTCTAGCGATTTTAGGACTAAAATTATAATGTATATGCATTTGCGTTAATTTAAGACTCAACGTTCATCAACGTGTAATATAGTCCTAGATGTATCTGTTGACAAATAAACTAGAAATGTAGTCTAAATAGGTTTTTGAAAATTAACCTTGACGGTCCGGTCCCGTTTCGGAGATACAATTAAATTGCAAATACTTTACAAATACCATAATCTAAGCTGACGTGTTTTGACGCATCGAACCAGTCTTCTGTAATCAATACTTGAGTTGTCTCCGTCTGTAAAGCTTGGAGGTATAATCCGGCGTCCGGCCGGCTGTCTGCCTGAATGTGCATTCGTCCGTCCGTCATGGATTGCATGTATTGGTTAACACGTTGTTTCTGTATGGCAGATTTATTTCAAAGTGGTCACAATTATACCCGTGTGATCAGGAGAACGGCAAAGTACTAGGTACATAACTCTGGTCTGTTTTTTCAGTTATCTCCATTTTTCCTTATTTAGTTCAGCGATTGTCTCAATTAACTTTCATTGTATCAATTTCAAACTTGGTTTGTATGTAACTTATGACCTACAGATTTGCAGTGCACCATTACCATAAATTTAGCATGCTGCGTTTGGAGTGTGTATATTTTTGTCTTTCAATGTTCTCCCTTATTATATGCAACACATGCGTTCCGTGAAATTCCCTTTTTCGTTAATGAGTGCTTCCCCAAGATTTGTACTTCGTCAAATCTAATCTGTTCTTTAGGTGTAAACTCAATTTTTTCATTTCTTCGGTTATTGTCTCAAATATATGTCCAATATATCAATTTAAGACTTGGTGTATAGGAAACTCAGAGCTGCAATTGTGCAGTGCAAAAGAAACATAACTCTATCATGCTTTCGATCGTCTTTCATTTATCAGCATGATTACAATATACATTGTGGATCTTTAGTGATTTCTGAACTAGAAATATTTTAATTAAGGGTAGCTGCTCGGGTTTTTTTTGTCAATCTTTTGTCCTTCGATATTTTGTTTATACAAGAAAAGGGTAAAACTTTGACAAATGAGGTATATGTTATTGGCAGGCAATATGTGTTGCTTCAAACATTTTTGGTTTGGTTTGTTTAAAGGTCATTGTTTCATTGTTTCAACAATGTTTGTCCATATGATCTATGCCATATGTTTTCAATTTACATATGCCCCCTATACCATTAGCGCTTTCAGCGCTTTGATTTATAGCCGACGTGCTACTGCAGTACCAGCGTGTCACTAGCGTGTGAGTAGCGGGTTAGTAACGATCGTCTAGCGCGTTCGACGCGCGAGTAACGCCCCTCCAGCGTTGCAAACGTGTGCAGTCACACGCTGGCAAACGCTGGAAATTTAAGGTATATTGAAACATTTATTTTTGCCTCAGCATGTGACAGCGTGTCTCAGCGTGAAATTAACGCGCTCAGGATGTTGCTTACGCTGGCCTAGCGTTGGTCAGCGTTTGCCAGCGTGTTGCCGAAATTCCCACACTTTATTCACGCGTTGGCATAAACTGTTCTGGTGGGACAGGGTCATTCATATTTATTCTTGAAACTTTTCAGAATAGGTGGTACACACTGCATTAATTCATTCATTATTTCACAAAAAACTCTAAAATAATACGATAACTTCATATACAGTCGGCAAAATAATTATGTTTGTTTGTTTTATTAGGAGGAATCCGCTGTGGTCGAGTGGTTGGCGTCGGGGATTTCGAAACCGGGTGTCCCGGGTTCGATCCCCAATCGCGGCACTACGGTCATGGTGGAGTGCCCTTGGGCAAGGCACATTTTCTAGCCTAGTACTGGTTTGTTTACCCAGGGATCATGAATAAATGAACTGTCGCCGTGATATAACTGAAATAATGTTAAAAGCGGCGTAAAACCCCAATAAATAAATAAATAAATATTGTTTTATTAGGAGCTTACGCCATGTTCAAAAGTATTTCAATCACATCACGACGACAGTTCACATATCCATGCCATGTGGCTTACAACGTGGTTTTGCCAACGTCTTTTTTTTCTTCAAAAATCGTCTTTTACAGGATCGTTTGTATATGGTTTCCAACAAGACTCATGAATAATACTTCATTCACAGACCATTGTACCACCATAGTGCTTAAATGAAACCTTCCTCTTGTCAAAGTCCAACGATTGTAAATGGAACACTATCACCATTATTTTTAGCTTACCTGAGCACGAAGTGCTCAAGGTGAGTTATTGTGATCTCCTTTTGTCCGGCGTCCGTAGATGCAACTGCACAGAAAGCAAAGCATCCTCTCATTTATCTCACCCTAATTCCATAATTTTTTTGGTATCCATGCATACTTCTGGTTGCCTAGGCAACGAAACGAATTTTTAAAAAACATCTTCTCCCAAACTGGTTAACTGGCTATAATGAAAACTTAAAATATCTTCCTCTTCAAAGGGTCACCCCGATTTTCAAATAATTGTGCAGAAACTTTCATTAAGTGACCCACTATCAGATTCCTCCAAGCCATCTGCACTGGTCAAAAAACATGGCTGCCACAGGGCGGGGCTGTTTTGCCTTATATGGCTATAGTGAAAACTTAAACAATCTTCTCCTCCGTAAGTGTCAGGCCAATTTTCAAATAATTTTGTAGAAATGTTCCTAGGGTAACCCTCTAGTAGATTCTTTCAGGCCATGTTGATTGGTCGAAAACTATGGCCGCAAGGGAGCGGGACTTATATGGCTAAAGTGAGCGATCCAGGGCCATCATGGCCATCTTGCTGATATATTTTGAAAGCAGAGCTTATTAATAGTATTGGGTACTAACCGGACTGTGTCTATAACTTACGTATTTAATAATTATTTCATAAAACGTCACCTGAACATTTCACACGTTTGGACAAACAAAACGAAAAACGGAGATTAACAACTGTTTAAATCGGGCAGCGGGAGCGTCACCTAACACAAATTGACAAGTTCGAAGTCGTGTTTCTAAGTCATTATATGCGTACCAGTAACTTGCCTATTTAGCCTGACGATCCACTGGTCGAACACATCCGAATATAAGTATGTGCCGAGATCAGATACTATACGATGAACAGCGTACGCCAGTATCTGAAAAATGCCAAACTGTTGTCCCTTTGAAGGTTGCTTTACCACAGGAAACACATGAAAACATATTTGACCAAACATGCTCTAGAGTTTCCTTTGTCTTGGCGAAATGGGCTCTTCAATCAGTGGGACTGCTTTAGTTTTAGGATCAAAAGGACAAATCCCTGTCTCATCTATGATTATTACATGGTACAAGAGTTCTTCACCTTTTTGATGATAGCGGTAAAGTAATTAAAGCTCACCTTCTAATCTACCGTTGTACTTGTTCCATCTTCGATGCCATTCAAAATTTGTGTTTAGAAATTTTCTTCACTGCAGATGCCTGCTGTATAATTTCATACCTTCTCTTTTGTGTAAAGCAAACCTGACAAGAAAGTTTAATAATTGCGCGCCTTTCTTGTGAGTCAGATGACGCCATTTAGAGTAACCGTTATTAACGTATTAAAGTTAAATACTTGTTGGGGACTCATTTAATAAGCAAACATTTCTGCGAAAATACATCCTATTTAAAAACTGTTCAAATTCACTGAAGTATTTTACTTTAAAGCGGAAAATGGCACCGGCCCCGATTAAAGGACAATGGATTATCTTAGTATCGAGTATAACGACCATATCGTCTTTCTGAAATAGGTCTGTTTCGGCTTTAGAGCAAACAAAAATACAGTTGTTTTTGCTTCAAATTTAAATTAATAATCATACAAAATAAAACAAGATACAGCTACAATCCGATTATGTCTCGAACAACTTAAGTATATTATGGGGAAAAGGAGCAAACATAGATGTTAAAGTTCATTACCTTGTCTGTCTTAAAAGCGTTTAGCCCTTTCCAACAAATACGAAATAAGCTGCCTATTACTTTGAAAACATCTAGACAATAATATGGAAAATCTTTATAAGAAAAACTTTATTCATTGATTAAATGAGATAATGCTTTTCTAGAATGTCATTCTTTTTCAGAATAAAAAGAACCTCATATTGGATATTTAACGACAACCAGTGTTTATTATTTATTTTTTTATTATATTCCAAAACCCAAAGGCTAACCACTTGACCTTGGCAGATCCCTCGTGGTTACAGATGGTAGACATCAATTTATATGATAAATACAGCTTCCTACGAAGAGAAAATCAACTTACTAACCCAGGATGAATTGCAGAAGATGAGTTGGAAAATATTGAAAATCTCTATCAACAAAAGTATAACTATTGAATAGAGTTGAAAATATTGTTGCAAAAGAAATGTTACTATTATTAAATACTAATACTTTCCTTTATAGACATTTTCGATATTTGTGCCAAGACATTTTCATAGTCTACTGCTGCTGATTTGTTTTGTGTAGGATGGGGTTATAATGTTATTAACATAAAAGATTAAGAGAATCAAAGTGTGGGTGTCCCGTGGAAACAGAAAATAACTTCTGCCTGTGTATTGCTACCTTAGATTAACCTGACACTGGCGGATCAGTCATTATGGCATCAAGGAAAGAAGCCATCATTACCATTTTGAACCCTTTCCCAATATACTTAAACTTTTTGAAAAGTTCTTTAAATGAAACATGTTCTACGTAAACAAAGATGTAAACAAGTTGACAGAATGATGCTCTTAACTTATTCGAACAGACAACTTTAATACTATCTGAGGGGAAAGATTTGATAATCATTAAGGGCGATTTCCCTTTGTGTGATTAAGACCCTCTTTTGTGAAAGCTGTATGTATGGTATTTAACGCTACTTTCAATAGCTTTTCATTTATATCACTGTGTTTCCTGGGCAAGTTACCAGTAGTACTGGTCTATTTATCATGACACCAGTGTGTCAGTCGTAATGATAACCCCACAATACAAGAAAGAGAAAGTCATTACGAAGGTTTTTAAAGGCTTTGCTATGACCCTGCCAGGGATAAAATCTGTGACACTTCTTACCCGAGGCGGACACTTTAACACATCACCACTGAGGCTGCCCTTTTGTGAAATGTAATCCTGCTCTTTTATGTTTGAAAAAAGGCGATTGGAAAGAAACTCTACTTTGTAAGCGATACTGCAGGAAATACATTCTTAACATATTTATGACAATGTTAGTTAAAGATCTTCCGGGACATTCGTGCAATCTGACCAAAACAAGATCATTTGAAACACTTCTTTCTTGTAACACAAGCCGACACATTTTTGCACATCTGTAGCAGATGACTTTTGAAAACAATGTTGCAAAATGAAAAATTGATAGTCTTGGGAATTTGTTTCTGTTCACACACAATGTTTTTAAAAAGCTGTCTTCCAAGGCATAAAATATCTCGATATCAGGGACAAGATTAACCCTTTCCCACATAAAACGAACCTGCAGCAGACGACATTAAAACTATCTGGGCAAACTAATAGAATTTCTCTAGACATAATAGTTTAATTATTGAAAAGATGTGAAAACATTGTGGCAACAAGAGAAATAATGCTCAATAATGAGCCATTTCTCCATTTACAATAATGTTTTCAGAAGTTGTCTGCTGCAGAGGCATCAAAATGCGTCTATATGTGGGAAACAGGGGAGATCATCACAAGTAGCTTTTGATTCATTTACCGCATGATTATCTCCCAGTCTCTTCGAAACCAGACCTTAACATCGCTGCAGTACAGACGCTCGAATAGATCTGATAAATGCCTATTACAGGCGTCCTGAGATTGACCTTTGCCGCAGCCAATCAAACTGTCACCTACACAAGTGTTAAGTGTCAACAGGGGAGATAACCCATATACATAAATGAGATACAGAAGTGGTGATGGCTAACTGTTCCAATCGTAACAATTTTGAAGCAACTCGAGAAACCTCTTATGCCATGTTGTCAGATCTAATATAAACACAACAAAGTATTTTGAGTCTGATTTAATCAGATTGGATTATCTTGTTGCTTTAACTATGTGGCATTGATGAAGTCATGCTGGTTTTTGATCTCTTTGTTCTGGAAAATGATTAGACTAGGTCAGTGTTCGACCCTCATGGGAGCCAGGTAGTCTGAGGCTTATTAAATCCGCTTGGACTCACAGATTTAGCGTCAAGGCAGTCCGTAAAACTCCTTACTTTCAAAACCAATATCGTATCCGAAGCGTCATTGATCCTAACATTCGCTAGAACTCGTTCATGCGCCAATGAAGTGAGCTATTTATAAACGGTAAATCGTAGCACTGTTCATTATCGAGATGATGCAATTTTGGTTTATGGAAAACTAATTACTGGAGTATGTCGTTTGCAAGGCAAAAAAGAAAAGGTTACCGCTAGCCAGTAAGTTTAGATATTGAAATGAAAGTTCATGTCCACTTAAAATCTTCCTTTCCATTATATATAACCATTAAAAATAGAAATATCATCAGAAAAAACTAACGCAAAAGTAGCTGTATATTCAGATTCGAATGTTTACTGATACTTTGTACAGCGAATTTAGGTTTGTCGTCTTTGTTTTCATATTGAAGTAAAAATGATTTGCTTGTCAAGTAACTTGTGTGCGTCAATATTCACCAAACACTAGATAACATAATGAAATAACTTTTAGAAAAAAATGCTATACATGTTAAAAACAATGTTTATAGAGTTTAGATTTTTTCTTGGTCGGCCTTGCAAGTTAATCAGTCTTTCCTGGGATAATATCAGTGCTATTATTTTGTATGACAATCACATGATGCATCAGATGTTATGCTACATGTATCTCAAGCACAACAGTAATTCAATTATAGCACTGTGTTTCCTGGGTTAATGACCATGAGTGCTCTTAATTATTATGACATGATGCATCAGTTGTTTTGCTACATGTATCTCTGCAACACTGAGAGCCATGAAGTGAAGCAATTACTACCATTGTTCAAGTCTGTATTATGACCAAACGGGAATCAAACCCTGGTCTCTTGCACTAACATTTAAAAATGAAATTAGGATGGAAACAACTATTGATTTATACAAAGTTAATATAGAACTGTCTTACCTTTCAAATCAGAAACAAAGGTCTTGAATAACTGCGCTTTGACACAACTTCAGAAAATGCCACTTTTCGTAAAAGAAAATCTGTGGAAAAGGAAGTTAATTAAACATTATTTTTAATAATATCTTAGGGGAATAACAATGGCATATAAGACAATAATGCCTCATTTGTGCATTTGTGAGTTATTCCCCTTTTAAAACTTTACAAATTATATAAGTAGGTTGCAAGTACGTATTCTGGTATGGAAAACGTAAAAGATGTTTTCAGTTTAAAATTTAATAAAGACCTTTTTTTTTTATAACTGCTTAAAAATAGGTAGAAACATTTTCAAATCAACCAGGGTCTATCAGTACATCAATAGATTGATAGACCCTGATTCAATAAAACATAAATATTCAGTTTCATTTTTAAGTGGACTCACGGATCTTATCTACGTTCCTGGTAGACTGGTATAAAAAGACCCTAAATGATTCATTTATCGAAATTTTATTCTGAAAGTAAAATATATCTAGATCTACCATGTTTTCTTTATGTTTTTATGTGAAAGCGATCTATCAAGACTGTTTACAAACTTTACAAACTTATTGTGCACGTAGAGCAGTTGATTGGAAAATACGCTCGATATGTTTAATAAAAGAATAACTGAGACAGCTTACCAAAAATACATTTCCTTTTATTCAAATACAACTGATAGATGAATAGACGGTGATCACTGATGAATAATTGCTAATGCAAAATGACTTAGAATGTGGAAAAGCGCAGGAAGCAGCCATTGTTCTGTCTTCTGTTTCTTTTGCAGACGATATGATATCACGTGACACTAATTTCGTCAGACGAATTCTGGCTTTTTTCGAGGCCCGCAAATAATAATACACATTGCATTAGGGGTTGCTAAAAAAAGAATAACTTTAGAGAATACTGTCATAGGCATGTTTTGCATTTTAAATGTGTATTAACGAAAGCTTCACCCAAAACCTTGACATATTGACACCTAGGAGATTTTTGCCTAGGAGGTGTAATCAATTCAGATGATGGCCGAGAAAAAACAGGAGTGTTGATTATATGTTACTGCCCTACATCACATCACTGACAATATGATCAAACACAATTGTTGTAGAGAAAATTAAAGCGCTGAAAGTACATATGGTATAGGGATTTATATGTAAGGTGAAAATATGTCATAGTTATAATTAACAAAAATGGTTGTACATTGGTTGTATCATTGCCCTTAAATAAATAAAGTATTTGACGCAACACAATGTGTCTGGAAATAAATATTTATCAATGTACATTTGAGGCTTTCCACAGTATGGCCAAAGTAAATGCAAACTGGACAGAAAGATGGACACACAGCAGAGAAGCGCCACTTAATTTAGGAATACTATTTCCGAGTTAGTTGAGACTAAAACCCCTCAATGTTTTTTCCAATAATGCTTTTAAATGACAGAAAAACTCAAAATATATATGTTTCAATAGGATGTAAACGTGAGGAAATAGCCAGAAAGTGCACAAAGGGAGATAAAATAAGCATACTAGAGTTATAGTTATTGTGTACTGCACATATACACGTCACAAGTTTGGAAATTGAGAATATGACTTAACAAGCAGAACGAAAAGGGGAGATAACTCCAGAAATAAACAAGCTAGATCTGTGTACATTGTATTATTTCATTCACATGAACACAATGTATATCTACTGCAATTTTGAAAGGAATCTGCTAAACAGAAACAGTGTTTACGGTCTAAGTAAACACACATACAACATGGAGATAGCCATAGATATAAGCAGGCTAGAGTTATGCATATAGTATTTCTAAACATTAAATAGCAGTATATTCATAACAATTCTGATCAATACCTTTTTCAGCAGTATGTCAGTTATATCACGGCGTTAAGGTAACACAACTACGTGTTTCCTCGCTACCGTATAACTCATTCCTCCAAGGCACCTGATTACTTCACAATACAACACAAGGTCCCGATTATCTGATTTGTTGTCGGAGCTCAAGAATAAACATAATTTATTCTGACATTATAAGTCAATCAAAGAAACTAGTAACACTATGACAGCTGGGAGTGATTTTGTGAAGCCTGTGTCTGACCAGCCGGCGTATCCGCGCCGTCAATCCAGGATCCGAAACTAGAAAACTCTGAAAACGTTCTCAGTGCTCAGAAATGAACAACATGCTCTAAATCAGGCTTTTGATTTGTCAATTTGGAGAACGAATTTGCTTCAGATAAGTTAGGTACTTGAGCCAGGGTCTATTATTTTGACTGCTCATCTCAACATTTTTATCTTGATACACCTAAGATCAACATTGGACGCGTCCACATGCAGAGCTGGACAAATTATTTATATGAACTTAGCATTGATAATGTTAATAACTACAATTTCTGAATTTTAGCTATGATATCTTGATCTTGCACCTTGTTGCCCGCACGAGGGGTTAGCACATAGGATCTCACACAGCGTGTCCCTGGTGCTAGGCTAACTTACGGCAGTAAATGTTAAGTGTCCTTGGACAAGGTGCAACGTATATCCATTGACCGGTTTGTCACGCAGAGGTCTTGGATACGGGTACTGTCGCGAATATACCATTAATACAAAAACAATATTAACGATCTTCAGAGCTCTTCCATACTCTCGTCACCATTATAAACATATTGTTTTACAATAATTTGTATTCTGTTAACATCTCCCATATATATACTAATTTCAAAACGATTGTTCTCGGCAATATATCATATTGAGAAATGAGATGAGCAATAGAGGCCTTTCGTTTCAGACAAGAATATTTCACAGTTTTTCTCTATATATCTCTATGTAAAACAAGTGATCCCAAGGGCGGGCAGTTTTGACCCCACGAGCATATTGGAACAATCTTGAAAGTGGATCACGAGACAATGCTACACACCAAATATTTAATCTCTAGGACTTTCGACAAGAAGATTCTCAAAGTGTTTCCCTATATATATATATATATATATATATATAGAAATTGAGGAAGATATGAGGTGTTGATATAAGACCTGTTTATGTGGTGCAAAATTTAAACCGAGATATGTGGCATATATATTATATATATATATAATGCCCCGCATGATTAAACTCTAAACAAATTTATATTTAACCGAGAGGATTTATGCAAAGAAGTGAATATACAGTATTTGTTAAAAATATGCGTTATTGTTTAAATAATGTACTATCTTACTGAACTGAAACAACCGTGAAAGCAGTATATTCGTTGTGTACCGCGTCATTTCAAATGTCCGCATTTCGAACAAAAGTAATATCTTTAGTAATTGCGTGTCCGTGCGTGCTAGAAACCAAATAAACTGCGGGTGGTATATGAATACCTTACATTTAATATAGTAATTTTATATAGTCATTTAACCCTACAAAATGCGAGATGTTATATAGACAACTCACAATGTTATATAGCTATACAACGCATTAAAATAGAGGGGTTGTATATATACATACATTGTATACATTTGTAGTTTTCTACTTTCAGTAAAATAAGCAGTTTAAATACAGTTTGTTCTTAGCGTTATGTCACTCGTTGTCCGAAAAATAAATATACACATTATCATTTATCACATGCCAACCCTTGTTAGCAATGTAATACTTATTTTCTAATATTACACACGTGTTTTAACTATTGGCTGCTTACACTTGTTCGTCCTGTGTATTTGTTCACTGCTTCACAAACACAACCAGGGGCCTCCGTGACTGAGCGGTATGGTCATTGACTTGCAATCCTACAACCCCTCACCGCTGTTGGTTCGAATCCCGTCCCGGGCACTTCGGTTTTTCGTGTGAGGAAGGCCTCCAGCTGGCTTGCGGTAGGTCGGTAGTTCTACCCTAAATAATCGTCATTGTTTATTTAATGTACTATTTAACTGAACTGAACCAACTGTGAAAGCAGTGTTTTCGTTGTGTGCCCCGTCATTTAAACTAGAGGATGGTGTGACCATTACCAGTTTTTGAGAAATCAAGATTATTTCCTACTGTATATAGCTTGTAGGCATCTAGGGTTACCCTTGTCCGTGTGTTTGTGTGTGCGTGCGTGCTAGAAACCAAGCAAAACTCCGGATGGTATATGATTACCTTACATTTAACCTTACAAAATGCGAGATGTTATATAGACACCTCACAATGTTATATAGCCATACAACGCAATAAAATAGTGGGGTGGTATATAGACACCTCACATATTTTATACATACATTGTAGACATTTGTAGTTTTCTCAGTAAAATAAGTAGTATAAATACAGTTTGTTAATAGCGTTATGTCACTCGTCGCAGAAAAATAAATGTACACATTATAATTTATCACATACCAACCCTTGTCAGCAATATAATACATATTTTCTAATATTACACACGTGTTTTAACGATTGGCTGCTTACACTTATTTGTTCTGTGTATTCGTTCACTGCTTTACAATCATAACCAGAGGCCTTCTTGGTCGAACGGTTATGGTCATTGACTTGCAATCTCTCAGCTCCTCATCGCTGTTGGTTCGAATCCCGTCCCAGGCACTTCGGTTGTTGAGAGAGAAAGCCATCTAGCTGGATTGCTGTATATCGGTAGTTCTACCCTATGAAGCATCATTGTTTAATGAATGTACTATATAACTGAACTGAAACAACTGTAAAAGCAGTCCAAGGCACTTCGGTTGTTGAGAGAGGAAGCCATCTAGCTGGATTGCTGTATATCGGTAGTTCTACCCTATGAAGCATCATTGTTTAATGAATGTACTATATAACTGAACTGAAACAACTGTAAAAGCAGTGTATTCGTTGTGTGGCCCGTCATTTCAAATGTCCGCATTTCGATCAAAAGTAATATCTTTAATAATTGTTTGACTAGAGCATGGTCTGACCATTACCAGTATTTAAGAAATCAAGATTATTTCCTGCAATATAGAGCTTGTAGGCATATAGTGTTAACCTTGTCTGTGTGATTGTGTGTGCGTGCAAAAAAACAATTAAAACTGCGGGTGGTATATGAATACCTTACATTTAATCTCACAAAATGCAAGATGTTATATAAACACCTCACAATTTTATATAGCCATATAACGCATTAAAACAGTGGGGTGGTATATAGACACCTCACATATCATATAAAAACATTATAAGTAGTTTTCTCTTTTTAGTAAATTAAGTAGTTTAGATAGATGTTGTTTTAGCGTTATGTCACGCGTCGTCCGAAAATTAAATGAACACATTATCAGTTATCACATCCCAACCCTTGTTAGCAATGTAATACAGCCATTACATTTTATTTTCATATAACACACTTGTTTTTACGATTGGGTGCTTACTCTGATTCGTCCTGTGTATTCGTTCACTGCTTCACAAACATAACCAGTGGCCTCCGTGGCTGAGCGGTTATGGTCATTGACTTGCAATCTCTCAGCCCCTCGCCGCTGTTGGTTCGAATCTAGTCGGTTCACTTCGGTATTTCAAGGAGAGAAACCCTCCAGCTGGCTTGCGGAAGGTCGGTGGTTCTACCCTAAAGACATGTTATATTAAGTACTATCTGTCTGAACTGATTCAACTATGAGAACAGTGTATTCGTTGTGTGCCCTGTCAATTCAAATATCCTCATTTCGATCAAAGTAATATCTTTAATAATTGTTAAACTAGAGCATGGTCAGACCATTACCAGTTTTTAGGAAATCAAGAGTTTATCCTGCAATATAGAGCATAAAGACATATAGTGTTGCCCTTAAACGTGTGTTGGTTCGTGTTATAAACCAGGTAAAACTGCGGGTGGTATATGATTACCTTACATTTAACCTTACAAAATGCGAGATGTTATATAGGCACCTCACAATGTTATATAGCCAGACAACGCAATAAAGTAGTGGGGTGGTATATAGACACCTCACATATTATATATATACATTGTAGACATTTGTAGTTTTCTCCTTTCAGTAAAATAAGTATTATAAATACAGTTTGTTATTAGCGTTATGTCACTCGTCGCAGAAAAATAAATGTACACAATATAATTTTATCAAATACCAATCCTTGTTAGCAATATAATACATATTTTCCAATATTACACACGTGTTTTAACGATTGGCTGCTTACACTTATTTGTTCTGTGTATTCGTTCACTGCTTTACAATCATAACCAGAGGCCTTCTTGGTCGAACGGTTATGGTCATTGACTTGCAATCTCTCAGCTCCTCATCGCTGTTGGTTCGAATCCCGTCCCAGGCACTTCGGTTGTTGAGAGAGGAAGCCATCTAGCTGGATTGCTGTATATCGGTAGTTCTACCCTATGAAGCATCATTGTTTAATGAATGTACTATATAACTGAACTGAAACAACTGTAAAAGCAGTCCAAGGCACTTCGGTTGTTGAGAGAGGAAGCCATCTAGCTGGATTGCTGTATATCGGTAGTTCTACCCTATGAAGCATCATTGTTTAATGAATGTACTATATAACTGAACTGAAACAACTGTAAAAGCAGTGTATTCGTTGTGTGGCCCGTCATTTCAAATGTCCGCATTTCGATCAAAAGTAATATCTTTAATAATTGTTTGACTAGAGCATGGTCTGACCAGTACCAGTATTTAAGAAATCAAGATTATTTCCTGCAATATAGAGCTTGTAGGCATATAGTGTTAACCTTGTCTGTGTGATTGTGTGTGCGTGCAAAAAAACAATTAAAACTGCGGGTGGTATATGAATACCTTACATTTAATCTCACAAAATGCAAGATGTTATATAAACACCTCACAATTTTATATAGCCATATAACGCATTAAAACAGTGGGGTGGTATATAGACACCTCACATATCATATAAAAACATTATAAGTAGTTTTCTCTTTTTAGTAAATTAAGTAGTTTAGATAGATGTTGTTTTAGCGTTATGTCACGCGTCGTCCGAAAATTAAATGAACACATTATCAGTTATCACATCCCAACCCTTGTTAGCAATGTAATACAGCCATTACATTTTATTTTCATATAACACACTTGTTTTTACGATTGGGTGCTTACTCTGATTCGTCCTGTGTATTCGTTCACTGCTTCACAAACATAACCAGTGGCCTCCGTGGCTGAGCGGTTATGGTCATTGACTTGCAATCTCTCAGCCCCTCGCCGCTGTTGGTTCGAATCTAGTCGGTTCACTTCGGTATTTCAAGGAGAGAAACCCTCCAGCTGGCTTGCGGAAGGTCGATGGTTCTACCCTAAAGACATGTTATATTAAATACTATCTGTCTGAACTGATTCAACTGTGAGAACAGTGTATTCGTTGTGTGCCCTGTCAATTCAAATATCCTCATTTCGATCAAAGTAATATCTTTAATAATTGTTAAACTAGAGCATGGTCAGACCATTACCAGTTTTTAGGAAATCAAGAGTTTATCCTGCAATATAGAGCATAAAGACATATAGTGTTGCCCTTAAACGTGTGTTGGTTCGTGTTATAAACCAGGTAAAACTGCGGGTGGTATATGATTACCTTACATTTAACCTTACAAAATGCGAGATGTTATATAGGCACCTCACAATGTTATATAGCCAGACAACGCAATAAAGTAGTGGGGTGGTATATAGACACCTCACAATGTTATATGCATACATTGTAGACATTTGTAGTTTTCTCCTTTCAGTAAAATAAGTATTATAAATACAGTTTGTTATTAGCGTTATGTCACTCGTCGCAGAAAAATAAATGTACACAATATAATTTTATCAAATACCAACCCTTGTTAGCAATATAATACATATTTTCCAATATTACACACGTGTTTTAACGATTGGCTGCTTACACTTATTTGTTCTGTGTATTCGTTCACTGCTTTACAATCATAACCAGAGGCCTTCTTGGTCGAACGGTTATGGTCATTGACTTGCAATCTCTCAGCTCCTCATCGCTGTTGGTTCGAATCCCGTCCCAGGCACTTCGGTTGTTGAGAGAGGAAGCCATCTAGCTGGATTGCTGTATATCGGTAGTTCTACCCTATGAAGCATCATTGTTTAATGAATGTACTATATAACTGAACTGAAACAACTGTAAAAGCAGTCCAAGGCACTTCGGTTGTTGAGAGAGGAAGCCATCTAGCTGGATTGCTGTATATCGGTAGTTCTACCCTATGAAGCATCATTGTTTAATGAATGTACTATATAACTGAACTGAAACAACTGTAAAAGCAGTGTATTCGTTGTGTGGCCCGTCATTTCAAATGTCCGCATTTCGATCAAAAGTAATATCTTTAATAATTGTTTGACTAGAGCATGGTCTGACCATTACCAGTATTTAAGAAATCAAGATTATTTCCTGCAATATAGAGCTTGTAGGCATATAGTGTTAACCTTGTCTGTGTGATTGTGTGTGCGTGCAAAAAAACAATTAAAACTGCGGGTGGTATATGAATACCTTACATTTAATCTCACAAAATGCAAGATGTTATATAAACACCTCACAATTTTATATAGCCATATAACGCATTAAAACAGTGGGGTGGTATATAGACACCTCACATATCATATAAAAACATTATAAGTAGTTTTCTCTTTTTAGTAAATTAAGTAGTTTAGATAGATGTTGTTTTAGCGTTATGTCACGCGTCGTCCGAAAATTAAATGAACACATTATCAGTTATCACATCCCAACCCTTGTTAGCAATGTAATACAGCCATTACATTTTATTTTCATATAACACACTTGTTTTTACGATTGGGTGCTTACTCTGATTCGTCCTGTGTATTCGTTCACTGCTTCACAAACATAACCAGTGGCCTCCGTGGCTGAGCGGTTATGGTCATTGACTTGCAATCTCTCAGCCCCTCGCCGCTGTTGGTTCGAATCTAGTCGGTTCACTTCGGTATTTCAAGGAGAGAAACCCTCCAGCTGGCTTGCGGAAGGTCGGTGGTTCTACCCTAAAGACATGTTATATTAAGTACTATCTGTCTGAACTGATTCAACTGTGAGAACAGTGTATTCGTTGTGTGCCCTGTCAATTCAAATATCCTCATTTCGATCAAAGTAATATCTTTAATAATTGTTAAACTAGAGCATGGTCAGACCATTACCAGTTTTTAGGAAATCAAGAGTTTATCCTGCAATATAGAGCATAAAGACATATAGTGTTGCCCTTAAACGTGTGTTGGTTCGTGTTATAAACCAGGTAAAACTGCGGGTGGTATATGATTACCTTACATTTAACCTTACAAAATGCGAGATGTTATATAGGCACCTCACAATGTTATATAGCCAGACAACGCAATAAAGTAGTGGGGTGGTATATAGACACCTCACAATGTTATATGCATACATTGTAGACATTTGTAGTTTTCTCCTTTCAGTTAAACAAGTATTATAAATACAGTTTGTTATTAGCGTTATGTCACTCGTCGCAGAAAAAAGAAATGTACACATAATAATTTATCACATACCAACCCTTGTTAGCAATATAAAACATATTTTTCAATAATACACACGTGTTTTAACGATTTGTTGCTTACAGTAATTCGTCCTGTTTATTCGTTCACTGCTGCACAAACATAACCAGGGGACTTCTTGGCCGAGCGGTTATGGTCATTGACTTGCAATCTCACAGCTCCTCGTCGCTGTTGGTTCGAATCCCGTTCCGGGCACTTCGGCTTTTGAGAGAGGAAGCCATCTAGCTGGATTGCTGTATATCGGTATTTGACCCTAAGAAGCGTCATTGTTTAATGAATGTACTATATAACTGAACTGAAACAACTGTAAAAGCAGTGTATTCGTTGTGTGCCCCGTCATTTCAAATGTCCGCATTTCAATCAAAAGTAATATCTTTAATAATTGTTTGACTAGAGCATGGTCTGACCATTACCAGTTTTTAAGAAATCAAGATTATTTCCTGCAATATAGAGCTTGTAGGCATATAGCGTTAACCTTGTCTTTTTTTTTTTGTGTGCGTGCAAGAAACCAATTAAAACTGCGGGTGGTATATGAATACCTTACATTTAACTTCACAAAATACGAGATGTTATATAAACACCTCACAATTTTATATAGCCATATAACGCATTAAAACAGTGGGGTGGTATATAGACACCTCACATATCATATAAATACATTATAAACATTTGTTTTTTTCTCCTTTTAGTAAATTAAGTCGTTTAAATAGAGGTTTTTTAAGCGTTATGTCACGCGTCGTCCGAAAATTAAATGTACACATTATCAGTTATCACATGCCAACCCTTGTTATAGCAATGTAATACAGCCATTACATATTATTTTCATATAACACACGTGTTTTTACGATTGGGTGCTTACTCTGATTCGTCCTGTGTATTCGTTCACTGCTTCACAAACATAACCAGTGGCCTCCGTGGCTGAGCGGTTATGGTCATTGACTTGCAATCTCTCAGCCCCTCGCCGCTGTTGGTTCAAATCTAGTCGGTTCACTTCGGTATTTCAAGGAGGGAAACCCTCCAGCTGGCTTGCGGAAGGTCGGTGGTTCTACCCTAAAGACGTGTTATATTAAGTACTATCTTTCTGAACTGAATCAACTGTGAGAGCAGTGTATTCGTTGTGTGCTCCGTCAATTCAAATATCCTCATTTCGATCAAAGTAATATCTTTAATAATTGTTAAACTAGAGCATGGTCTGACCATTACCAGTTTTTTGGAAATCAAGAGTTTATCGTGCAATATAGAGCATAAAGACATATAGTGTTGCCCTTGGCCGTGTGTGGGTGCGTGTTATAAACCAGGTAAAACTTCGGGTGGTATATGAATACCTTACATTTAACCTTACAAAATGCGAGATGTTATATAGACACCTCACAATGTTATATAGCCATACAACGCAATAAAGAAGTGGGGTGGTATATAGACACCTCACATATTATATACATACATTGTAGACATTTGTAGTTTTCTCCTTTCAGTAAAATAAGTATTATAAATACAGTTTGTTATTAGCGTTATGTCACTCGTCGCAGAAAAATAAATGTACACAATATAATTTTATCAAATACCAACCCTTGTTAGCAATATAATACATATTTTCCAATATTACACACGTGTTTTAACGATTGGCTGCTTACACTTATTTGTTCTGTGTATTCGTTCACTGCTTTACAATCATAACCAGGGGCCTCCTTGGCCGAGCGGTTATGGTCACTGACTTGCAATCTCTCAGCCCCTCATCGCTGTTGGTTCGAATCCCGTCCCGGGCACTTCGGCTTCTGAGAGAGGAAGCCATCTAGCTGGATTGCTGTATATCGGTAGTTTGACCCTAAGAAGCGTCATTGTTTAATGAATGTACTATATAACTGAACTGAAACAACTGTAAAAGCAGTGTATTCGTTGTGGGCCCCGTCATTTCAAATGTCCGCATTTCAATCAAAAGTAATATCTTTAATAATTGTTTGACTAGAGCATGGTCTGACCATTACCAGTTTTTAAGAAATCAAGATTATTTCCTGCAATATAGAGCTTGTAGGCATATAGTGTTAACCTTGTCTGTTTGTTTGTGTGTGCGTGCAAGAAACCAATTAAAACTGCGGGTGGTATATGAATACCTTACATTTAACTTCACAAAGTACGAGATGTTATATAAACACCTCACAATTTTATATAGCCATATAACGCATTAAAACAGTGGGGTGGTATATAGACACCTCACATATCATATAAATACATTATAAACATTTGTTTTTTTCTCCTTTTAGTAAATTAAGTCGTTTAAATAGAGGTTTTTTAAGCGTTATGTCACGCGTCGTCCGAAAATTAAATGTACACATTATCAGTTATCACATGCCAACCCTTGTTATAGCAATGTAATACAGCCATTACATATTATTTTTATATAACACACGTGTTTTTACGATTGGGTGCTTACTCTGATTCGTCCTGTGTATTCGTTCACTGCTTCACAAACATAACCAGTGGCCTCCGTGGCTGAGCGGTTATGGTCATTGACTTGCAATCTCTCAGCCCCTCGCCGCTGTTGGTTCAAATCTAGTCGGTTCACTTCGGTATTTCAAGGAGGGAAACCCTCCAGCTGGCTTGCGGAAGGTCGGTGGTTCTACCCTAAAGACGTGTTATATTAAGTACTATCTTTCTGAACTGAATCAACTGTGAGAACAGTGTATTCGTTGTGTGCTCCGTCAATTCAAATATCCTCATTTCGATCAAAGTAATATCTTTAATAATTGTTAAACTAGAGCATGGTCTGACCATTACCAGTTTTTAGGAAATCAAGAGTTTATCGTGCAATATAGAGCATAAAGACATATAGTGTTGCCCTTGGCCGTGTGTGGGTGCGTGTTATAAACCAGGTAAAACTTCGGGTGGTATATGAATACCTTACATTTAACCTTACAAAATGCGAGATGTTATATAGACACCTCACAATGTTATATAGCCATACAACGCAATAAAGAAGTGGGGTGGTATATAGACACCTCACATATTATATACATACATTGTAGACATTTGTAGTTTTCTCCTTTCAGTAAAATAAGTAATATAAATACAGTTTGTTATTAGCGTTATGTCACTCGTCGCAGAAAAATAAATGTACACAATATAATTTTATCAAATACCAACCCTTGTTAGCAATATAATACATATTTTCCAATATTACACACGTGTTTTAACGATTGGCTGCTTACACTTATTTGTTCTGTGTATTCGTTCACTGCTTTACAATCATAACCAGGGGCCTCCTTGGCCGAGCGGTTATGGTCACTGACTTGCAATCTCTCAGCCCCTCATCGCTGTTGGTTCGAATCCCTTCCCGGGCACTTCGGCTTCTGAGAGAGGAAGCCATCTAGCTGGATTGCTGTATATCGGTAGTTTGACCCTAAGAAGCGTCATTGTTTAATGAATGTACTATATAACTGAACTGAAACAACTGTAAAAGCAGTGTATTCGTTGTGGGCCCCGTCATTTCAAATGTCCGCATTTCAATCAAAAGTAATATCTTTAATAATTGTTTGACTAGAGCATGGTCTGACCATTACCAGTTTTTAAGAAATCAAGATTATTTCCTGCAATATAGAGCTTGTAGGCATATAGTGTTAACCTTGTCTGTGTGTTTGTGTGTGCGTGCAAGAAACCAATTAAAACTGCGGGTGGTATATGAATACCTTACATTTAACTTCACAAAATACGAGATGTTATATAAACACCTCACAATTTTATATAGCCATATAACGCATTAAAACAGTGGGGTGGTATATAGACACCTCACATATCATATAAATACATTATAAACATTTGTTTTTTTCTCCTTTTAGTAAATTAAGTAGTTTAAATAGAGGTTTTTTAAGCGTTATGTCACGCGTCGTCCGAAAATTAAATGTACACATTATCAGTTATCACATGCCAACCCTTGTTATAGCAATGTAATACAGCCATTACATATTATTTTCATATTACACACGTGTTTTTACGATTGGGTGCTTACTCTGATTCGTCCTGTGTATTCGTTCACTGCTTCACAAACATAACCAGTGGCCTCCGTGGCTGAGCGGTTATGGTCATTGACTTGCAATCTCTCAGCCCCTCGCCGCTGTTGGTTCGAATCTAGTCGGTTCACTTCGGTATTTCAAGGAGGGAAACCCTCCAGCTGGCTTGCGGAAGGTCGGTGGTTCTACCCTAAAGACGTGTTATATTAAGTACTTTCTTTCTGAACTGAATCAACTGTGAGAGGAGTGTATTCGTTGTGTGCTCCGTCAATTCAAATATCCTCATTTCGATCAAAGTAATATCTTTAATAATTGTTAAACTAGAGCATGGTCTGACAATTACCAGTTTTTAGGAAATCAAGAGTTTATCCTGCAATATAGAGCATAAAGACATATAGTGTTGCCCTTGGCCGTGTGTGGGTGCGTGTTATAAACCAAGTAAAACTGCGGGTGGTATATGATAACCTTACATTTAACCTTACAAAATGCGAGATGTTATATAGACACCTCACAATGTTATATAGCCATACAACGCAATAAAGTAGTGGGGTGGTATATAGACACCTCACATATTATATATATACATTGTAGACATTTGTAGTTTTCTCCTTTCAGTAAAATAAGTATTATAAATACAGTTTGTTATTAGCGTTATGTCACTCGTCGCAGAAAAATAAATGTACACAATATAATTTTATCAAATACCAACCCTTGTTAGCAATATAATACATATTTTCCAATATTACACACGTGTTTTAACGATTGGCTGCTTACACTTATTTGTTCTGTGTATTCGTTCACTGCTTTACAGTCATAACCAGGGGCCTCCTTGGCCGAGCGGTTATGGTCACTGACTTGCAATCTCTCAGCCCCTCATCGCTGTTGGTTCGAATCCCGTCCCGGGCACTTCGGTTTTTGGGAGAGGAAGCCATCCAGCTGGCTTGCGGTATATCGGTAGTTCTACCCTAAGAAGCATCATTGTTTAATGAATGTACTATATTACTGAACTGAAACAACTGCAAAAGCAGTGTATTCGTTGTGTGCCCCGTCATTTCAAATGTCCGCATTTCGATAAAAAGTAATATCTTAATAATTGTTTGACTAGAGCATGGTCTGACCATTACCAGTTTTTAAAAAAAATCAAGATTATTTCCTACTATATAGAGTTTGTAGGCATATAGTGTTACCCTTGTCTGTGCGTTTGTGTGTGCTTGCGTGCAAGAAACCACTTAAAACTGCGGTTGTTATATGAATACCTTACATTCAACCCTACACAATGCGAGATGTTAAATAGACACCTAACACTTTTATTGAGGTATATAACGCTTTAAAACAGTTAGGTGATATATAGACACCTCACATATTATATAAATACATTATAAACATTTGTAATTTTCTACTTCCAGTAAAATAAGCAGTTTAAATACAGTTTGTGTTTAGCGTTATGTCACTCGTCGTCCGAAATATAAATATACACATTATCATTTATCACATGCCAACCCTTGTTAGCAATGTAATACATATTTTCTAATATTACACACGTGTTTTTACGATTGGCTGCTTACACTTATTCGTCCTGTGTATTTGTTCACTGCTTCACAAACATAACAAGGGGCCTCCGTGGCTGAGCTGTTATGGTCATTGACTTGCAATCTTCCAGCCCCTCACCGTTGTTGGTTCGAACCCGTCTCGGGCACTTCGGTATTTCAAGTGAAAAAACCCTCCAGGTGGCTTGCGGTAGGTCGGTTGTTCTACCCTAAAGAAGCGTTGTTTTAAGTACTATCTTTCTGAACTGAAACAACCGCGAAAGCAGTGTATTCGTTGTGTGCCCCGTCATTTCAAATGTCCGCATTTCGATTAAAAGTAATATCTTTAATAATTCTTAAACTAGAGCATGGTCTGACCATTACCAGTGTTTAAGAAATCAAGATCATTTCTACAATATAGAGCGTGTGGGCATATAGGGTTACCCTTGTCCATGTGTTTGTGTGTGCGTGCGTACTAGAAACAAAGTAAAACTGCGGATGGTATATGAATACCTTACATTTTATATAGTCATACAACGCATTAAAATAGTGGGGTGGTATATAGACACCTCACATATTTTATACATACATTGAAGAGATTTGTAGTTTTCTCCTTTCATTAAAATATGTATTTTAAATACAGTTTGTTCTTAGCGTTATGTCACTCGTCGTCCGAAAAATAAATATACACATTATCTCTCATTCAATCTCTTAGCCCCTCACCGCTGTTGATTCGAATGTAGTCGGTTCACTCGGTATTACAAGTGAGGAAACCCTCCAGCTGGCTTGCGGAAGGTCGGTGGTTCTACCCTAAAGACGTTTTATATTAAGTTCTATCTTACTGAACTGAATCAACTGTGAAAAGCAGTGTATTCCTTGTGTGCCCCGTCATTTCAAATGTCCGCATCTTGATCAAAAGTATTATCTCTAATAATTGTTTGACTAGATCATGGTCAGACACTTACCAGTTTTTAAGAAATCAAGATTATTTCCTAAAATAAAGAACTTATAGGCATATAGTGTTATTTGTGTGTGCGTGCGTGCAAGAAACCATCTATAACTGCGAATGGTATGTGCATGCCTTACATTTAATAAAGTCATGTTACCCTTCTAAATGCGAGATCATATATAGACACCTCATAATTTTATATAGCCATATAAAGCATAAAAATAGTGGGGTGGGACACCTCACATATATAAATACATTATAAACATTTGTAGTTTTCTCTATTTAGTAAATTAAGTTGTTTAAATACAGTTTGTTCTTAGCGTTATGTCACTCGTCGTCCGAAAAATAAATATACACATCATCATTTACCAAATGCCAACCCTTGTTAGCAATGTAATACAGCCATTACATATTTTCTAATATATATACAGACGTGTTTTTACGATTGCGTGCTTACACTTATTCGTCCTGTTTTATCTTTCACTGCTTCACAAACATAACCAGGGGCCTCCGTGGCCGAGCTGTTATGGTCATTGACTTACAATCTTCCAGCCCCTCACCGCTGTCGGCTCGAATCCCGTCCCGGGCACTTCGGTATTTCAAGTGAGGAAACCCTCCAGCTGGCTTGCGGAAGGTCGGTTGTTCTACCCTAAAGAAGTGTTAAATTAAGTACTATCTTACTGAACTAAAACAACTGTGAAAGCAGTGTATTCGTTGTGGGCCCCGTCATTTAAAATGTCCGCATTTCGATCAAAAGTAATATCTTTAGTAATTGTTAAATTAAAACCATGGTCTGACTACCAGTTTTTAAGAAATCAAGATTATTTTCTAAAATGTAGAGCTTTTAGGCATATAGTGTTACCCTTGTCCGTGTGTTTGTGTGTGCGTGCATACTAGAAACCAAGTAAAACTGCGGGTGGTATATGAATACCTTACATTTAACACTACAAAATGCGAGATGTTATATAGACACCTCACAATTTTATTTAGCCACAGATCGCATTAAAATAGTGGGGTTGTATATAAACACCTCACATATTATATAAATACATAATAACATTTTGTAGTTTTCTCTTTTCAGTAAATTAAGTTGTTTAAATACAGTTTGTTTTTAGCGTTATGTCACTCGATCGTCGTCCGAAAAATAAATATACACATTATCAGTTATCACATGCCAACCCTTGTTAGCAATGTAATACAGCCATTACATATTTTTCTAATATTACACACGTGTTTTTACGATTGCGTGCTTACACTGATTCGTCCTCTGTATTCGTTCACTGCTTAACACACATAACATGTGACCTCCGTTGCCGAGCGGTAATGGTCATTGACTTACAATCTCTCAGCCCCTTACCGCTGTTGGTTCGAGTCCAGTCGGTTCACTTCGGTATTTCAACTGAGGAAACCCTCCAGCTGGCTTGCGGAAGGTCGGTTATATTAAGTACTATCTTACTGAACTGAAACAACTGTGAAAGTAATGTATTCGTTGTGTACCCTGTCAATTCAAATATCCTCATTTCGATCAAAAGTAATATCTCTAATAATTGTTAAACAAGAGCATGGTCTGACCATTACCAGTTTTAAATAAATTTAGAGTTTATCCTGCAATATAGAGTTTATTGACATATAGTGTTACCCTTGTCCGTGTGCGCGTGCGTGCTAGTAAACCAAGTAAAACTGCGGGTTATATAGACACCTCACAACTTTATATAGCCATATAATGCACTTAACACGTGGGGTGGTATATAGACACCTCACATATAATATAAGTACAATATAAGTTTGTTCTTAGCGTTATGTCACTCGTCGTCCGAAAAATAAATATACACATTGTCATTTATCACATGCCAACCTATGGAACGCCTTAACTGTCTTACTATGTTGTATTGTATTATACGCAGTACATTTTCATGGATACGAGGTACATATTTCATTTTACGTGGTACATTTGGCATTATATGTATGCAGTGCATTTTTTAGTATATCGTGGTTCTTTAATAATATGCAGTACAAAAGTATGTATATGCAGTATAATAATCATTATATAGTGTGCAAACAACGTCACATGCAATACAAACAACATTATATTCAGTCAGTTCTTTGAAACGAGTTGTGGTACTTTGATTATATGCGGTAATTTAAAGTTTATATGCGGTGCATTTACATTGGGTATGATCATACTTTCCGGCATTCTCCTAAATTATTTCCGTAAAATACCGAGCATGACAGATAGATAATTTTAGTATAATAGAAATATACACATTTCTTTTTTCTAGCTTATCTTCGTAGCATAATATAATCATTGTTATAATAAACACTAATCGTGCATAAATATTCAATAATGTTTTCATGCAAGGAACACATAAAGAAAAAAAGAGCGTACACGTTTTGATTATTTATGTACATGAATGGAAGCCGATAATTACATCACAAAAAAAATCAGACTTAACTCTTTCAGAAAATTGATATTTGAAACGCGAGAAGAAATACATGTTTCTTTGTAAAATTATTTAGTACAAACATTGTGTTAAACTTATTTGACATTTACATAATTTGTTATTTTAATTACTTAACGTAAGTGTTAATAAACTGAAAAAACAACAACAACAACTTAAGCATGTTTATATAATCACACAATTTAATAATTTTTTAATTCTTATTCATCGCACCATTTGATTTTTGCAAGTTCTTCGACGGATTCAGTCGCCATAGAGTTCTTCTGAATACAGTAGTAAAGGTGGTCGCTTGTTGTTGGGAGTAATGTTTTGTCAAGAATGTCCCTGCTTAAATCCACTGCCCGAGAGCTGGTTTGTGAAGCTATTTCAATAAGATACCGGGATGAATACATTGTTGACGATCTGATTAGGTTACATGTCAGTAATCACGTTCATTGTAAAAGTACATTGCCGACTAGCTCGCAAGGTTCATTGTCGACTATATAGCTAGGTCGTTGCCTTTAAATGCCGTAATCTAAAAGTATAAAACGAAAAGAGTAAATATATGATGACCTAATGTTTTGTTACTTACAAAATTATGGACTTATGTTACTAGCTATATTTTTTAAATCGAGTCTGTGTCTAGAGGGGCATGGCCAAAAGTTGTCACATTTGCCATGTATACGTTTTAAGTGAATCAAAAAATATTAGTTACAAAATTGCAGTACATAGAATAAATCAACAAATTAAACTTTTTAATTGATCGATTAACATTGTTATAATGGTCTATTAACTGACCAAATCACGAGTTAAGAATCGTCTATAAAGACGTAACCAACATCAGATTCTCATCGTTATCCATTTTATTGACGGTTGTTTTGTGTTGTTTTGTGATATCTGAAGTATGTCATATGTAGCTTATATTTGATATCCTTAGAAAGTAGCCATACTATTGACGGTTGACGGTTGTTTTGGGTTGTTTTGTGATATCTGAAGTATGTCATATGTAGCTTATATTTGATATCCTTAAAAAGAATAAGTGCTTGAAGGTAATGTCCAATTATTTGTTATTCAAATAGGCTTTATAAATACATATTGATGTTTCACAGACATTTATTAAACAAGAGCGCCGCCGAGTAGGCGTCAACGCTCGTCTGTTTTTTTGAGTCGAAAAAGGGGCTTAAATCAATTCATATGAATGCAAGAGTTAGCCCTTTAGTATACACATGACTATAGTCACTATAAACATGTGTACTTAGTTTCAACTAGTTTTTACTTTTCAAATAAAGTCAGAGTTATGCACCTTGGTATACACGTGCATATTGTCACTTCCAACATTTGTACCAAGTTTCATTGGCATACATGTACCTACCGAACCCCGGTAGCCAGGGGTTGTCAGTTCGAATCCCGGCTCGGCCAACTTTCTTTCCGACTTTTGATAAAAGTCAATGTGACATGCGTCATTCGTCTTCCACCAATAGACTAATTCTATGTGGAAAAGCAGCCAGTTGATTGAGAAGATTGTTGTGTGGAGTACTGGTGTGAGAAAACCAGAAAACACACGAGTAGGTGAACTGGCCGCCGTGATATGACTGAGAAAATGTTAAAAACGGCGTTAAACCCCAATCAATCAATCATTGGCATACCTTAAACACTTTTTGAGTTATGGTCAATTTAAAAGCTTTTGCACGACGACGCAGACGCAGACGACGACGACGAGGGACGCCGAAGTGATCACAATAGCCCGACTTTTATTCTTCGAAAAACAGACGGGCTAAACAAAGATAATTTAATCAGAAGGATGGTAATGAAATCGCGCGTGAAACATACATGAATATCAATAACCCATTTGGTAATATCGCATTTTTCTATCAACCGTTTTTGAAATAATTTTCAAATGTCGATTTAACTGAAATGTTCAACTTAAAAGTACAAGAAACCTATGCACAAATGTTAAAAAGCCTTATTTTAGGACGTTATTAATGAAAAAATGCATAAAACATACATGAATATCAAGAACCCGTTTTGTAATACCACTTTTCGGGACTTACTCGTTTTGTAATTCAAATATCGCCAATATAACAATCTGTTTATTTCAGGTATAATTTACAAGGAATCAATACACAAATGTTAAACAATACTTATTTCAGAAGGATGGTGAAACATACATGAATATCAAGAACCCGTTTGCATGGTAATACCGCATTTTCAGAATCAACCCGTTTTTCTAATGTCGATTAAACTGAAGTTTTCAACTTATAATTACAGGAAACCTGTACAAATCTTAAAAAGTCTTATTTTAGAACGTTAGTCTATAATGAAAAAGTGCATAATTCATACATGAATATGAAGAACCCGTTTTGTAATACCACATTTTGGGGCTCAAAATATCGGGAAAGTAAAAATCTGTGTATTTCAGTTATAATTTATAAGGA
>JASEVX010000829.1:0-41564 GCA_031761405.1 Serripes groenlandicus
ATCTCTCTCTCCCCGAAAGGACCAAATAAACTGAATCCGCATCATGTGATATTGACAATAGTATTTACTTGCTAACTGATACTTTTTCATAAGGCCGCGTCATGCATGAAAGTGAAAGGCGCGTATAGGTTTACATCATTCTCAACCGCCATGGTGGGATAAGGACTGTGACGTCATCAAACAAGCTAAATATGTATCGCTTAGACGGTTTAGAGCAAATAATGAGTCCAGCTGATCTTCAGACGTACAAAAACAGTAGAGAAAACGTTTTAAGAAATATATGTCAGATTAAGAAAAAACAATTTTTTATCTGAAATCTCACAAAACTAAGGAAATTTTGGATCATTCTATATCCGTGAACGAATGGCACAATTATTTTAGTCAACTTCTTAGTGTTGAAAACGACAGCAATTCGGTTTATGATGTTGGAGGAATTGAAAATGACTGATAACTTAGATCTATTTAAACACACCAATATCGACCCAAGAGGTCACAGATAGTATACATAAACTTATTACTGGTAAGAGCCCAGGAACTGATGGTTTAAGCGCCGAATTTTATAAACATACACTGTTAGATATAGTTCCGACGTTGACACTTGTTTTCAATGTTATTTTTGATAATGGACTGATCCCTAAGTCGTGGGGAGAAAGTATTATTTGCCCAATCCACAAATCTGGCTCTAAATCTAACCCAGGAAACTATAGAGGAATATCTCTTATTAACACCCTTTACAAGATTATGTCCAATATTGTTAGTTGTAGGCTTTACAATTGGGCAGAAGAAAAATAATAAAATCGATTAGGGCCAAGTCGGATTTCGTAGAGGCTACTCTACAACCGATAACCTTTTTTCACCTCAAGCAATGGTCCAAAAATACGTGACGCGTCCACGTGGACGTTTCTATTGTGTATACATAGACTTTCGAAAGGCTTTCGATAACATAAGTCACGAAGTACTCTTTAAATCTCTTTATACTAAAGGGGTCAATAGTTAAATGTACCGTTTTATAGTCAAAAGCTACTCTAATCTAACGGCATGTGTACGAACAAATAAAGGATTAACAGAATTCTTCCCCTGTAATGTGGGTACGAGACAAGGCGACATATGTAGTCCTATAATTTTTTCTCTATTCATAAATGATCTTTCCTCTTTACTAAGAGAAAGGTGTCATTTCACAATTCAAACAGAGACTCATAGATTGTGCAACCCAGAGATGGAATTCTAACATAAACAGCTCTAGTAGGTGTGACTTTTATAAGCAATTTAAAACTCTTCTAACCCCTGAAACATATTTAAACACGGATATTAAATACCCGCTTAGAAAAGCATTAGCTAAATTTCGTTGTTCTAGTCATACATTTAGAATTGAAACTGGGCGACATCAGAACCTAGCTAGAAGCGACAGAATCTGTCTGCATTGTCAGGAAACCCAAAACTATAGTGCTGTGGAGGATGAATTATAGGTTATTTAACAGTGTTCTGTACAATACGGATATATATTTGGACGAGTACACAGCTTGGAAAATCATATTGGACGAGCCGCTAGGCGAGTTCAATATGATTTTCCAAGCTGTGTACGAGTCCAAATATATTCCGTATTGTACAGAACACTGTTAAATGATCTTTTTATTCTATACCTCGACTTTTTCCCCAAAATATATTTTGTATATATATATATTTACTGTCAAGTAAAAACTCCGGAGATAACTGTTAAGTTGAACGGCACTTATTTCTTCCAGTTCCCTTGTTTCTGTCGGCACGGCCTGCGCTAACCACCTCTTAAATATTCCTACATCACTTTTAGTTTTTTTCACAGTGTTTTTTGGTTTCTGTTCAATTACAAAGTCATCTATTTCAGAATCGGATAACATTTTAGTTTCAGTGTTACTCCTTGTTTGCAAACGACAATAATGATCCGGTGACAACAGGAGCTTTATCGTAACGCTTTATCTAGAGCGCCTGTCGATTCAGACTTTCATTCGGAACCTTTTCACGCGCTTCGGTCTTTATCATAGGTTTAACATGGGACCTGTGAATCGTACAATACGAAAAGAATACGGGTTATTTTGTACGCGCGTGCGTCCCGATACGGAAATATATTGTACGGTCACATGATTCGAATGAGCGTCTACGATTGGACGTATAAATTAGGTATGGAATAATATCACGTATTTTTCACCTGTTCAAAATACGCAGAGATACGAGCACAATATCTTTCCTCGTGGTATGATAAAAGTGATAGTACATTTGAACTGTACAACCTCCTTAAGGTAACCGACTTTAGGAGAATACAACTATTAAGTACTTACATCTATCAGTTATTGTTAAAATATAATCAAACATAGGTCTGCAAGAGAAGAAAGCACACATATATACATACATATATATTTGGTATGTATGTATATACATATGCGTGTGTGTGTGTCTGTGTATATGCTCAGACGGTTTCCTCAAATCCATTAAAATGAATTTCTGCTTGTTTTAAATAATGTGTTTGTTACATGGAATCGTATATCAACTATATGTATGAAAACAAATTCAAACAGTTATATTACACGTATACTGTGAAATTCTAGAAAGAAGAATCACTTTCTAACAATGTTTTCATAACTGAAGATTTCAAATAGGATTGGGAAAATTTTGATCGAGGAATATGTATGAAAAGTTATAGGTGACCGAAAAAGACCATACAATTATTCCTAAATGCTTCCAAAGGGAATTAACAAAATTGAGATATTGATAATAAATTAATCTTATCAGCACATTTACTTCTGTTAAAACTGTTAATAATTTTAAATATGCAAGGACATGAAAAAATTTGAATGAATATTGAACTTATAATCCAAATGTTATGTATTTTGGGCCAGAGGCCTTTATGTACTAATAAAAATTCTGAGTTCTGAGTTCTGAGTCACACTCCACGTCCCACCATACTGCAGTTTGAGTGGTGTTTTAACATGGCGAGTTTTAATTGCACTACGTGATTTCATGCAATCAGCAGTAAGTGTTAACATTGGACGTAACTCCTGCGTCAATGTTGTCATTTATCATAATATATAGAGCATCGCGTTGACGTCTCAAGCTTTCTATAAAGTTCGGATGTAAATTTTCAGACTTCAATTCATTCCAAATGAACTGTGTGTAATGTATACTACACTCATCAAAAGTTGGCGTAATTTCCGTTAAACAAGGCAATCAGGCAGCATCAGAAAAGAAGCAACATGACAACGTTTTAAAACAACATTCTCATAAAAATGCTAGTCTGATTTCCAGATGATTTTGCAAAACTGTTCATTCAGTGACCCTTTACATGTTTTTAAGTATTATTGAATGGTTAGAAGTCATAAAAACCAGATGGCATCATGATCTAAAAAAGGGGAAATGTTACTTTTAGCTTTAAATGACATCTCAATCCACTAGACACATTTAATATAAACGTAACAAGAATGTTCTTTTCCTTTTCTTAATTATGTTCAAAGATATATATTCTTTGTAGAACTCTTATTTGTGACCGTTTTTGCCCTTTATGTCTTGATAAAGATATGTACATTATTGAAGATGAGTTTCACTTCTTTTACGAATGTCCTACTTATGACGATTTAGGAGACATTTATTTTAACGTATCCTGGATGCAGGACTATAGACAAATTTTATGCAATATTAAATACAAATATCCAGTCTGAAGTATACAATACTGCAACATTCATTCAGAGCGCATTCAAACTAAGAAGTGACACTCTTTCAATATCTTAATTCCTTCTCAGCTTCAAATGTCAGTGTTATAATGTATTTCATCACTCCCTGTTGTATATACTTATCAATTATGTTGTATAATGGGCCGGTGGCCTAAATTGCGAAATAAATATCTTGTATCTTGTATCAGAAAGGGACTAAATTTACCAATTTTAAAATTCTTCTCTTCTAAATTCACTTGTTCGATTCCAAGGTTATAAAATTAAATGTTCCTTCCGTGAATCTCTACGAAAATGGTTCAAGCCATATTGATAGGTTGAAAAAAAGAAAGCGAGGCGGCAATAGAAAAGGGCAAAATGACATAATTTTAAAACTCCATTCTTATGAAAGTGCTTGTTTTATTTGTTCCTTCAGTGAGCCTCTTCATAATTCTTTAAGCCATATTGATTGATTGAAAGGCAAAGGGTTAAATTGAACTGTTAGCTTCAAACATTTGTCCGATTTCAAGATACATTTGAAATTCTAGCGGAAATGTTCCTTAAATTAACCTCTATATAATTATTATAAGCCATATTGATTAGTTAGAAAAGATAGCTGCCATGCTGCATCAGAATAGGGGTAAATTTAACGTTAAGCTTTAAACAATGTCTCATCCCTTATCACTGATATCAAACAAACTTCACGGGGAATGTTACTTTGGTGATCCTCTTAAGAACTGTTCAAAGATTTAATATCATAACAAATGTCCTTTATTGATAAGTTTCATTTACAGTGTCCACTCCTAGCAGTTTCATTCATACTCTTGATTCAATTTTCTCAGATATTAGCAGTTACACATATTCTACATAGCTATCACGCAGGTGATCGAGTCAGGGCCACGCTTGCCCTCTGTTTTGTAGATGCAAAACTCGTTTGTACATTATCTTTAGTTTTTTAATATTAATATGTTCATTTGTATACATTTTTTTCTGTCAAAATAGAAGCTTGTAATCATTTTCGTTTAACAGACACAAAAGGTAAAGTATAATGCAGGAGATGAACCACCAGAAAAGCATTAAAAACACAACTGGTCTGGTATTACACTTATAAGTTTACTTTTGTCATTGTAAACATTCATATATTGCATTAATAGATTACATACTCTGAATGCATCAGTTGATCCAGTGCAGTCCATAAATAGGAAGACTCTGTACTGTCATACATGTCCATATAGCTATTGGGTAATATGATCATTAAAAAAGTACCATGTGGACCGAATGATATATTCGGAGTTCGGGTCAAATAGTTTCCACAAGACCAACAAGAATTTATGATCTTACAATTATTTCATTCTGGTCTGACGCATCACTATTTGTCTTTTATGGTGGGGATTGTTTAGATAAATATTTCTATATGCAATTCTGCATCTCTTCATATAGATGCTTTCTGATGCCTCTGCAGCAGACGGCTTTTTGAAAACATAGTGACAAAAGAAGAAATTGCTCAAAACGAGCAATTTCTCCTTTTGCCACAATGTTTTCCACTTTTAGTCATGGGTTATCTATTCAATTATAGAGATATTCCAATTTTTGACAAAATATGTTTAAAATCGTCTGCTGCAGAATTGTCGTATGTGGGAAAGGGTTAAACGATCGCCTTTTGTACTTTCAGCACTGTGAATTTTCTTTGGTAAATACAAATTATAAGCAATGTAATAGAGCTTAAATAAGCTTAAAGCTTTTTGCTCAATCCTATTTATATGTATATTTGATAAGAATCATAATTAGATGTATATGTAAATTAGAATAAATATAAAATATTGTTTAAACCAAACTGGAACTGTCAAGTTAAATATTTGACATGCATTAAAAGACATCTCACTGAACTTAACATTAATGATGTTCAGTAATGGAAAGCCATACACAAAAAGAAAGATTGGAGTAATTCAGCGCTGATATTGGAAAGAACTATGGCATAATGGACGGATTACTGTCTACGTGAGTACATACGCACCGCACCTAGTCCAACAACCTTCGTGAACAGATATGTTAACGAAGCTAATTGCCATAGGACATGAGATCTCGAAACGAAAGGGATGACCGTTTTTATTGATCACGAAATCACATTTACAGGGATTCATATAAAAGCACTTATTATAAAAACGTCGCAGTTAATTGTCTTATTACAACTGTGACAGTTAAACACACCATGATCATTTTGCAGAGTTCGTGTCTTCCATTCCTCGAATTTGTTATTCAGAAATGTATACGAACGCAAATGGAAATTAAATCTGCGAGTAGTATAAATAAAAGAAAAATATAAATTTTCTTATTGCTTAAACCTTTTCCGTCATACTGACGCATTTTGACGCATCTGCTGTAGACACCTTTGCGAAAACATTGTAAAAAAGTGATGAGAAATGTCTCCTTTTTCCTTGACGTTCCATTCAATGATTATTCTTTCATAAATAGAGATTGGTCATATTTTTGCCAATTTGTTTTAAAAGACGTCTACTGTAGGTTTGATGTATGTAGAAAAGTGTTAAACAAGCATACTGCGACGATGCTTCCCTCTTGTCTCTACTCTCACGACACCGCACGAATAATGAAACAAGCTATCGAGTTGTTGCGAGAACAGCGTCAAATTCACTTAAATATTTCTTCTCCTCGTGTAAAGGTACGGGAAACGGAAGTTGTAATGGCTATGTGAAGTGCTCTCTGGTTGGTCGATATTTGGTCGTGTCCGGATTTTTTTTTTAGCCAATCAGCGATCAGGTAATAGGAAACCATTTCTTTTTGTGTCGATATATTTAGTTTTGACGTGTCTGTGTTTTCCGCGGAAATGGTACCCCTTACGGCAACTCAAATATTAAGAAAACGAAGAGACGGATCAAAAATCGGGACGATCATTCGATGTAGCAACTGATGGGCTACACAACGCACACCGAGTGGTTTCTAAATTCGAAAAACTGTGGGAGGAGATAGTTTCGCCCGTTTCTATGGCAACGGTGGTTTCTATGGCGACCATACTACAAAAGGAACAACTAGAGCCTAGACCGTTCATCCCTACCAAGTTTGGTCGAAATCCGTTGAATAGTTTTGGCGCTACGATTGCCACAAACATTTTACAAGCAAACAAACGGACAGAAACGAAGACCGACTTTAAGGGTCTCTAGAAGAGAGAACCAATACGTATTTCTTCTATTCCCACAGATAATACACTTATCAGTAAAATATATTGTTTCTCTCGTAATCTGTATTACGCCTGGACGGTGTACGTATTAGTTCGTGGTTATTTATGAGAGTTGGTGAGATCGTAGCTTCCAGAATCGTAAATCTGAAACAGGATACGTAATCGTTTATCAAATGTTCTCTTTTCTCGACATAAATTGATAGGAAAAACGACTCGTAAATAACTGAATTTGTGTCCCAAATAACATGCAATTGAGTCGGTAGATACTATCTCAGGCTGATTGATATTTTAAAATGTCTCACAAATTAAGATACATTCAACAGCCTTTTTTAGTGGTCATCTTTTCATTCAATCCTTTCAATTCTTTAGTGTAGTTAGTTTCTAATTTACATTAATTAATAGGACAATTTGATAACCTCCGAAAGTCGGCTTACGTGTGACGCTTTCAGATAGTTTGTAACCCTTGAGTTTTTGAAATAAAGTCAACAGTTTTGTTATCGTTACATCTTTCGATATTTTTTTTAAACAATAATGTGATTGACGACTTCAAGACTGTTCTGTCGACTTAAAGACACCCTTACTGGTTAGACTTACATTCTTCAAAGCATGTTCTCATCACTTTTTAGCATGATCACGTTAATCATGAGAAGAAATATATGCTGCCGAAGGGTCTTGTAATAATTTAGGACACAGCTAAAGGGTCTACAGTGTCACGTATAAGAGAGTATACGGTAAACACATCAATAAGTGACGAGTTAAGGTAACTTTACGTTACCGATTTGCTGTGGAATCTTTCTGTGGTAAAACACTCCTAACATTCACATTATACAGAGGTTGAAGGAAAACATGTGTTGCAGACTTTTAAATCAAAAAGTGAAAGGATGGATGACAGCCAACAAAGAAATGATTTGCACGTGCCATCCTGCTAAGGCGAAATTGCTGATCTTAATTATTTTGAGTAATCCATCTTTTCTGAATAATTCGTTGAACCCTTTGACTGCTGAAACCTATTTCGTGAGGCATTGCCACATGTTTATAGCCAAAGAACAGCAATTCATTGTACTCTCTATAATTATGTTATGACTCTAGCTAGACCGAGACATAAACATACATGTACGTAAGATAGTGTATTTGCAGGATGATCTTCCATGTATTTTATAAGCTTTTTTTCCAATTTGTATTTACTGTGCATCATTTAAATCCGACCATTACCCACATTCATTTATTTATTAATATTTATTTCCTGCAATTAAGCAGATCACTTTTATAATACAACAGCACAAACAAAAAAGATTGCTACAACTACATGAACAAAAAACGAAGAAGAAGAAAAATACACTAATCAAAATTTATAAGTATTCAGAAAACCTTTCTGACTCTTAACTTTGTTTTGGTTGGTTGTATTTTGATAACAATTTGAAACAAAGTAAAAGAAGACAAACAAGAGCTGTCGGAGTACAGCGCGCTCGACGTTTTTGTGCTTGCCAATAAATGATGGTAAAAAGATTTTTGTAAGTGTTTAAGCTATATCTTAAATTGTTTTGAAAAATTTGATTTGGTATGAATAACTTAACCAAAATTATAAATCGAAATAGGGCCATAATTCTTAAACAAAATATGAAAGAGTTATGTACCCTTGTCGGTTGATGGAGGTTATCATTAGATTGATAAATAAGTAGTGTAAGTGTATAAGCTAAATCACTAATGGTTTTGAAAAAAAGTGGGGTGCTACGAAAAACTTAACCAAAATTCTAAAGCGAAAAATGGCCATAATTCTTACAAAAACCTTGACAGAGTTATGTACTCTTGTCTGTTACTGGAGGTCATGAGGGTGAAAAAGTGTTGTAAGTTTCAAAGCAATATATGTAATGGTTTTGAAAAAAAGTAAATTGGTACAAAAAAATTAACCGAAATTCTAAGTCGAAAAATGGCCATAATTCTTACAAAATATTTGACAAGAGTTATGTACTCTTGTCTGTTGATGGAGTTAATGATGGTGAATAAGTGTTGTAAGTTTCGAAGCCATATCTGTAATGGTTTTAGAAAATTAGTAAATTGGTACAAAAAACTTAACCAAAATTCTAAGTAAAAAAAGAGCGCCAAATTTCACAAAATACGCCCTGGCATTAATTTATTAAGACTAAGTATAGTGATAATTGGTTGTACGTGTGGCAAATTTAGAGATCGGACACTGTTGATATAGTTTTGGCCATTTCGAGGGATATAAGTGTGGAGTGACAAAGATAACGTGGTTAATTATCAAACCTGACCAAGATATTCTGCCCATCAACATATTGTCTAAATTGGTGATGATCAAATACAATGACTCTAGCGATATGGCTGATTATAGCAATTGTCCGAGATATTATGCCCATACACATTCTGACTAAATTGGGTGATGATTGGATTAAAGCTTCAACAGTTATTGATGGGACAAGACCAATTAGAGGTAATTTCTATAAATAAAGGGCAATTACTCTCCAGTGAATGACTGGTTGATATTTTGCAAATATACATTCTGACCAAATTTAGTGGTGACGGGACAAAGGCTTTTAAAGTTATTGATCGGACAAGACCGATTTTAAGTTATTTCTGTCATTAAAGGGCGATAACTCTAGAGTGACTCGAGCAATATGGCAGGTTGTAAAACTTGTTTGAGATAATATGCCCATACTAATTCTGACTAAATTTGGTGATGATAGAATAAAGGCTTCTCAAGTTATTGAGCAGACAAGATCAATTTTAGGAAATTTCTATAATTAAAGGGCAATAACTATAGAGTGACTATAGTGATATGGCTAGTTATCAAACTTGTCCGAGATATTATGCCAATTAACATTTTGATACAATTTGGAGATGATTGGACAAAGGCTTTTTAAGTTATTGGGCTGACAAGACAAATTTAAGGTTACTTCTATAATTAAAGGGCGATAACTCTCGATTGACTAGAGCGATATGGTTAGTTATCGAACTTGTCAAAGATATTATGCCAATACACATTCTGAATAAATTTAGTGATGATCAAAGGCTTCTTAAGTTATTGGGCTGACAAGACCAAGTTTAGGTAACTTCTATAATTAAAGAGCGATAACTCTCGATTGACTAAAACGATATAGCTAGCTATCGAGCTTGTTCAATATATTATGCCAATACACATTCTGACCAAATTTGGTGATGATGGGACAAAGGCTTCTTAAGTTATTTAGCTGACAAGACCAATCTTAGGTAATTTCAATAATTAAAGGATGATAACTCTTGATTGACTAAAATGATATAACTAGTTTTCGAACTTGTCCAAGATATTTTGCCAATACACATTATGACCAAATTAAGTGATGACTGGACAAAAGCTTCTAAAGTTATTCAGCTGACAAGACCAATTATAGGTAATTTCTATAATTAACGGGCAATAACTCTTGATTGACTTAAGCGATATGGTTAGTTATCAAACTTGTCCAAGATATTAAGCCAATACACATTCTGATCAAATTTGGTTATGATTGGACGAAGGCTTCTAAAGCTATTCAGCTGACAAGGTCAATTGTAGGTAATTTCTATAATTAAAGGGCGATAACTCTTGATTGACTAAAGCGATATGGCTATTTATCGAATTTGTCTAAGATATTATGCCAATACACACTCTGACCAAATTTGGTGATGATGGGACAAAGGCTTCTAAAGTTATTTAGCTGACAACATACTGGACGCCGCCCGATAGCCCGCCCGCCCGTACGCCGCAGGTAAAACTATAATAAGATCCGTTTTTTTCAAAACGGGCGTATAAAAAAGGCAATCATTCTTACAAAAACCTTGAAAAATGTATGCACTCTTGTCTGTTGATGGAGGTAAAGATGGTGAAAAAGTGTTGTAAGTTTCAAAGCAATATCTGAAATGGTTTTAATAAAAAAGTAAATTGGTACTGAACCAAAATTTTAAGTCGAAAAAGGGCACCTGCACCTGCTCATTGAAAGTGTGACGAAAATGTGTGACGGACAGACAGACGGACGGACGGACTCATGGGAGAGTACCTGTGGGGTTATTTCGTTTGATGTTTTACTTATGGGGTGCACACCACAAGTATGCAATTCATTCCGTAATTAACCCCCTTTTACGGAATGAATAACATTAATATGCAAATGAGATACCTGTTATAAAAAATAAAAAATAAATATTTATCTAAGTATCTTTATAAGGTTGGTGGGTGGGCTTTAGGAAAAACACGCACCCCACAAGTACTCTCTCATGCGGTCGGACAGACGCCGGACAAAAAAATAGTAATCCCTAAGTGCCTACTATGCTACGCAGGGTGACACAAAAAGTGGGGTGGTACAAAAAAAAAATAACTGTTGATGTAGGTAATGATGGTGAATAAGTGTTGTAAGTTACAAAGCAACATCTGTAATGGTTTTTACAAAAAAGGGTAATAGCAGCGTGATCTCATTGACATGTAGTTTTGAGGAATATTTGCCCATTCCATGACAATCTTAGTCCGAGGTCATGTAATTTGTGTGGTTGGTTAGGTCCTCAATGAATTCGTCTCCCGAGTTCATCCCAAACGTTCTCTATTGGATATAATATATCAGGGGATATTGATGGCCGCGGTAACACGTTGATAATGTTACGTTGAAGCAAATCGCGTGTTGTGCGTGCTGTGCGTGCTGTGTGACAGGTTGCGCCATCATACATTAGTTGCATGCGTCTATTTTTGCGGATTAAAGGTACATGTATGGCAATGGGCAGTAGAATTTCAGTTTGATACCGCACAGCAATTATAGAAGGGAATCAACGCCCAGTCGGTCCTCGTCAACCGTAGATGTGTTTAAGCCCATCTTAGTATTGCTTGACGATGCGCTCTTGTCAAAACAATCCTTTTATATGGACGTCTAGCCTTGAGTCCCGCATTACGCTGCCGATTTCGTACAGTTTGTGAGCTGAAATTGCGTCCATGCGTACCAATCAAAAGGTGTGCAGATTCCACCGCTGTACGTTTTCTTTCGAAAATATGTGACAATATCAGATACCGATCTTGACATCGTGTCATCACCTTTCCACGTGGCTGTCTTGGAAAAGTATTAACACTTCCGTTTCGTTTGTTCTTTACAAGCATCTTTGTGTTGGTTTTCTTCTGTACTCACATCATTCGCGCTACCTGGAAAGGAAAACAAGTTATGATTGTTGATTTTTTTTTAATTTAGAGATGTTTGAGCAAATTGTATCATATTGTCAATTATAACACGTCTACATTGAAAAATGCTTTAAATTACCTCGAAATGGGAAATTTCTGTCTTCAAAAGTCCAATTGCTATACCTCTCTCTTCAATCGATAATCGAACCATTTCATAATTTTCAAGTGTGACTATAATTTTAAATTTCAAGTGTGTAAGTTATTCGAAACAAAACACGATTTGCACGTGTAACTTACCTTGAACTGAGCCTTTCCGCCTCGGAATACAATAGCTAAATAATTTCACAAAACAGTTATTTGTTATTACAGATGTTTATCTAAAATGACCAAGAAAAACAAATCAAAGCGATTCGATTCAAATTAAAGAAATGACAGCGATATTAAAACGGAGTATTTATACGTTTTGCCAAGTGTAATTAGTTACGTATGTACATGTAAAGGCACGTACCTCTAAAGTGCAGAAAACATTGTACCTTATGCACAACTACCTGTCTAACTGCTCAGCTAAACTAATTATTAGAAGGATGCCACACAATGTACATGAAGTCCCCATTAGAGCACTTAAACGAAACAAAATAAAAAGCGATCAATCAGGTAAAGGATGGCTAATGAACAATAGAGAAATACACTCATGCAATCATCCAATCATGTATAGTATGATAAGAGTGTATATATACAAACACAACACGTACGCCATATCAGAATCAGAATCAGAATCTTTATTTTCATTTGACTTGAACAAAATGTTCATCGTCATATACATAATTATAATTATTTACATACATGTAACAAAAAGCAATTGTTTAATATATATTCATGGAATAACAAATTTGAATATTAATTTGATTATAGATAAAGATGTTGTAGGCGGAAGTAACCATAATGTGTTAATGTTTTTGATTTAAAAATGATTTATAAATAGATAGACTTTTCCGTTTCTTTAATTTCCAAAAATATAACAAACCACACGCGCATGTCAGCAAGGGTATCTTTCGTTATTTAACCGGACAGCCCCACTGACACGCAACGCGGCTATATGTGAGCTTATTTACACAAGAAGATAAAACATCAAATACCATATATTGTTCACATATGTAAGTACTCTTGTAAAAGCATACACAAATAATTATAATTGTACATGTGACACAGTGTGTTCGATTATACTTACCATTTCATTTAAATATCTACATCTTATTTATCATTTCACAACATACTTATAACACTTCCAAATGGAATGGAGAAATATTGCAACATTCTTGTAAAAGGAATCAAATGTGCGTTGCACTGCATTATTTAAGATTGCATTATTTAAGATTTTAAACTATACAACTAAATCGAAACAGTTCTACAAAACTTAAATAAAATTGTTTGTTGAAAGGAGATAGTACATGACCGTACACTTTGACAGTTAATCAGGATTTGTTCTGTAATAATACTTGTTATTATATTGATACAGCCACATCGTGTGCATTAAGAGTAATTGGTATAAGCTGTAGTTGCAATTAGCTGAGCGATAGAACAACAAGCACGTCACATATCCGGATTGCCTTTCGCTAATTGTGAATCTGTGTTGTAATTGTCTATATTAGACTAATTGCGATAAAGTTATATTCAATTATCCAACAAAATGATCTTAAACTTTCATATCAATACAATGCTCCCAAATATGTTTACTTGGGGGAAACCCCTTTGTCTATGTAGTCTTGTAATACATTATAAATGTTATAATTTTGTAGAATACATACAATATCTGAATCAAATCCGAAATCGGGGTTCCCATTTACAAAATAACGTAATAAGAATACACGTTTTGTTGCACTGTCTCTCTCTAAACGACAAAGTTGACAAAGAAAAGGTGAGCATTTGTATGTGCTGTGTTTCCTTTTCTATTAAATAATCTCCAAAATAATGGACTATCTATACCAGATGCATTGATTTATCGATGTCTTCATTAACTTTTTGTAAATAAACAAGTGAACTTTCTCTTTGGAACTTTCGAAATACTCGTTTAGCTTAATTGTATTATCTGTATGTTAAGAATTTATTATCCTTGGTCTGTCTGCCCGAGTCAATCCAAGCCCTACGTTTGCATATTATTATCACATGCGATTGTCTGAGACTGGCAGACCAATAGGGTTTTAAGTACATGTATGAGCGAAAATGTTAATTGGATAGATGATCTGTCGAGTCTTTGGTGATATCTGACGATGTGCACTGGCATATTTTCTATTAAAAATCCGAATGTATCATTAACTGGTAAATGGTCTACACTGTCTTTCAGACGACTACTCAGATTAAACTCATAATTAAGAAGTAGTTCTTAGAACACCCTGTGCCATGTAACCGACATATTAAGACATGGAGTAACGTTTACGTAACATATGAATTCAATGTTAAATACTATTGGACGGTGGGATGAGACATCAATACACTATTTAATGAAATACGATATGTCATCAGAAACAATGACGTAATCGATCAAAGACGGAGAGCTTTTCTCATACGAAACATAGTTCGAGTATGCACCGGAACACATTTGTGAAGTTGTAATATTAAACAGATTGAAACGAGATGTTAATTCGCACAATGCGGAAGCTCTCCCGTCAATGTACTTAATAAAAGGCCTTAAAATCGCCCATCAATATCACTCCGCCTCTTTGTGAATACAAACTTATCAAATCATGCAAACTCGCCAAATGCTCACGATAACGACTAATACTATGATTAGAGCTCGGCAGATATACCTGTATGATGTACATGTAGGTTTCACGTGACATCCGTACCTGCACACCCATGATCCTGTCACTGTCTATACACAGAGGCGAAATCACATGGTTTAATATTATATTCCACATAATGCCACCTTTCCAGCGTTTCTGTTGATGTAAATATTAAGATGCCATTCAGAAAGTGCAAATCAGACGTAAATAACAAAGCTCGGAAATACCGCATATATCTATATATTCAGAGTCAATGACATTACTGAGATAATAAACACTGGACATAAGGCCAGTGACATTCCATATACATAAATTTAAATTAAGCGTGTATTATAGGTAATTTCACAACACCATTATAGACAATATATTTCATACGTGGATCAACAATACAGAAATGACAAATATACACGCATACAATGATCTTGGGGGAACTATGGACTTCATTATCGCAGAAGTGGACCAAGTAAAGATTCTTTTATTTCCAACATTGCTCATCAAGAGGTGTTCATAACATGATAACAGATACTTTAGACTGTTATGCTTAGTCACTATTATCTAAATGCCGAAATCGTTCAACTATTGTAGTTTTGGGTTCGTAAAACACAATTAAAGTACATTTAGCTAGAGTGTATAGGTATCTTCATTAAATGAATAAGCAATAACATATATTCATCACTTGTTGAAGACAAGTATTCGTCAAAGAGTTAATAATAATCCCCAATTACACTCAGCGCACTACAGTCAACGCCTATATATTCGTAAGATATGTTACACGCTCATTCTGATTTACTCCCTTTGAAAGACTTTAGGATAATAATTGATTACGTAACTGAAACTCTTGGTGAGATATATCGGAGCAACGGAACTTCTCAGATATTAGCAGTAGATATGAAGCTCATCGTTAACAAATCCTTTCAAATTAACAAATTCATTGTCAAGTGATAGTACACATTCTGAAATTAATCATTACAACCATTTTAAGCAATTTTCCCTCCTTTTCCAACAATGTTTACAGAAGCTTAATGGCGTCAAATCTCATCGGTTTAAGGGACAGTTTTAATGATACATTTTTTCTCACTACAAGCAACGTTTCATTACTCTGTCCCGAAAAGCGTGATACTTTAAGACTTTGTTTATATAACTTTACTACTTGCAAAACTCAAACACGTATTATGTATTATGTGCTATAGAATGATATATTTAAGTACACGTGTCTTAAGAAGGTTCATCGAGTAAATTTCATCAATTTACTTTGTTTACGAGTTACGGCACACTACAAGTTCATAAAGAACAAACACAATCTTAAACTAGTGACTATTTCCTTTTCGATTTATGTCTGATAGGGTCGCGACAAGAGAATGTTTATTTCGACACAATTCTCCGCGTACATATCACCGTCTGTGTAAATGTTGTAAATCATCCTTTTCAGCTATGTACTCTAAATGAATTATTCGGTTGTATGGTGTTGCGCGCCGCTTACAAACAAAATTCATTTATAACCTGGGCGTTTCCTGGATTATATTCCAATGCGATTGGTTTCATTTATCCTGACATCAGCGATTCAGTCGTAATGCGTTACCTCATACTATCATCTCAGCTATTACTACCATGTGTACAATATTTTGTATGACCCGGCCGGGGATCGAACCTGCGACCTCCAGCACCGGAACGTACGCTCTACATTATATGTTATCATCGAACATAGTTAAACATGTCTTATTATCAACAACATATCTCCTTTTGCCAAAACGTCTGCATAATCACGCGGGAAAATATCAATAAGAAATCCTAAATATTGGCCCCAGCGGAATGGTTGCTTATACGAGACGCCATGATGTGCTCGTGATACTCATTCATCAATTCAAATCTTCGATAATGATCTGAACACATTTGGACATTCATAGCAGAAAGAAAGGAACACATTGTCTGGCAAAGATACTATAGTACATATAGTACATACATTTGTAGTATACATATGTATATAATGAACAATATTTCTGTCTTCACTAATATTTAAAAAATGTCGTGTGCTATATCTTCTCATTCGAAGACCGACTTAAAACATGACCGCATTAGCAATGGAAAAGGAATAATTGCTCAAAAAGAGGAATGTATGGTTAGGCTACTATATAAGCAAAGCTGGAGTCCATTTTCCATAATTCAATAATGAAAATATTACAAATTACTTCAACCTTTTTCCGTTGACAGGTATTGTTTGGTTTGTAAAAGTGTATACTTAACGACAAGGGCGTTCGAAAGAGCCTGTCAGTTTAAATCACGACACGGCCAATCAATTCATCCGATGAATGATATAAGCATTTTCCTTTGAAATTAACCCCTTCCCTCATACAACAGATGAAGCAGACGACTTTAAAAACATTAAGTCAAACACATGGAAACTCTATATATATGGAACAAAGTTACTGAAATAAGTTAAAAACATTGTTGCAAATGTAGAAATTGCTCATTATTAGCAATATCTCCTTTTGCTTCAACGTTTTCATAAGTGGTCTGCTGCAGAGGCATGAGGGAAATAAAAATGACCAGTACAACCGGTGTGTATATTCAGAAGACACCGGAATATCTTTCGGAATGATATCCTTCAATCCGGGGCGCCGGGGTGATAACTATTTGGATGATCTGTAACCCAAGTAGTAATGATTTCTCCGCACTGTTGACTTTCAGACATATAACTCATAGCATAGACCAAGTGAAAGACGTATTAATCTAGATATGTGTTTACTTATTCTGATATAATGTAGCTAGTCAGTTTTAACACAATTCGCATGTAAAGGAAACGTAGAAAGATTTGCATTCTTGAATAGATCTCGTAGAAAATGGACAACAACGTACTCCCTGCAACAAACGCTTTTAATGGTCTATTCAGCAGACGACTGTGTTTTTATTGATATTTGTATGATCGTATTTTGTTATACAAAGGGTTAAAACGAAATTAGTTCCCATGTATATCTACAGCAATATATTCAATAAGGCAACAATTGTTGGTGTTTTTTACGTCGCTTTCAGCATTTTTCAGTTATATTACGGTGTTTCCTGGGTATTTTAGCAGTTCTGCTGGTCCATATATCTTGACTCAAGCGAGTCAGGCGTAATATTAACCCCACAATTCTGAGCACCACGGAGGGAAAACCATTTCTACAATTTTAACTTCTATAAGGTTACAAATGTACCCTATTTGAGTGTTCTATCTGAATGGATTGTACATATAGTGTCGATGAACTGTTTCTGACTATACTTGTGGATCGGACTAAATCATGATCAGTTTGATTATGAATAACACTAAAACTCTATTTATTTCGATAGTTCGGCTCTTGGCCTTCTTCAGGACTTAACAAAGATCTGTCTACGATTGTTCGGCCCTTGGCCTTCGTCAGGACATCATAAATATATGTCTACGATTGTTCGGCCCTTGGCCTTCGTCAGGACATCATAAATATATGTTTACGATTGTTCGGCCCTTTGCCTTCGTCAGGACATCATAAAGATATTTCTACGATTCTTCGGCCCTTGGCCTTCGTCAGGACATCATTCAGATATGTCTACGATTCTTCGGCCCTTGGCCTTCGCCAGGACATCATAAAGATATGTCTACGATTCTTCGGCCCTTGGCCTTCGTCAGGACATCATAAATATCTGTTTACGATTGTTTAACCCTTGGCCTTCTTCCGGACTTTACAAAGATATGTCATCTATTGTTCGGCCCTAGGCCTTCTTTAGGACATCACAAAGATCTGTTTACGATTGTTCGGGCCTTGGCCTTCGTTAGGACATCACAAAGATCTGTCTACGATTGTTCGGGCCTTGGCCTTCTTTAAGACATCACAAAGACCTGTTTACGATTGTTCGGGCCTTGGCCTTCTTTAGGACATAGTCGAGTCTCGGTAGCATAGTCGGTAACGACGCGGGCTGTCAATCCAGGGATTGTGAGTTCGAATCCCGGCTCGGCCAACTTTTTTTTCGACGTTTGACAAAAGTCATTGCGACATGTGTCATTCGTCTTCCACTAATGGGCTAAGTACGGTGTTCTATTAGGGACATATCGTAATATCGTTGTTTCGCGGTTTCGACCTAGGGTCGATAGTACGATAACGCGATGCGATAGTACGACAACGCGATGCGATAGTACGATAACGCGATGCGATAGTGCGATATTAATATCGCAATCTCGCATCGTGGTCTCGTACTATCGCATCGGACTTTCGTACTATCGCATCGCGTTATCGTACTATCGCATCGCGTTATCGTACTATCGCATCGCGTTATCGTTCTATCGCATCGCGTTATCGTACTATCGCATCGCGTTATCGTACTATCGCATCGCGTTATCGTACTATCGACCCTAGGTCGAAACCGCGAAACAACGATATTACGATATGGCCCTAATGGAACACCGTAGCTAAGTCTATGTGAAAAAGCAGCCAGTTGCTTGGGAAGATTGTTGTGTGGAGTACTGGTGTGAGAAAACCAGGAAACACATGAGTAGGTGAATTGGCCGCCGTGATATGACTGAGAAATTGTTAAAAACGGCGTTAAACCCCAATCAATCAATCAATCCATCTTTAGAACATAACAAAGATCTGTTTACGCTTGTTCGGGCCTTGGCCTTCTTCAGGACATCACAAATATATGTCTACGATTGTACGGCCCTTGGCCTTCTTTAAGACATCACAAAGATCTGCTTACGATTGTTCGGGCCTTGGCTTTTTTAGCACCTCACAATGACACGTCTACGATTGTTCGGCTCTTGGCCTTCTTCATGATTATTCGGTCCTTGACCGTCTTCATGCCTTTACGAAGATATGTATACGATTGATCGACCCGAACATCAGAAAAATTGTCTACGATTGTTCGGCCCTTGGCCTTTATCAGGACTTCACAAAGATCTGTATACGATTCTTTGGCTATTGGCCTTCTTCAGGACTTCACACAAATATGTCTTCGAGTTTTCGGCCATTGGCCTGCTTTAGGACTTCACACAGATATGTCTACGACTGTTAGGCCCTAGACATTCTTCAGGACTTCACAAAGATATGTCTTCGATTGTTTGGCCCAAAGTCCTTCTCCAGGACTCCACAAAGATATGTCTACGACTGTTCGGCACTTGGCCTTCTTCATGACTTTACAAAATCTGTTTACGATTGTTCGTTCCTTGGCATTCATCAGGACTTCACAAAGATATGTCTACGATTGTTCGGCCCTTGGCCTTCTTCATGGCATACAAGAACTGTTTACAATTGTTCGGCTCTTGGCCTTCTTCATGACTTTACATAATATGTCTACGACTGTTCCGCCCTTCTCCTTCATTAGGAGTTCACAAATATATGTATACATGTACGACTGTTCCGCCTTTGTCCTTCTTTATGACTTCACAAAGATATGTATACATTGAACGACTGTTCCGCCCTTGGACATCTTCAGGACTTCACAAAGAAATGTATACACTGTACGACTGTTCCGCCCTTGTCCTTCTTTAGGACTTCACAAAGATATGTATACATGTACGACTGTTCCGGCCTTGTCCTTCATTAGGACTTCACAAAGATATGTATACATTGTACGACTGTTCCGCCCTTGGACATCTTCAGGACTTCACAAAGATATGTATACAGTGTACGACTGTTCCGCCCTTGTCCTTCATTAGGACTTCACAGAGATATGTATACAGTGTACGACTGTTCCGCCCTTGGACATCTTCAGGACTTCACAGAGATATGTATACAGTGTACGACTGTTCCGGCCTTGTCCTTCAATAGGACTTCACAAAGATATGTATACATTGTACGACTGTTCCGCCCTTGTCCTTCTTTAGGACTTCACAAAGATATGTATACATGTACGTCAGATCCGCCCTTGGACATCTTCAGGACTTCACAGAGATTTGTATACATGTACGACTGTTCCGCCCTTGAACATCTTTAGGACTTCACAAAGATATGTATACATTGTACGACTGTTCCACCCTTGGACATCTTTAGGACTTCACAAAGATATGTATACATTGTACGACTGTTCCATACTTGTCCTTCTTTAGGACTTCACAAAGACATGTATACATGAACGACTGTTCCGCCCTTGTCCTTCATTAGGACTTCACAAAGATATGTATACATGTACGACTGTTCCGCCCTTGGACATCTTCAGGACTTCACAGAGATATGTATACATTGTACGACTGTTCCGCCCTTGTCCTTAATTAGGACTTCACAAAGATATGTATACATGTACGACTGTTCCGCCCTTTGACATCTTCAGGACTTCACAGAGATATGTATACAGTGTACGACTGTTCCGCCCTTGTCCTTCATTAGGACTTCACAGAGATATGTATACAGTGTACGACTGTTCCGCCCTTGGACATCTTCAGGACTTCACAGAGATATGTATACAGTGTACGACTGTTCCGGCCTTGTCCTTCAATAGGACTTCACAAAGATATGTATACATTGTACGACTGTTCCGCCCTTGTCCTTCTTTAGGACTTCACAAAGATATGTATACATGTACGTCAGATCCGCCCTTGGACATCTTCAGGACTTCACAGAGATTTGTATACATGTACGACTGTTCCGCCCTTGAACATCTTTAGACTTCACAAAGATATGTATACATTGTACGACTGTTCCACCCTTGGACATCTTTAGAACTTCACAAAGTTATGTATACATTGTACGACTGTTCCATACTTGTCCTTCTTTAGGACTTCACAAAGACATGTATACATGAACGACTGTTCCGCCCTTGTCCTTCATTAGGGACGTCACAAAGATATGTATACATGTACGACTGTTCCGCCCTTGGACATCTTCAGGACTTCACAGAGATATGTATACATTGTACGACTGTTCCGCCCTTGTCCTTAATTAGGACTTCACAAAGATATGTATACATGTACGACTGTTCCGCCCTTTGACATCTTCAGGACTTCACAGAGATATGTATACATTGTACGACTGTTCCGCCCTTGTCCTTCTTTAGGACTTCACAAAGATATGTATACATTGTACGACTTTTCGGCCATTGTCTTTCGTTAGGACTTCACAGAGATATGTATACATTGTACGACTGTTCCATCCTTGTCCTTCTTTAGGACTTCACAAAGATATGTATACAGTGTACGACTGTTCCGCCCTTTGACATCTTCAGGACTTCACAGCGATATGTATATATTGTACGACTGTTCCGCCCTTGTCCTTCTTTAGGACTTAACAAAGATATGTATACATTGTACGACTTTTCGGCCCTTGTCTTTCGTTAGGACTTCACAACGATATGTATACATGTACGACTGTTCCGCCCTTGTCTTTCGTTAGGACTTCACAAAGATATGTATACATTGTACGACTGTTCCGCCCTTGTCCTTCTTTAGGACTTCACAGAGATATGTATACATGTACGACTGTTCCGCCCTTGGACATCTTTAGGACTTCACAGAGATATGTATACATGTACGACTGTTCCGCCCTTGGACAAAGATACGTGAACGATTGTTTGGCCCTTGGCCTTCTTCATGACTTTACAAGATATGTTTACGTGTGTTCGGCCCTTTGCCTTCATCAGAACTTCACTAAGATCTGTCTACGAGTGTCATCATAATATACTCCATGTACCTTGTTTGAGAACGATACAGTAGTGTTTGTAGATATCTTTGTGATGTCCTGAAATGTTTGATGTATTTAGATTATGAACTTTTCTATTACATGAAGGTGATTTTTAATATGATATCGTGTAGGTAATTAACAGTAAATCATGCGTGTCTACAAAATGAAAGTCGGGAAATAAAAAAGTTTGATATAATCTACTTGAAATGTTAACAATAATAAATCCTTATTTTCCATAGATATCTTGAGCATTTAACAAATTTATAACAGTATTGCGGGCTGCAAATTAAAACTTGAATTGATTTGTCGAGTGTCACATGAACTGAGATTATTGAGACGAGCAACGATTCAGATATTACTACATTTCCGTGCAGTCAGATTAGGGGCATTCGTGATCGACATTTAGTGTTACAGTTATCGTTGAAGCAGCTATAGAACAGTTTATACCATAACACTAAACAAGAGTGCAATTTGATCATATACTAATATTTATTTTTTAATCGAGAGTCGGTTTTAGTGTGACATGGCTCATTTGATCCAAAATATAAGATAGGTTTTATAAATAACGAAGTGCATAAGGAGAAAAGGAACTCATTAACATTTCTCAACAGTATAGGTTCAATTCAGCCATCTATCCATCTGCTCTTACTTATCAGAATCCACACATGTTGACATAAGCTTCTAATAAGCTTGTTTAAGTAATATGTGAACAGTATAATATCTCGATCTGACTGGCGGACCGCTGGTATGGATGTATACTGTTCACAAAAGCCAATATGTACATTTTCTTATGTACTGGCTCGTACAAAGCAGCCGCAGTCTGAAAAATGGATTTAACAAAGCTTACCGTGTAATCAGTGGTAATCAGTACCAGTTAGCGAGCTTTTAATGTTAAGGGCGATCCGTTCTTAGAAATATTTAGCAGTCAATATACATGTACGGATACACACACTTCAGATACTATATGTAACAAAATGCCTAGCGTCGACTTAGATTGTAAACACTGCGGCTGATCTGACAACGCTTGCATTGCATTATGATCTCCTTCCATAGGAAAGGTTTTATGTATACAAATTTAATTATAAAATTGTAAACTACTGATTTAGCCACTCATATAAAACGACCATAGTCTCAGACGTTTGTGAAATTATGTCGATTATGATTAAATGGCAAACAATGTTAGGTCGGTATTTGAGTTGCTTCTCCAGGACGAATTCATTACTATATTGCTAACAAGGAAGATCCGGATCAGATTGCAGGGACAGAGAGGCTGATCACAAAGAGTCATGAAAGTGTGTTTTCTTGTGTCGTGACCAAACAAAGGAAATGTCAGACTAAATCTTCCGACCTCTTTTAATACAGGATAATTACTTTCCTGAGATATCCATTTCGTTAAACCAAAGTGTAATTAAAGGATTTAACCTATAACAGTTTATTTATGTTCGATCTCTTTTTTCATAATAATGTCTTTCCATTAATGAAACATAAACCAAATTAATTAAACAGTATACCGTATATCTTGATCTACGTACAGGAGTTTTAACGGTAATTAAAAAAATAAAGCGTATATCTTGATCTATGTGTAGGAGTTATGACTGTAATTAAATAGTATAACGTCAGGGGCGTAGTTAGCCCTCTATTCATGTGGATTCATAATTATGCTAGGGGGGTCCGGGAAGATTTGAAAAAAATGGTGAAATCTGGTGCATTCTGGGTTTTCTGATGTGCTTTATTTAGTACTGGAAAATGGAGAGTTTTAGGATCATATATTAACAAATAAACCCTTTACTCGGCAGATTTATTTCTCTAAAATAGAGCTAAAATAGCAAACAAATACAAGCCCCGATTATGTTAATAATACTCCGATCAATTGTTTTGTCACCGGAACACTTTCTTTTGTCGCGGGAGTGGAACGCCGGCCTTTAGTAGGCGTGTTTCTCGCAGAGTCCGCCGGGTGTATTAGGGGAGCACTCTGGCCCGGGCCGGGGAAATCTGAGCCGGGGCCGCATATGCTTTAAGGCAGGTCCCGCCGTCTACCAGCGCTTACGGCGAAGTGCTAGCCTTGTTTCAAGCGAGCACTCCGCTGCTGGTAGGGGAAATGCTATAAGGGCTATTACAATTTAGTATAGAAACGGCAAGGAACGTTTGATATAAGCATGTAGCCAAGTACTGCAACTTTGGCTGTTTTTATTTTGTCAGAATCATGTGGATTATCGCGTACTCGCGTATAGGCAGTACGCGCCTGAGCGTATATCTTGAGCTACGTGTAGGAGTTATAACTGTATTTAAACAGTATAGCGTATATCTCGATCTACGTGTAGGAGCTATAACTGTATTTAAACAGTATAGCGTATATATTGATCTACGTGTAGGAGTTATAACTGTATTTAAACAGTATAACGTATATCTCGATCTACGTGTAGGAGTTATAACTGTATTTAAACAGTATAGCGTATATCTCGATCTACGAAGAGGAGTTATAACTGTTATTAAACAGTATAGAGTATATCTTTGATCTACGTGTAGGAGTTATAACTGTATTTAAACAGTATAGCGTATATCTCGATCTACGTGTAGGAGCTATAACTGTATTTAAACAGTATAGCGTATATATTGATCTACGTGTAGGAGTTATAACTGTATTTAAACAGTATAACGTATATCTCGATCTACGTGTAGGAGTTATAACTGTATTTAAACAGTATAGCGTATATCTCGATCTACGAAGAGGAGTTATAACTGTTATTAAACAGTATAGAGTATATCTTTGATCTACGTGTAGGAGTTATAACTGTATTTAAACAGTATAGCGTATATCTCGATCTACGTGTAGGAGCTATAACTGTATTTAAACAGTATAACGTATATCTCGATCTACGAAGAGGAGTTATAACTGTTATTAAACAGTATAGAGTATATCTTTGATCTACGTGTAGGAGTTATAACTGTATTTAAACAGTATAGCGTATATCTCGATCTACGAAGATGAGTTATAACTGTTATTAAACAGTATAGAGTATATCTTGAGCTACGTGTAGGAGTTATAACTGTAATTAAACAGTATAACGTATATCTCGATCTACGAAGAGGAGTTATAACTGTAATTAAACAGTATAGCGTATATCTCGATCTACGAAGAGGAGTTATAACTGTTATTTAACAGTATAGAGTATATCTTTGATCTACGTGTAGGAGTTATAACTGTATTTAAACAGTACCTATATATAGCGTATATCTTTGATCTACGTGTAGGAGTTATAACTGTATCCGAACAGTATAGCGTATATCTTGATCTACGTGTAGGAGTTTTAACTGTATTTAAACAGTATAGCGTATATCTTGATATACGTGTAGGAGTTATAACTGTATTTAAACAGTATATCGTATATCTTTGATCTACGTGTAGGAGTTATAACTGTATTTAAACAGTATAGCGTATATCTTGATCTACGTGTAGGAGTTATAACTGTATTTAAACAGTATAGCGTATATCTCGATCTACGTATAGGAGTTATAACTGTATTTAAACAGTATAGCGTATATCTTGATCTACGTGTAGGAGTTATAACTGCTGCTCTAGACAAGAAGAGTGCTTTTGAGGACTAAATAAACAGCAGAAAACCAGTATTTTCTAATCTATTTTCCCATATCACTCAATCAAACCCTATCGTGTCGGTACTCAAAATAATCGTCTCAACGATACGATTCTTTTGAGAACCCACATCAAAAGATTTGAGTGTCAAATTAAGGATTTGGAATTCGAGATACTCACCTTCTAGAGCGCGGGTTCTTGTTTCACACATATTGCAATTTGTTAAAGCTACTTGTCAGTCGAGAATCCATTGCTCAGACGGTAACGACGATGGTATTCACTCCAGGGTCGTGTGTTCGAACCCCAGCTCGGTCATTCATTTGTACTGATGATTGACAGAAGTCATTGTGACTAGCATACTACGTCTTCTTAAGATAAACTGAATAGTCTATGTGAGAAGGTAGCCAGTTACCGGGGAAGAATGTTGTGTGAAGTACAGGTGCAAGTTATTCCGGCAACTCATGTTGGGTGAACTGGCTCAGTGATAAAACTGAAATACAGTTGAAAACGGCGCTTAACTAAAGTAAAGTAAATCTCAAATGTATCCTCATTGTCAAAACCAAACTAGAAGTTTGATGCAAGGAAAATAATGAACCCGGCAAAATGAATGGGGAGAAATATAACCCGGGGCTGATTCGAAACATGAGATTCCGTAAGATGCCATTCTGTTCTGATAGTACTGAAGTGATTAAGTGAAACGAGTACACAAGTATCCACACTCACCCAGAGTGTGTAAACCCTTACCAAGAGGTGGCGGGGCTTAACCATTTCACACCTGTAGTTGCATTTTGACGATCATTATAATTTCATTTATAGTGAGTTTTCAAAGATGGTCAAGATGTTTTCAAAGTTGTGTGCAGAATGTGTAATATGTCATAAAATGTAAACACTAAGAGGTGGTGATAAGGGTTGCTGGTATTAATATGTCAACACTAAGTGGTGGTGATAAGGGTTTCATGAATCAATATGTCAACACTAAGTGGTGGTGATGAGGGTTGCAGGTATTAATATGTCAACACTAAGTGGTGGTGATAAGGGTTGCAGGTATTAATATGTCAACACTAAGTGGTGGTGATAAGGGTTGCATGAATCAATATGTCAACACTAAGTGGTGGTGATAAGGGTTGCATGAATCAATATGTCAACACTAAGTGGTGGTGATAAGGGTTGCAGTTATTAATATGTCAACACTAAGTGGTGGTGATAAGTGTTGCAGTTATTAATATGTCAACACTAAGTGGTGGTGATAAGGGTTTCAGGAATCAATATGTCAACACTAAGTGGTGGTGATAAGGGTTGCAGTTATTAATATGTCAACACTAAGTGGTGGTGATAAGGGTTGCAGTTATTAATATGTCAACACTAAGTGGTGGTGATAAGGGTTGCTGGTATTAATATGTCAACACTAAGTGGTGGTGATAAGGGTTGCAGGTATTAATATGTCAACACTAAGTGTTGGTGATAAGGGTTTCAGGAATTAATATGTCAACACTAAGTGGTGGTGATAAGGGTTTCATGAATCAATATGTCAACACTAAGTGGTGGTGATGAGGGTTGCAGGTATTAATATGTCAACACTAAGTGGTGGTGATAAGGGTTGCAGGTATTAATATGGCAACACTAAGTGGTGGTGATAAGGGTTGCATGAATCAATATGTCAACACTAAGTGGTGGTGATAAGGGTTGCATGAATCAATATGTCAACACTAAGTGGTGGTGATAAGGGTTGCAGTTATTAATATGTCAACACTAAGTGGTGGTGATAAGTGTTGCAGTTATTAATATGTCAACACTAAGTGGTGGTGATAAGGGTTTCAGGAATCAATATGTCAACACTAAGTGGTGGTGATAAGGGTTGCAGTTATTAATATGTCAACACTAAGTGGTGGTGATAAGGGTTGCAGTTATTAATATGTCAACACTAAGTGGTGGTGATAAGGGTTGCTGGTATTAATATGTCAACACTAAGTGGTGGTGATAAGGGTTGCAGGTATTAATATGTCAACACTAAGTGTTGGTGATAAGGGTTTCAGGAATTAATATGTCAACACTAAGTGGTGGTGATAAGGGTTGCAGGAATTAATATGTCAACACTAAGTGGTGGTGATGAGGGTTGCAGGTATTAATATGTCAACACTAAGTGGTGGTGATGAGGGTTGCAGGTATTAATATGTCAACACTAAGTGGTGGTGATCAGGGTTGCAGGTATTAATATGTCAACACAAGTGGTGGTGATGAGGGTTGCAGGTATTACTATGTCAACACTAAGTGGTGGTGATCAGGGTTGCAGGTATTAATATGTCAACACTAAGAGGTGGTGATGAGGGTTGCAGGTATTACTATGTCAACACTAAGTGGTGGTGATCAGGGTTGCAGGTATTACTATGTCAACACTAAGTGGTGGTGATGAGGGTTGCAGGTATTACTATGTCAACACTAAGTGGTGGTGATAAGGGTTTCAGGAATCAAGCGGGATAAGGGTTAACCCATTAACTGTTCAGATTCTACCAGTTCATGACGTACTAGGTATAAAGCGTCTTTGACGTAAGGAAAGGTTTGTTCAGTCTTAAACCTTTTTCGACACATGACATAACTTCAATTGACGACTTTGACAACATCAAGACAACCATGTGGTAAGTCTCTGTAAATGAAAGTAATCTATCTGTAAAGGTTTAAAACATTGTGGTAAAAGGAGAATTTGGTTATTATGAATAATATCCTTTTGCTATAATGATTTTAAATGTCGTTTTCTGCAGAGCCGTCAAATTGCGTCTGCATGTTAGTAAATGGTAATTTGGAAAACTGTATTTTCCGCTCCTGGCATCTCTGATAGTTTCTCTTATTTTACAGCAAATAAAAGAGGTAGCATAGCTTCAACGAGAAAGTATGCTTTAAATTGGGCGAAATGCCGACGTAGGTAACAGAATAGTTTAACGATTCGAAGGATGTTTAACCCTTTCCCTCATAAAGACGCTTTCAGCAGAAAGACGGCTTTTTGAAAACAAAGTGACAAAGGCCTGGTACCGAATCCGCGACCTATCGCCCAATAGTCAGCCGTTATACCACAACAACACAGACCGCCCAATAGTCAGCCGTTATACCACAACAACACAGACCGCCCAATAGTCAGCCGTTATACCACAACAACACAGACCGCCCGATAGTCAGCCGTTATACCACAACAACACAGACCGCCCAATAGTCAGCCGTTATACCACAACAACACAGACCGCCCAATAGTCAGCCGTTATACCACAACAACACAGACCGCCCAATAGTCAGCCGTTATACCACAACAACACAGACCGCCCAATAGTCAGCCGTTATACCACAACAACTCAGACCGCCCAATAGTCAGCCGTTATACCACAACAACACAGATCGCCCAATAGTCAGCCGTTATACCACAACAACACAGACCGCCCAATAGTCAGCCGTTATACCACAACAACACAGACCGCCCAATAGTCAGCCGTTATACCACAACAACACAGACCGCCCAATAGGCAGCCGTTATACCACAACAACACAGACCGCCCAATAGTCAGCCGTTATACCACAACAACACAGACCGCCCAATAGTCAGCCGTTATACCACAACAACACAGACCGCCCAATAGTCAGCCGTTATACCACAACAACACAGACCGCCCAATAGTCAGCCGTTATACCACAAAAACACAGACCGCCCAATAGTCAGCCGTTATACCACAACAACACAGACCGCCCAATAGTCAGCCGTTATACCACAACAACACAGACCGCCCAATAGTCAGCCGTTATACCACAACAACACAGACCGCCCAATAGGCAGCCGTTATACCACAACAACACAGACCGCCCAATAGTCAGCCGTTATACCACAACAACACAGACCGCCCAATAGGCAGCCGTTATACCACAACAACACAGACCGCCCAATAGGCAGCCGTTATACCACAACAACACAGACCGCCCAATAGTCAGCCGTTATACCACAACAACACAGACCGCCCAATAGGCAGCCGTTATACCACAACAACACAGACCGCCCAATAGGCAGCCGTTATACCACAACAACACAGACCGCCCAATAGGCAGCCGTTATACCACAACAACACAGAGGCGTCCTACTAATACATGGTTGTGAACAAATGGATGGGTCGGGTATGCCATACTATTATCGAGTAATTCCGTTAGAAGTCGTTACGTAAACAAACTAAAACTCCCATTTAAAAACAAAAATGTTACAATTATAAATATACCAGTCGTTTTCACTGTATTATGTTCAACATAACGCGCCACTTCGGAAGTGGATTATAGATTAGTAAAGAAAAATCAAAACAATTATTTTAAACTAGACTAAATGACTAATTTGTTAAAACTTGGAATATTTCAATTAATAACTCGCCACAGTTGGCATTACATATCATTGAAGTTAAAAAAAGAATTCTCTTATGAAAAACATTTAGAAATTACGGTATTCTAAGAAGATAGAGACATTACAAAGTTCGCTCTTCACAGGTTAATCGAAAATGAATATCAATTTATGTTATGTTGTCCAAAATATCGTTGTCCAGTTATCAGACAAAATCATCTTGGTAACATGCCATGGCCCTATATTTATAAGTTTAACAAATTACTGTCCAATTCAAAAATGAAAGTATTTATAAATCTATGTAGATATATTTCGGATGGTTATCCTATTCGCGATGACGTTTGAAAGTTTGTTGCTGTTCCCTAACCTATTCTTCATGTGTATCTTTATCATTTGATATACCAACTATTATTTATCTGACATACCATATAGTTATATATTTACTTACCTTTGTCTAAGCCATAGTCTTCAACTTTGTAAACGGCCATAGACAAATGTTGTCGATATTTGCTAATAAAGGATTGAATTGAATTGAGTTGAATTGATAAAATAACATCGATAAAAGCGGGGATCCAGGCAAGTTTGCGCTTCAGTGCACTCTAATCTGACTTCTTATAGTGGTTAAACCCATCATTGAATCTCATGGAAAACGGTTATACATAATAGCAATACAAATTTATAATGTAAGTTTTGAATATGATCATAATAACAATTTATTTCAAATCCTGCGTTGGTCATGGCCGACCGGCCTGTGTCTGTAACTGAGAGGGACATCATGCCAGAGGTCTCAAGTTTCATTCCATACTAAGCCATTTATTCTGTCCGATGATTGACAAAAGAAATTCTGTCTAGCGTATTTCATTCTTCTTCCACAAATGGGCTAAGCTAGTTAATGTAAGAAGGTAGCTGGTATCGGGATACTCGTATGAACAATACAGCCTTGTGTTCCATAGTAAACACAACATAAACATTTTAAGCTATGCCTATCAAACTGAACGAAACCTACCTGTTTTATGAATGGAAAACAGATAGAACATGTTTGGTTAACCGACTAAGGAACGGTATATCGACAAAACCTATATAGGTTTCGCAAAACAGGTTTTGAGTTTTGTGACTATGGAACACAGGGCTGGTCATTTATCAAGGAAACTCAATGGTGTGACTGAATTGTGGTTGAAAAGTGGTGTAAAATGCAACACAAACAAATTAAACAAACTTAACCTTGACTAACAAACATATGCATGATAAACTGTATGTTATGGACTATTCTACTTCATACCAATATAACTGGATGGGTTCTCCCCAGCACGTTATATTAATTGTAATGATCTCACACCAACCAGGATCGCCAATGATTCAAGTGAATCCAAACATTTTAAAATCCTCTGATAAGTCACGGCCTAGATTATATTCATCCACTAATCACATGTCAATGTTCATCTCTATATCATTTTACTGGTAAAGGGAAACAATTATTGATAGGTGGTGCAACCTTACAACACTGATTGTGCCCCTTTGAAGAAATATGTATGAAACGACAAAATTACAGCCAAATAATATAAATACGCACTATTACTAATTTGAAGGATTCCAACAAAGTGTGTATAGTAACAACCTAGTTTCTCCTTTTTTATGACCTAATGTAGATAACAAATCCTTTCTTGAAATGAGCTTAACGCTAACATTTCAAATTTACCCCGTATGACCGCATCGGTGCGGGAGGTCGAGGGTTCGATGCTCGACCGGCTCATTCGAAAGACTTTGACTTTGGCAGTTATATGGCTTTCTCGTCCTGGCGCTCGGGATTGTGGAGTTAGCATTATGACTGATTGGATGGTGTCAGGATAAATGGACCTGCTGTGGGGTTAGCATTACGACTGATTGGATGGTGTCAGGATAAATGGACCTGCTGTACTGGTATATAACCCTTGAAACGACGTGATAAAGCTGAACTATATTGAAAGCGGCTTTAACACCAAACAAACAAAGAAAAACACACAACTTCACGTAACTCGGCGAACGAATTTCTTCTAACTGAAAGTATGCGTGCGTCAGGCGATTTGGGATCTTGTTGACATCAGTTTGACATTATTTGAAATAACCTTTGCCATAAACTAATGAGACTATACTTCTAGTACCTACTATAATAATTCCATGTACATGTATAGGGAAGGCTCAGATAAGATTGTGAGACTATATTTCTAGTACCTACTATAATAATTCCATGTACATGTATAGGGAAGGCTCAGATAAGATTGTGAGACTATATTTCTAGTACCTACTATAATAATTCCATGTACATGTATAGGGAAGGCTCAGATAAGATTGTGAGACTATACTTCTAGTACCTACTATAATAATTCCATGTACATGTATAGGGAAGGCTCAGATAAGATTGTGAGACTATACTTCTAGTACCTACTATGATAGTTCCTTGTACATGTATAGGGAAGGCTCAGATAAGATTGTGAGACTATACTTCTAGTACCTACTATAATAGTTCCATGTACATGTATAGGGAAGGCTCAGATAAGATTGTGAGACTATACTTCTAGTACCTACTATGATAGTTCCATGTACATGTATAGGGAAGGCTCAGATAAGATTGTGAGACTATACTTCTAGTACCTACTATAATAGTTCCATGTACATGTATAGGGAAGGCTCAGATAAGATTGTGAGACTATACTTCTAGTACCTACTATAATAATTCCATGTATAGGGAAGGCTCAGATAAGATTGTGAGACTATACTTCTAGTACCTACTATAATAATTCCATGTACATGTATAGGGAAGGCTCAGATAAGATTGTGAGACTATACTTCTAGTACCTACTATAATAGTTCCATGTACATGTATAGGGAAGGCTCAGATAAGATTGTGAGACTATACTTCTAGTACCTACTATAATAGTTCCATGTACATGTATAGGGAAGGCTCAGATAATATTGTGAGACTATACTTCTAGTACCTACTATAATAATTCCATGTACATGTATAGGGAAGGCTCAGATAAGATTGTGAGACTATATTTCTAGTACCTACTATAATAATTCCATGTACATGTATAGGGAAGGCTCAGATAAGATTGTGAGACTATACTTCTAGTACCTACTATAATAATTCCATGTACATGTATAGGGAAGGCTCAGATAAGATTGTGAGACTATATTTCTAGTACCTACTATAATAATTCCATGTACATGTATAGGGAAGGCTCAGATAAGATTGTGAGACTATACTTCTAGTACCTACTATAATAATTCCATGTACATGTATAGGGAAGGCTCAGATAAGATTGTGAGACTATATTTCTAGTACCTACTATAATAATTCCATGTACATGTATAGGGAAGGCTCAGATAAGATTGTGAGACTATACTTCTAGTACCTACTATAATAATTCCATGTACATGTATAGGGAAGGCTCAGATAAGATTGTGAGACTATATTTCTAGTACCTACTATAATAATTCCATGTACATGTATAGGGAAGGCTCAGATAAGATTGTGAGACTATACTTCTAGTACCTACTATAATAATTCCATGTACATGTATAGGGAAGGCTCAGATAAGATTGTGAGACTATACTTCTAGTACCTACTATAATAGTTCCATGTACATGTATAGGGAAGGCTGAGATAAGATTGTGAGACTATACTTCTAGTACCTACTATAATAGTTCCATGTACATGTATAGGGAAGGCTCAGATAAGATTGTGAGACTATACTTCTAGTACCTACTATGATAGTTCCATGTACATGTATAGGGAAGGCTCAGATAAGATTGTGAGACTATACTTCTAGTACCTACTATAATAGTTCCATGTACATGTATAGGGAAGGCTCAGATAAGATTGTGAGACTATACTTCTAGTACCTACTATAATAGTTCCATGTACATGTATAGGGAAGGCTCAGATAAGATTGTGAGACTATACTTCTAGTACCTACTATAATAATTCCATGTACATGTATAGGGAAGGCTCAGATAAGATTGTGAGACTATACTTCTAGTACCTACTATAATAATTCCATGTACATGTATAGGGAAGGCTCAGATAAGATTGTGAGACTATACTTCTAGTACCTACTATAATAGTTCCATGTACATGTATAGGGAAGGCTCAGATAAGATTGTGAGACTATACTTCTAGTACCTACTATAATAGTTCCATGTACATGTATATGGAAGGCTCAGATAAGATTGTGAGACTATACTTCTAGTACCTACTATAATAATTCCATGTACATGTATAGGGAAGGCTCAGATAAGATTGTGAGACTATACTTCTAGTACCTACTATAATAGTTCCATGTACATGTATAGGGAAGGCTCAGATAAGATTGTGAGACTATACTTCTAGTACCTACTATAATAGTTCCATGTACATGTATAGGGAAGGCTCAGATAAGATTGTGAGACTATACTTCTAGTACCTACTATAATAGTTCCATGTACATGTATAGGGAAGGCTCAGATAAGATTTTGAGACTATACTTCTAGTACCTACTATAATAATTCCATGTACATGTATAGGGAAGGCTCAGATAAGATTGTGAGACTATACTTCTAGTACCTACTATAATAGTTCCATGTACATGTATAGGGAAGGCTCAGATAAGATTGTGAGACTATACTTCTAGTACCTACTATAATAGTTCCATGTACATGTATAGGGAAGGCTCAGATAAGATTGTGAGACTATACTTCTAGTACCTACTATAATAGTTCCATGTACATGTATAGGGAAGGTTCAGATAAGATTGTGAGACTATACTTCTAGTACCTACTATAATAGTTCCATGTACATGTATAGGGAAGGCTCAGATAAGATTGTGAGACTATACTTCTAGTACCTACTATAATAAGTCCATGTACATGTATAGGGAAGGCTCAGATAAGATTGTGAGACTATACTTCTAGTACCTACTATAATAGTTCCATGTACATGTATAGGGAAGGCTCAGATAAGATTGTGAGACTATACTTCTAGTACCTACTATAATAGTTCCATGTACATGTATAGGGAAGGCTCAGATAAGATTGTGAGACTATACTTCTAGTACCTACTATAATAGTTCCATGTACATGTATAGGGAAGGCTCAGATAAGATTGTGAGACTATACTTCTAGTACCTACTATAATAATTCCATGTACATGTATAGGGAAGGCTCAGATAAGATTGTGAGACTATACTTCTAGTACCTACTATAATAATTCCATGTACATGTATAGGGAAGGCTCAGATAAGATTGTGAGACTATACTTCTAGTACCTACTATAATAGTTCCATGTACATGTATAGGGAAGGCTCAGATAAGATTGTGAGACTATACTTCTAGTACCTACTATAATAGTTCCATGTACATGTATAGGGAAGGCTCAGATAAGATTGTGAGACTATACTTCTAGTACCTACTATAATAGTTCCATGTACATGTATAGGGAAGGCTCAGATAAGATTGTGAGACTATACTTCTAGTACCTACTATAATAATTCCATGTACATGTATAGGGAAGGCTCAGATAAGATTGTGAGACTATACTTCTAGTACCTACTATAATAGTTCCATGTACATGTATAGGGAAGGCTCAGATAAGATTGTGAGACTATACTTCTAGTACCTACTATAATAGTTCCATGTACATGTATAGGGAAGGCTCAGATAAGATTGTGAGACTATACTTCTAGTACCTACTATAATAATTCCATGTACATGTATAGGGAAGGCTCAGATAAGATTGTGAGACTATACTTCTAGTACCTACTATAATAGTTCCATGTACATGTATAGGGAAGGCTCAGATAAGATTGTGAGACTATACTTCTAGTACCTACTATAATAGTTCCATGTACATGTATAGGGAAGGCTCAGATAAGATTGTGAAGACGCACAGGCTCTTAATAGTCTTCTCTGTTCGTTCAGGTCACGTGACACGGCTCATATTTATTGTACTTAAATAAATAGTTTACAGTATGTGACACGTATACGCGAACTCAATTCTATATAAATCATCCTCGGTACCCAGGCTATTCATAAAATCATAAATGTTATAAATAGCCTGGGTACCGAGGATGTATATAAATATGCATGAGTCTTTAACGTTTGATGTTTATCCCTACTAGGCTTTAGGCAAGAGTTATTTTCAAACACAAATTATTGTCATTATTATTTCATTGTCGACAAAGGTTTCCTTCGTTTTTCAATTGAAAGATATACAAACTCAGTAATAACAACGAACATGAAGCGCTAGGCAGCCCTGATTTATGTCAAATTGAAAACCTGATGTCAGCGCATTGCCAAGTTATGTTTTGTTTTCTCGGACAATAACGTTTGGCTGGAAGTGCACACAGAGTGTGTTCTATGCTTGTCTCCGGTTTGATTCCGAGAATGTGGCCCTGAATGAATATCAAATGCACGAACTAAGAAAGAAACGTCTGAATGATGAAGTATCATCTAGACGAAGAAGGGTTACCCCGCTTAATTCTAGTGTATTGATGGATCAAATATCCAAAATGCTTGCTAGCGGTGAGTTCGTCCTTGACACCAATATTCAATTGAAGAAGACGAATTATGTCGGCCTGGAATTCTGGGGGAAATGTGGAACCCCCAGCGGATCAATACAAATGCTACCATGGCAGTCACGTGACAGTTCTATTTACATTCCACCAGCGCAAAAATAGGACATTTATGAATTATAGAATCTTGATTAATTATTTTGCTGTTTGCATTGTGGATGTTTCAAACGGATTCGAAGGCAATTTATAAAGGAAGTGTATGTATATTTTATTTTATTTAACATTATATTTGTTTTAAAATAGATTTCATTTCTAATTTGTTTTTATTGAATTTTATAATAGAACATAGGCTGTATACATTAATTCGCACATTGGCAATCGACATACAGGAATATACATGTATAATATCTAGACTCAGAGGAAAACATTGCTTGGGAAATGAAAATGTTTTGTTTTCAACATGTATACTGTAGACTTATCAGTACATAAAGGAAACAGATACATGATTTGGAACACACCCAGTGTACATGTATTTGTATGTGTGTATTGTGTTTAACGCCACATTCAACAATGTTTCAGTTATATCACGGCGTTTCCTGGGTAAGTTCCCGTTTAAAAATACCTTTCGATCTTAGCAATAATGGAAGATCGAAATCGGTCTGAATTTTCAGCGCAGTCTGATCAGAGTGTATTCACATGTGTCTAACATACAGGCTATAGGTGGTAGTTTTGTTTGTATGGTGTTCTACGCAGTTTGCAACAATTGTTTAATTATATCACGACGTTTAATTTGTTATTTACCAGTACTATATGTCCATTTATCCTAACAGCCGCGGGTCAGTTGTAATACAGACACTAAACAACTGAGCGCCAAGGAGGGAAAGCCATTTACTACGTTTTAAAGGTATTTGGTATGACCCAGCTTTGGGTCGAACTACTGACCACACACGAAGCAGACACTCGAACACGAATGGTTGTAAGGAGGTTATAACCGAATTCAATTACAGCTTTCAGCTAAAATTCGGTGTTTTAGGTATATTTGAAAATATTTGAATAACTGTATCGTCTATTAGAGAGGCTCTACATATGTACACCCGTCTCCGTATACACTGTATCGTCTACTAGAGAGGCTCTATATATGTACACCCGTCTCCGTATACACTGTATCGTCTACTAGAGAGGCTCTATATATGTACACCCGTCTCCGTATACACTGTATCGTCTACTAGAGAGGCTCTATATATGTACACCCGTCTCCGTATACACTGTATCGTCTACTAGAGAGGCTCTATATATGTACACCCCTTCTCCGTATACACTGTATCGTCTACTAGAGAGGCTCTATATATGTACACCCGTCTCCGTATACACTGTATCGTCTACTAGAGAGGCTCTATATATTTACACCCCTTCTCCGTATACACTGTATCGTCTACTAGAGAGGCTCTACATATGTACACCCCTTCTCCGTATACACTGTATCGTCTACTAGAGAGGCTCTACATATGTACACCCCTTCTCCGTATACACTGTATCGTCTACTAGAGAGGCTCTACATATGTACACCCATTCTCCGTCTACACTGTATCGTCTACTAGAGAGGCGCTATATATGTACACCCCTTCTCCGTATACACTGTATCGTCTACTAGAGAGGTTCTACATAATTATGTACACCCCTTCTCCGTATACACTGTATCGTCTATAAGAGAGGCTCTACATATGTACACCCATTCTCCGTATACACTGTATCGTCTACTAGAGAGGCTCTATATATGTACACCCCTTCTCCGTATACACTGTATCGTCTACTAGAGAGGTTCTACATAATTATGTACACCCCTTCTCCGTATACACTGTATCGTCTATAAGAGAGGCTCTACATATGTACACCCATTCTCCGTATACACTGTATCGTCTATTAGAGAGGCTCTACATATGTACACCCATTCTCCGTATACACTGTATCGTCTATTAGAGAGGCTCTACATATGTACACCCCTTCTCCGTATACACTGTATCGTCTACTAGAGAGGCTCTACATATGTACACCCCTTCTCCGTATACACTGTATCGTCTACTAGAGAGGCTCTACATATGTACACCCCTTCTCCGTATACACTGTATCGTCTACTAGAGAGGCTCTACATATGTACACCCCTTCTCCGTATACACTGTATCGTCTACTAGAGAGGCTCTACATATGTACACCCCTTCTCCGTATACACTGTATCGTCTACTAGAGAGGCTCTACATATGTACACCCCTTCTCCGTATACACTGTATCGTCTACTAGAGAGGCTCTATATATGTACACCCCTTCTCCGTATACACTGTATCGTCTACTAGAGAGGTTCTACATAAGTATGTACACCCCTTCTCCGTATACACTGTATCGTCTATAAGAGAGGCTCTACATATGTACACCCATTCTCCGTATACACTGTATCGTCTACTAGAGAGGCTCTACATATGTACACCCCTTCTCCGTATACACTGTATCGTCTACTAGAGAGGCTCTACATATGTACACCCCTTCTCCGTATACACTGTATCGTCTACTAGAGAGGCTCTACATATGTACACCCCTTCTCCGTATACACTGTATCGTCTACTAGAGAGGCTCTACATATGTACACCCATTCTCCGTATACACTGTATCGTCTACTAGAGAGGCTCTACATATGTACACCCCTTCTCCGTATACACTGTATCGTCTACTAGAGAGGCTCTACATATGTACACCCCTTCTCCGTATACACTGTATCGTCTACTAGAGAGGCTCTACATATGTACACCCCTTCTCCGTATACACTGTATCGTCTACTAGAGAGGCTCTATATATGTACACCCCTTCTCCGTATACACTGTATCGTCTACTAGAGAGGTTCTACATAATTATGTACACCCCTTCTCCGTATACACTGTATCGTCTATAAGAGAGGCTCTACATATGTACACCCATTCTCCGTATACACTGTATCGTCTACTAGAGAGGCTCTACATATGTACACCCCTTCTCCGTATACACTGTATCGTCTACTAGAGAGGCTCTACATATGTACACCCATTCTCCGTATACACTGTATCGTCTACTAGAGAGGCTCTACATATGTACACCCCTTCTCCGTATACACTGTATCGTCTATAAGAGAGGCTCTACATATGTACACCCCTTCTCCGTATACACTGTATCGTCTACTAGAGAGGCTCTACATATGTACACCCCTTCTCCGTATACACTGTATCGTCTATAAGAGAGGCTCTACATATGTACACCCCTTCTCCGTATACACTGTATCGTCTACTAGAGAGGCTCTACATATGTACAGACCGTATCCGTATGTACTGTATCGTCTATTAGAGAGGCTCTACATATGTACACCCCTTCTCCGTATACACTGTATCGTCTACTAGAGAGGCTCTACATATGTACACCCATCCTCCGTATACACTGTATCGTCTATTAGAGAGGCTCTACATATGTACACCCCTTCTCCGTATACACTGTATCGTCTATAAGAGAGGCTCTACATATGTACACCCCTTCTCCGTATACACTGTATCGTCTACTAGAGAGGCTCTACATATGTACACCCCTTCTCCGTATACACTGTATCGTCTATAAGAGAGGCTCTACATATGTACACCCCTTCTCCGTATACACTGTATCGTCTACTAGAGAGGCTCTACATATGTACAGACCGTATCCGTATGTACTGTATCGTCTATTAGAGAGGCTCTACATATGTACGTGTACCCATTCTCCGTATACACTGTATCGTCTATTAGAGAGGCTCTACATATGTACGTGTACCCATTCTCCGTATACACTGTATCGTCTATTAGAGAGGCTCTACATATGTACAGACCGTATCCGTAAGTACTGTATCGTCTATTAGAGACGGTCTACATATGTACAGACCCTCTCCGTATACACTGTATCGTCTATTAGAGAGGCTCTACATATGTACACCCATTCTCCGTATACACTGTATCGTCTACTAGAGAGACTCTACATATGTACACCCCTTCTCCGTATACACTGTATCGTCTACTAGAGAGGCTCTACATATGTACACCCCTTCTCCGTATACACTGTATCGTCTACTAGAGAGGCTCTACATATGTACACCCCTTCTCCGTATACACTGTATCGTCTACTAGAGAGGCTCTACATATGTACACCCCTTCTCCGTATACACTGTATCGTCTACTAGAGAGGCTCTACATATGTACACCCCTTCTCCGTATACACTGTATCGTCTATTAGAGAGGCTCTACATATGTACACCCCTACTCCGTATACACTGTATCGTCTATTAGAGAGGCTCTACATATGTACACCCCTTCTCCGTATACACTGTATCGTCTACTAGAGAGGCTCTACATATGTACACCCCTTCTCCGTATACACTGTATCGTCTACTAGAGAGGCTCTACATATGTACACCCCTTCTCCGTATACACTGTATCGTCTACTAGAGAGGCTCTACATATGTACACCCCTTCTCCGTATACACTGTATCGTCTACTAGAGAGGCTCTACATATGTACACCCCTTCTCCGTATACACTGTATCGTCTATTAGAGAGGCTCTACATATGTACACCCCTTCTCCGTATACACTGTATCGTCTACTAGAGAGGCTCTACATATGTACACCCCTTCTCCGTATACACTGTATCGTCTACTAGA
>JASEVX010000083.1:0-122500 GCA_031761405.1 Serripes groenlandicus
ACAAAAGTGGGTAAGGCTGGGTAAGTCAAAAACTGGGTAACCCTGAGTAAGCCTTACAGGTTAGGGTACAACAGTGGGTAAGGCTGGGTAACTCCGAAAGTGGGTAAGCACAGACTTGACTAAACTGTATTTATTTATTATTTTATTTATAGACTGATAATATTTGACCATACTCTTGGAACAGAATCTCCTGGGTTAAGAATTATAGCTAGAACAGTGTTGTTGGTAGCTAATTTTAGCTTAAGCATACAGCTACAATTACACACTAAGCAATATGTTGCAAAATGTGCAAACATTGCAGAAACAACAGCCTGAAGTTACTAAAATGTTGGGACACGACAGGGCAGTCGACCTGCTAGTAAATGTGGTATTTTCTTTTTACCATACACTGTGAAAAGGCTCTCCTAAGCTGAGGGTTAGAGCTAGATCAGTGTTGTTGGTCTTGAATGGCAGCTTATATATAAAGCAACATGGATACAGCATGCCACATGTTGCAACTTTTGCAAACATTGCTGAAATTGCATCCTAAAGTTTCCGAAAATTTGGGGAGCACAGACAAAACTTAACTGTATTTATAGACTTATAATATTTGAACAGACTCTGGAAAAAAGGATGTCCAGGGTTAATGCTTACAGCTACGACAGTGTTGTTGGTATTGATGTCCAGCCTGAACAAGCAGCGACATTTACATATCAAACCACATGTTGCACCTTGCGCAAAAAATGCTGCAATTCCATCCTGAAGTTAATAAAATGTTGGTGACCACAGACTAGAATAAACTGTTAGTAGAGACAGAAAGTTTTCGACCATACTCTGAGAAAATGCTCTTCTAAGTTAAGGGTTACAACTAGGACAGTGTTGTTGGTCTTGAATTGCAGCTTATACACGCAGCAACATATACACACCAAGAAACATGTTGCATCTTATGCAAGCATTGCTGAAATAGCTTCCTGTAGTTAATACAATTTTGGGTAGCACAGACTTGACTAAACTGTATTTATTTATAGACTGATATTATTTGAACATACTCTGGGAAAAGAATCTCCTGGTTATAGAGGTATAGCAAGGACAGTGTTGTTGGTAGCTAATTTCAGCTTAACCATGCAGCTACATTTACAGACCAAGCAATATGTTGCAACATGTGCAAACATTCCAGAAACACCAGCCTGAAGTTACTCAATTTATTGGGACACGACAGGGCAGCCGACCTGCTAGTAAATATGGTATTTTATTTTAACATACTCTGTAAAAAGGCTCTCCTAAGCTGAGAGATAGAGCTAGGACAGTGTTGTTGGTCTTGAATTGCAGCTTATATATGCAGCAACATGGATACAGCATGCCACATGTTGGAACTTGTGCAAACATTGCTGAAATTGCATCCTAAAGTTTCTGAAAAATTGGGAAGCACAGACAAAACTAAACTGTATTTATAGACTGATAATATTGCATCATACTCTGGAAAAAAGGGTGTCCAGGGTTAATGCTTAAAGCTAAGACATTGTTGTTGGTATTTATTCCCAGCCTGAACAGGCAGCTTCATTTACATACCAAACAACATGTTGCAACTTGCGCAAACAATGCTGCAATTGCATCCTGAAGTTAATAAAATGTTGGTGACCACAGACTAAAATAAACTGTAAGTAGAGACAGAAAGTTCCGACCATACTCTGAGAAAATGCTTTTCTAAGTTAAGGATTAAAAGCTAGGACAGTATTGTTGGTCTTGAATTGCAGCTTATACACGCAGCAACATGTACAAACCAAGCAACATGTTGCATCTTGTACAAGCATTGCTAAAATTGCATCCTTAATTTAACACAATTTTAGGGAGCACAGACTTGACTAAACTGTATTTATTTATAGACTGATAATATTCCACCATACTCTGGGAAAAGAATCTCCTGGGTTTAGGGTTATAGCTAGGACAGTGTTGTTGGTAGCTAATTTCAGCTTAAGCATGCAGCTACATTTAAAAACAAAGCAATATGTTGCAACATGTGTTAACATTCCAGAAACACCAGCCTGAAGTTACTCAATTTTAAGGACACGACAGGGCAGCCTGTGATAGTTTTTCTTTTTACCATACTCTGTGAAAAGGCTCTCCTAAGCTGAGGGATAGAGCTAGGACAGTGTTGTTGGTCTTGAATGGCAGCTTATACATACAACAACATGGATTCATCATGTCACATGTTGAAACTTGTGCAAACATTCATGCAATGGCATCCTAAAGTTTCTGAAAAATTGGGAAGCACAGACAAAACTAAACTGTATTTATAGACTGATAATATTTGACCATACTCTGGATAAAAGGGTTATCAGGGTTAAGGCTTACAGCTAGGACAGTGTTGTTGGTATTGATTCTCAGCCTGAGCATGCAGCTACATTTACACACCAAGCAACATGTTGTAACATGCGCAAACAATGCTGCAATTGCATCCTAGAGTTAATAAAATGTTGGTGACCATAGACTAGAATAAACTGTAAGTAGAGACAGAAAGTTTTAGACCATACTCTTAGAAAATGTTTTTCTTAGTTAAGGATGAGAGCTAGGACAATGTTGTTGGTGTTGAATTGCAGCTTATACATGCAGCAACATGTACACACCAAGCAACATGTTGCATCGTGTGCAGGCATTGCTGAAATTGCATCCTGAAGTTAATACAATTTTGGGGAGCACAGACTTGACTAAACTGTATTTATTTATAGACTGATAATATTTGACCATACTCTGGGAAAAGAATCTCCTGAGTTTAAGGTTACAGTTAGGACATTGTTGTTGGTAGCTAGCCCTAACCCATCTAACCCTAAACCAGGATTTTGCTCATTCTTTAATTTTGATATGAATATTAAGTTACAATCCTTAAACTGGGTTAACATATCAATCGAATCAGTTCTCTATCAACCGTCGTAGTGTTAAGACGTGTTTTAAGTCTGTGTGGATATAATTTAATTATTAATTACAGGACAACTAACAGGTAAGATACTTGTTTGTCGTTTGATTATGGACAAGTGGGGGTATGGGGTTACCTTGGTTAAGAGAAGGCAATAAAGATATCAATCAATCAAGCTATCTATATAAAATTAAAAGGTTTTTTAAGCACATGAAATTTTGAAATAGAATTTGAGGTAAATCTGAACGTGTTTACGTATGGTTAAAGAATAATGTCTTTTAAATATTTAACACTGAGCATTGGTGTAGTTGGTATTTCTGGAAAGATCATTGAATGTCTCAATTGGATTATTTATTCGACAGAAAGGGTTGGGCTGCGAGGATAGCCATTTCGAACCCTTGGTGCTAGAGGACTCCGTATTCACCATTGATCTTATAATGTGTCAAGGACTAATGTTTACTGTTCAGGAGCACTTGTAATAAACAAATTGTGTATGCCGTGGCACCTAGTCCCCCGAGTTCTTACTCGTATTAGCTGCCACTGTGGCAGGGGTCTCATCGGGCGCCACCCGACTCATTGTTGCTAGGTTTTGGCAACTCGCTGTGTAACACTTAAAACACTATATTATTCCGAGTGTTGGTGAGCGGATGCACATACGTCAACATTAAAACATCTTGTTTTCCAGGAGGACGGTATGTAAGCCGATTGAGATAATCAGGAGCACATGGAATAGGGATGAGTTGGAGTTATTGAATAAAGTGGCAGAGATGAGGAATGGACAAACGGTTCGAGAACTATATGATGCTTTTCGTGACGAATGTGTATAGAAAGGAATTGCGGTCCGTACATTGAATGCGTTCCGTTTTAAATTGAAACGTGTTTGAAGTAATATGAAAGTGCGAGCCTCTGATCTCATGGACACTCAGTTTGTGTAAACCAGTGCGAGTCTCTGATCTCATGGACACTCAGCGGTTACTTCGCCATCGTCTGGTCCCAAGTTTCGAGTGAGAAGACAGGATGAATGTCGTAAGTTATTTTTAAATATCACTCAGCCTTATTAGCTCGATTATTCGAAGAATAATGAGAGTTCTACTACTCGCCCCGGCGTCGGCGTCTCCGTCGGCGTCCGGTTAAAATTTAAGGGAAAGTTGGCATTTTTATTCATAAGTATTTGTGCTAGGGCTTTCATATTTGGAATATAGTTACATCTTATACCTTTCTTCACATTGAATGTTAAAGATGCTGAGTGTGACCTTCTTTTCGGGGTAATAGACATGATTTTGGGTGGTACTAACCCTAGATTTTAAGGCCCAAAAGATGTGCTCATGTATGTTATCATGATCGTACGGATACATGAACGGACAAAGACGTCCATATGAATACTTTTTGTAGAGCTTATATGATAACCTATACAAACATAACTCGATGTAATATATCGCATGACGTACAAGCGAGGAATATGAGAATGAAATTTCTTTGGGACTCAATTTTAACTTTTTAAAGTCCAAAATGACGTTTTCCGACATTGCATCAAGCACGGACGGACAGACTAAAGAACAGTCCCTTGCAAAACGATCCTGTTCATGTAGCTGTATGTACAAGCTATGCAACCATACCTCGATATCATATATCCCATAAGGTACGAGCGAATAATATGAGATTGAAACAACGTGTGTAGTCAATTAAAGGCCAAAAAACGTTTACACCAATTTCAGTTAGGCCGGACGGACAGACAAAAGATTAAACACATGTAAAAGGAGTATAATTGTGTAGCTATAACCATAAGCGGTGCAGATATGCCTCAACAGGATATATGATTGGACGTACAAGCGAGAAATATAAGTTTTAGACAGCCTAGGTAGGTCACATAAAGGCCATAATCCGGGTATCGGACATTTTATCAAGAACATACGGACACATACACAGACACACACATGTCACGAAAGCGGTTTCGTGTAGCTACACTCATTGACAATGCAGCCATACCTCGTTATGTAACATCGGACAGCGTATATCACCCTCAGTAAGCCTTACAGGTTAGGGTACCTAGGCTACATATATAAAGGATATTAAATATTTAACAGTTAGGAGTGCATTTCGGTGATTCTTAAAATACAGTCTGATGGATAAAGATAACTGCTTTCTGAAGAAGTATCTGGTCAACAGTTCATCAAGTCTTTCTGGTCTTCAAGTCTTTCAGGTCTTAATTCTTTGTCATGAATCATATGTTGATAACCGATAGTTCTTTCGCTTCTTTGTCTGTATCTGCTGTAATTATCTATATAACTTAGAATCAACCTTCTTCACTCCCTTTTGATATTAATAACAATTATTGGGTTATACCCAATACTCTAATAATTAGAGTTATGGGAGTAACACTTACAGGTTAGAGTATTACCCAAATATATTGGGTAATACCCAATACTCTAATAATTAGAGTTATGGGAGTAACACTTACAGGTTAGAGTATTACCCAAATATATTGGGTAATACCCAATACTCTAATAATTAGAGTTATGGGAGTAACACTTACAGGTTAGAGTATTACCCAAATATATTGGGTAATACCCAATACTCTAATAATTAGAGTTACTGTGAGTAACACTTACAGGTTAGAGTATTACCCAAATATATTGGGTAATACCCAATACTCTAATAATTAGAGTTACTGTGAGTAACACTTACAGGTTAGAGTATTACCCAAATATATTGGGTAATACCCAATACTCTAATAATTAGTTACTGTGAGTAACACTTACAGGTTAGAGTATTACCCAAATATATTGGGTAATACCCAATACTCTAATAATTAGAGTTACTGTGAGTAAGCCTTCCAGGTTAGAGTAAGCCATTAGAGTATTACCCAAATATATTTGGGTTACCCAAATATTAGAGTTACTGTGAGTAAGCCTTCCAGGTTAGAGTATTACCCAAATATATTGGGTAATACCCAATACTCTAATAATTAGAGTTACTGTGAGTAACACTTACAGGTTAGAGTATTACCCAATACTCTAATAATTAGAGTTACTGTGAGTAACACTTACAGGTTAGAGTATTACCCAAATATATTGGGTAATACCCAATACTCTAATAAGTAGAGTTACTGTGAGTAACACTTACAGGTTAGAGTATTACCCAAATATATTGGGTAATACCCAATACTCTAATAATTAGAGTTACTGTGAGTAACACTTACAGGTTAGAGTATTACCCAAATATATTGGGTAATACCCAATACTCTTATAATTAGAGTTACTGTGAGTAAGCCTTCCAGGTTAGAGTAAGCCATTAGAGTATTACCCAAATATATTTGGGTTACCCAAATATTAGAGTTACTGTGAGTAAGCCTTCCAGGTTAGAGTAATTACCCAAACTGGGTATTACCCAAAAAAAGAGGGTACGACTGAGTAAGCCTTGTTACTAAAAATAGATCAACAAGATTAACAATATCAATGGCGCTATTGACGATAGAAAACTCTGGTCTTCACCATTGGTCTTATAATCCAAACTGGGTATTACCCAAAACAAGAGTAATGTTCAATGTTCAAGAGCAATTGGCTCAATAAGGACCAACAATGAGCATTGGCACTTTTTGTGCTAGAGAACTCCCATTTTCACCATTGCTCTTAGACTGTGTCGAGAAGTAATGTTCAAGTTTCACTTCGGTAGAATAATATATAAATTGTGTATGCCATGGCACCTAGTCCCCCGAGTTTTTCCTCGTATTAGCTGCACTGTGGCAGGGGTCTCATCGGGTGCCACCCGACTCATTGTTGTTAGGTTTTGGCAACTCCATCCGTAACACTTAAACAATATTTTATTCCGAGTGTTGGTGAGCGGATGCACATACGTCAATATTAAAGCATCTTGTTTCCCAGTGTCTATGTCACCGTATGCACAACCATTTTGAAAAAAGGATAAAAGCATGTTCACCATGCTAAATACTACTAACCTTGCGTTCATATCCTTATTATTCCATATAATCCAATTATAAATACACAATTTAATAACCACTTCCAAAACAATTCAAGATCAAAATTAATAATAACCCTAGGTCACAAATACAAAATCACAGTATACTGCAATAAAACAAATATTAAAATTGTTCAATATCAAGCATCTGTACTCAACGACGTTCAGACAGCAAATGAGAAAGACGGTTAGACTGGGTTAGCAATGAACAAATATTTGAAAAATTTCAACCAATCAAATGTATTATACTAAAAATAGATTCATGCCCCACGTGGTACAAACCACCTGACAAACTAAAAATAGATTCATGCCCCACGTGGTACAAACCACCTGACTTCTAAATATAACTTGCACCAAAGGTGCAAGTCGCCAAACACCCTATACCCTAACCCTAACCCTAACCCTAACCCTAACCCTAACCCTAACCCTAACCCTAACCGAGGTCACCGCTTAATCACATCGGATACTCCGTGATATACATTTATCACTTCTTAATCACATCGGATACTCCGTGATATACCTAGATTACTGCTTAATTACATCGGATACTAAGTGATATACCTAGATTACTGCTTAATCACATCGAATACGTCTTGATATACCTAGATCACTGCTTAATTACATCGAATACGTCTTGATATACCTAGATCACTGCTGAATCGCATTGGATACTCCTTGATATACGTAGATTACTGCTTAATTACATCGGATACTTCGTGATATACCTAGATCACTGCTTGATCACATCGGATACTACGTGATATACCTAGATTACTGCTTAAGAACATCGGATACTCCGTGATATACATTGATTACTGCTTGATCACCTCGGTTACTACGTGATATAACTAGATCACTGCTTAATTACATCAGATAATCCGTGATATACCTAGTATCCGATGTGATTAGGCACTTATCTAGGTATATCACGTAGTAACATATGTGATTACGCTGTGATTTATGTATATCACGTAGTAACCGATGTGATTAAGCAGTGATCTAGGTATATCACGTAGTAACATATGTGATTACGCTGTGATTTATGTATATCACGTAGAAACCGATGTGATTAAGCAGTGATCTAGGTATATCAAGGATTATCTGATGTAATTAAGCAACTTGGAGAAAAAAAAAAGGGGGGGGGGGGGAAAAACGCCCACACAGTGCTCGGCCGCGTTTTTTTCTTTCCTGTTTTTTTTTTTTCCTCCAAGTTCGCGCTAAGTGAGAGATGAATGCAAATGCGGGGTTTTTTCTTCCCCGTTTTTCTTTCCTCCCAGTTCCCACTAAGCGGACTAAAAACACACGCTGTTCCACTCCGTTCTGAGAAGCCCAGAGAGGGGTCGGCCGTTCTGACGGCCTGACTCCTCTCTGTTTTTTTTTTTTGCCCGGCGCACATTTCCCCAGCCAGCCATACGCAGAGTGCTGCCTAGAAACGGGGCGAGCAGTTCGCCGTCAGCGCGGGTAGACGGCGGGAGTAAAAAGAAAGAAAGAAAAAAACAAAAACAAAAAAACAAGTGTTCCACTCCATTGTGTCTAACCAAAAAGCGGACCACAATGGGTAGTGCTCGGGCAACCCCCGATTTCGTTCCACTCCGTTGTGAAACAAATAAATAAAAATTAAAAAAGAGCTCTTCCCCGTCAGCGCGGATAGACGGCGGGAGTAGCAGGCACGCAGGGGGGACTGCCTTATAGCCGCTACGGGCCCGGCGCACATTTACCCCAGCCAGCCATACGCAGAGTGCTGCGTACAGACTCGAGGCGGTCTCTTCCCCGTCAGCGCGGATAGACGGCGGGAGTAACAGCCACTCTCTTCGGGCAGGCACGCAGGGTGACTGCCTTATAGCCGCTACGGGCCCGGCGCACATTCCCCCCAGCCAGCCATACGCAGAGTGCTGCCTACAGACTCGAGGCGGTCTCTTCCCCGTCAGCGCGGATAGACGGTGGGGGTAACAGCCACTCTCTTCGGGCAGGCACGCAGGGGGACTGCCTTATAGCCGCTACGGGCCCAGCGCAGATTTTCCCAGCCAGCCATACGCAGAGTGCTGCCTACAGACTCGAGGCGGTTTCTTCCCCGTCAGTGCGGATAGACGGCGGGAGTAACAGCCACTCTCTTCGGGCAGGCACGCAGGGGGACTGCCTTTTAGCCGCTACGGGACCGGCGCACATTTCACCAGCCAGCCATACGCAGAGTGCTGCCTACAGACTCGAGGCGAGCTCTTCCCCGTCAGCGCGGATAGACGGTGGGAGTAACAGCCACTCTCTTCGGGCAGGCACGCAGGGGGACTGCCTTATAGCCGCTACGGGCCCGGCGCACATTTCCCCAGCCAGCCATACGCAGAGTGCTGCCTACAGACTCGAGGCGAGCTCTTCCCCGTCAGCGCGGATAGACGGCGGGAGAAACAGCCACTCTCTTCGGGCAGGCACGCAGGGGGACTGCCTTATAGTCGCTAAGGGCCCGGCGCACATTCCCCCAGCCGACCATACGCAGAGTGCTGCCTACAGACTCGAGGCGAGCTCTTCCCCGTCAGCGCGGATAGACGGCGGGAGTAACAGCCACTCTCTTCGGGCAGGCACGAAGGGGGACTGCCTTACAGCCGCTACGGGTCCGGCGCACATTTCTCCAGCCAGCCATACGCAGAGTGCTGCCTACAGACTCGAGGCGAGCTCTTCCCCGTCAGCGCGGATAGACGGCGGGAGTAACAGCCACTCTCTTCGGGCAGGCACGCAGGGGGACTGCCTTATAGCCGCTACGGGACCGGCGCACATTTCCCCCAGCCATACGCAGAGTGCTGCCTACAGACTCGAGGCGAGCTCTTCCCCGTCAGCGCGGATAGACGGCGGGAGTAACAGCCACTCTCTTCGGGCAGGCACGCAAGGGAACGGCCTTACAGCCGCTACGGGCCCGGCGCACATTTCCTCAGCCAGCCATACGCAGAGTGCTGCCTACAGACTCGAGGCGAGCTCTTCCCCGTCAGCGCGGATAGACGGCGGGAGTAACAGCCACTCTCTTCGGGCAGGCACGCAGGGGGGGGGGGACTGCCTTATAGCCGCTTCGGGCCCGGCTCACATTTCCCCAGCCAGCCATACGCAGAGTGCTGCCTACAGACTCGAGGCGAGCTCTTCCCCGTCAGCGCGGATAGACGGCGGGAGTAACAGCCACTCTCTTCGGGCAGGCAAGCAGTGGGGACTGCCTTATAGCCGCTACGGGCCCAGCGCACATTTCCCCAGCCAGCCATACGCAGAGTGCTGCCTAGAAATGGGGCGAGCAGTTCGCCGTCAGCGCGGGTAGACGGCGGGAGTAAAAAGAAAGAAAGAAAAAAACAAACAAAAAAAACAAGTGTTCCACTCCATTATGTCTAACAAAAAGCGGACCACAATGGGAAGTGCTCGGTCAACCCCCGATTTTGTTCCACTCCGTTGTGAAAAAAATAAATAAAAATTAAAAAATAGCACTGTCCCACATCCGTTACGAGGCCCTGGTTGGTGCCCAAATACACGCCGTAAAATCGGCTAGAAATCCGACTGAAGGCCGTTGTTCAGCTCCCGTGTGGATACGAAAAAGAAAAGAAAAAAAGTGGGAAATCGGGAAACTGCGTTTGTTCCCGAAACCGTCTCAGCTGGAGCCGTAAAGGCGACAGTTTAAGCGTCCTGCCTACCCACTCTACGAATCGGGCGAGTGTCCGGGCTGGCCGACTTCTAGAACAAAAGTGACACTGCACAAGCAACACAGAGGGAAATCGGGAAACTGCGTTTTTTCCCGAAAACGTCTCAGCCGGACCCGTAAAGGCGACAGTTTAAGCGTCCTGCCTACCCACTCTACGGATCGGGCGAGTATCCGGGCTGGCCGACTTCTAGAACAAAAGTGACATTGCACAAGCAACACAGAGGGAAATCAGGAAACTGCGTTTTTTCCCGAAACCGTCTCAGCTGGACTCGTTAAGGCGACGGTTTAAGCCTCCTGCCTACCCACTCTACGGCCCTGGTAGCTGTCCCGTAAAAAAAAAAGCGCACATGTTCAGGGGCCAGCAGCGGAGTGCCCGCTTGAAACGAGGCTTAGCACTAAATATGCAGTCGTGGACTTATTTTTAATTGAGACAGTTATAGAATATAGGTTTTCCGTGGGAAATTGTTGGCCCTAAGAAGGGCCGTTTTGTACTCTGCTGCCTGTAATTGATTTCGTTCTCAGACGATCGAGACCGTCCCTCTCCTTGGCGTTTCAACAAGTGCTTTTTCAAATCGCATCCCTCCCGTCCGCGTGAGACAGTAGCTTGTACCGTGCACTTGGTTCCCTTTCATTCTTGTTCTGAGGACCTCAGCACTTTGGAAGTCAAGCATCGAATTCAGAAAAAGTCTGGTCTTTCGTATCGACGCGTGTTCCCGTTTTCTGCACCAAAGGTCGGACACCACGATTCTGACCGTGTTATTCACTTCCCTTATCTTGTCTACCAGTTCCCGAAGGCTCGTTAAAATGTCAACAGCCACTTTCTTGCATTCAGTGCTTCGGCATGTATGGAGGTCATTATGGCCTAGTACGATAACTATGCATTTCCTCTCTGAGCGACATTCACGCAAAAACCGAGCAACGTCATGGTCCGCGATAGCTGTTCTGGCCTCACGACCATGAATACCAAAAGTGTATGACTTGAAAGTCATCCTCTCAGCATTTTGGTCTCCGAATACTAGCATGTTTCTGTTTCAAGTAATTGGATAGCGAATGATGATCCTTGATTTCCCGAATTCCCCTATAAGTTCATGCAGCTAGGAATACTCGCTAGAATTCACACGTGTCCAGACACCTGTCTACTGACTGGCTGGCACGAGTAGTGTCGATAATCCGTAATGACTACTCAATGTATGTCGCTATATACCCATTGGGCAATGTCATCTATGTCACAATCGGCTGAATATCTTTAGCAGAAACATGAATTTTATATATGGAGACTCTCACGTCTGTCGATTGAAGTTAAGAGGATTCCTGAAATTGTTTAAAGGCGGCAGACAGGCCAGAAGCTGTATGGAAGATGAAGACTGGCCAGAAATGATGAAACGTGTCACGACGGCAGAGAACATTGTCATCGTCCTAGGATCCAACGATGTTGAAAGTACTGCACATGGCGAACGTATTATTGAAACCCTACAGAATGTTTGTAATAAGATACGTGCAGTTAGTCCGACTGTCCGAATCTTTGTAACAGATTTCTGGCGCAGGTCGAGTTACAGTGCGGGACAGATAGATATCAGACTCCGTGTTAACATCTTGCTAACCAAAACCAAGGCTGAAATCCTCCGAGTAGCGAAGCTCATCCGGCCTAACCATTTAGGGAAGGATGGGGTACATTTGAATGGCAGCGGCAATGATGTATTACGCAAAGCCATACTTGATGCAGTCCCCAACAGTCGGAACGAGCCGAGAACTCGCAAGAAAACGATTCCTCGTAATGTCGCCGATAGGAAAGAGAGTCTGACAGTCACCACTGTCCAATGAATATGCCGTAAACGGCCCTTATTAGGGCCACACATTACCCAGAAAGTCCACCTTTCTACAATTGTCACAATAAAGAATAGGTCAAACTGCCCACTCTCCCGATACGCCTCCCGTATTAATTATTAATTATGACTTAATAACGTGTGTTTGCCAACAAACATCATATATTCCCTTTTTACTTTGTTCTCTCTTAAGAATTCCATTTTCATATTGATTTACATTCTATATGTTAAAGCTATATTTTAACTTAAAAAGGAATTGTAGTTTTCATTTTAAATTCTTCAAATGATTAAAATCCGTGACCTACTTCGGTAAAATAAACAACAACGACAAACCGCTCAACCAACACATCAATTTCCACGTAATGATTGAGCGTATTGTTGTTGACACATTCTGATTTTCAGTCCGAATAGTAGGCAGGGGTTATTTTTTAAGGCTAAACCTTATATCTAGTACCTACTTTAGCTAGAGCGTTGACACATGGAGTTGTTCATCCGCCAGACACTGTCTCTCTCCGTCTCCAGGGAAGAGTCGAGGCTTCATATGAAGGAAATTCGAATAAAATAAGGATTCAAAATTGTGACCTACTTCTGTAAAATTAAAAATAGAAATCTAAAAATAGAAATATACGCTTAACTAACACGTCCGTAAAAAATTGTAGAAGAGGTCATCTCTACACCAACGCTTTCCGTTTTACTTACTTCATAGAAGTGGTTGACTACAATGTCACAGTTTCGAAACCGATATGACTGCCCCGTGTGCAGCAGTGCTGTTGTGCGGTTGACACAGCATATAGTCAGTCAGCATGCTCGACTTCTGGGCAACAAATACCGCTGCCGTCTCTTTGCAAACCATCAGAGGTTGGACGGGAAGGCAAGAACCAACATAGGGCGATTGTATAGAGTCTGTCCGGTACCAATGTGTGCAGCGATCACTGCTAATATCCCGGTCCATCTCAGAACGGCTCACAGTTTCAGTACGCCTTCCAGTCTAACGGATTCGAGTAGAGCACAGCGCGTTTCTCATTTAGATTGGTCAATCCCAGTTGAACCTGATGGTGAAGAACGGTCCGAGGCAAGTTCGCGAGTTCGCGATCCATCACAGCACGGTTCCGAAACCGGCCCTGAGCATCCAGAGACATCGCCCGTGAATTCGTCCATCGGTTCTCCCTCGTCCGTGTCTGATCCGGCAATCCGTCGCCCTTCTCCAGACGTACCACCTACAAAGGAGCAAAGACCAGTGTCTCCCCATTAGAAGACCGTGTTTGAAGGGCCGAGGGGTGTGTCCTCCATTACCAACGAATGGAGACACCATATGATTACAGAACGGGGGGGGGGGCTCTACAAAGCCCGAGCGGGCATTAGAATACGCCCGGGTGGTCGATAGATATTTACAGTTCCACGATTTGTCCGAGTCCCCGGCCGCTGCCGCTAGTTTAGATCGGATTGACATGTTCGTAACTAACAGAAGGAGTGTCGGCTGTAGCACGAGTGATGCATGGAAGGCAAGTCTGTTAGGCTATCTGGCGAAGTTCGTTAAGTTCTTAGCTCTGCCGCGACCCGGCAGGGTAGCTCAATTGGTAGCGTATCTGACTCGTGATCTGGAGGTCACGGGTTCGATACCCGGTTGTGGCGACATTCTTTCGGGCGATGTTTTCCATTGCCTCTCACCTCTGATCTATGTGAGAAAGTAGTCAGTGGCTTCGAAAGAATGTTGTGTAAGTACTGGTGTGGGAAAGCCAGGAAAACATGGGTAGGTGCACTGACCGCCGTGATATGACCAAAGCTGTTGAAAGCGGCGTTAAACTCCAAACAAACAAACAAAAGCTCTGCCGCATATAGGCAAAATGGAGGCAACAGTGTTACGTGATTTTTTGGCGTCCATCGTGGGAACTCGGACCTCTGTTCAGAGACGACGCAGGACCGAAAGAGTGGAAAAGGCCTCAAGGGAACGCACCTCAGTGATGGCTCCAGATATGGAGCAGCTGTTGAATAGTACCTGTGTCCAGTCGTGCATCACCAGACTGAGTGAGTGCACGGGCACGAGTACGTATTCGAACGTCCGAGGGCTCATTGCCTGCATGATCGTAAGGAGCGTCGATCGGCCGAGTGCCATCGCCGGTCTGACACTGACGGAGGTTGCGTCGCCCAGTTACCAAACCGAGGGTGGTGTGGGCTATGCTGTGCTCTCGGTCACCGATCACAAAACTGCACAGTTAGGGCCTTTTAATTTGGTCTTAACTCTACCCGAGTACCGTTCTCTGAGAAAGGTAAGAGAATTTCTCCTGAGGTCATTTCGAAGAATAACACACCCATTTGTTTCTCTTCCTGTTGACGGATCGAGTGAAGGGGGCAAACCCTACAACTCTGCATGAATAGGGAAAGTTTTTGCCAGAGTGTGGGCCGAATCCGGTTGTTTGGCAAAGTACGGAACATACAATGCCACGATGAATCGGAAACGGATAGCAACACAGATGGCGACAGACCATCCTCAGCTTCGAGAGCAGACAGCCCGCCAGCTACGACATTCAGCGACCACAGAAACGATTCAGGGGTGCTGCAAGAATTGCATCTTTGACGAAAAGGAAAAAAGCGTCGGAAACACCTGCGCCACCGTCAACGGAGGTTGACCAAACAGTGTCAGTCCAGGCGACATCCAAGACAAGAAGCTGTTCATTGCCGCCACGATTCTCCGGCAGCAATATGGAACATTTTGAACGGGCCTCTAGCGAGCCGATGCAATTAGTCGAGTATTGTTTAGCTCCAGTCACTGGAACCTCGTGTTCTACAGCCGCCTGCGTCGAGACCCCAGACTTCGATCCCGTAACCACGGGACCGGTGGCCGGAACTTCGTGTCCAACTTCCGCCTGGGTCGAGACCCAAGATTTCTCGCAAGTTCCAACTAGCTTTAACCACCAGCAGAGACCATCAGTCATTTTCGAAAGCGTCTCGACGGTTATGCGGGGAGGTGTGCCTTTCAATGACGCAAATGGACGGAAGATTCCAATAGGAGATTTGCTTCGGACTGGGCTGTAGAAATAGTCTTATGCAAGGCAACCGGCAAGAAAGCTAGTCTCGTCGTCATAAAACGTAAACTGGAACAGCTCGGCCTTCAAAAGCAATGGTCAGACCTGTCCCCTGCTAATATTAGGGACAAGATCGTAACGGAAGTGAAACGAAGGAAGAAACAGCAATAAGGTAAGTGTATACTTAATAAGGTAAGTGTCTTTTATGATTTCTTTGTTTATTGCGTTTGTGTGTGGACAGGGTAAGTGTATAAATGAGGATAACAATGAAACCAAGAAGCTTGAGATGGCAAGATTATCGAATGCTAAAGATTTATCGGAAAAGGTTAAAGAAATCATCGGTCAGAAATGATAAGTCGACCCTTGAAACGGTCGACTTATTATTTTTAACCGATGATTTTTTGTTAACCTATTCCGATAATCTTTAAACATGATTTATTTTCATTATTTCAAAGCTATAAATGACCCAGAATCAGTATGCAATCGCGACGTAGATAATGTTAAATGTTAAATTGGGTAATATCCCTTGGCCGGGCCTATGTAGAACAGTGTGTGTTTGAAAGGACTAACCTCGCGACTGCCTGAAGAAGCGAAGCGAGCACTTCGCCGTCAGCGCGGGTTGAGCACACACTGTTCTACAGAGGCCCGGCCAAGGGATATTACCAAATTGAACACAGAGTGCTGCCAAACATACCATTTAAATGCGCAATCGGTCATTTATAGCATGACATTGCTACATTTTAACGGCAGCCTACAGACCCGAAGCGAGCACTTCCCCGTCAGCGCGGGTAGACGGCGCGAGTAACAGCCACTCTCTTCGGGCAGGCACGCAGGGGACTGCTTTTATAGCCGCTACGGGACCAGCGCACATTTCCCCCCAGCCATACGCAGAGTGCTGCCTAGGCACGCAGGGGACTGACTGCCTTTATAGCCGCTACGGGCCCAGCGCACATTTCGCTCAGCCATACGCAGAGTGCTGCCTACAGACCCAAGGCGAGCAGTTCCCCGCCAGCGCGGGTAGATGGCGCGAGTAACAGCCACTCTCTTCGGGCAGGCACGCAGGGGACTGCTTTTATAGCCGCTACGGGACCAGCGCACATTTCCCCCCAGCCATACGCAGAGTGCTGCCTACAGACCCGAGGCGAGCAGTTCCCCGTCAGCGCGGGTAGACGGCGCGAGTAACAGCCACCCTCTTCGGGCAGGCACGCAGGGGACTGTTCTTTTAACCGCTACGGGCCCAGCGTACATTTTGCCCAGCCATACGCAGAGTGCTGCCTACAAACCCGAGGCGGGCAGTTCCCCGTCAGCGCGGGTAGACGGCGCGAGTAACAGCCACTCTCTTCGGGCAGGCACGCATGGGACTGCCTTTATAGCCGCTACGGGTCCCAGCGCACATTTCCCCCCAACCATACGCAGAGTGCTCCCTACAGACCCGGGGCAACCACTTCCCCGTCAGCGCGGAAAGACCCACCATCTTCGGGCAGGCACGCAGGGGACTGCTTGTATAGCCGCTACGGGCCCAGCGCACATTTCGCCCAGCCATACGCAGAGTGCTGCTTACAGACCCGAGGCGAGCAGTTCCCCGTCAGCCTGGGTAGACGGCGTGAGTAACAGCCACTCTCTTCGGGCAGGCACCCAGGGGACTGCCTTTATATCCGCTACGGTCCCAGCGCACATTTCTCCCCAGCCATACGCAGAGTGCTGCCCTACAGACCCGAGCCGAGCAGTTCCCCGTCAGCGCGGGTAGACGGCGGCAGTAACAGCCACTCTCTTCGGGCGGGCAGGCACGCAGGGGACTGCCTTTATAGCCGCATCGGGCCCAGCGCACATTTTCCCCAGCCATACGCAGAGTGCTGCCTACAGACCCGAGGCGAGCACTTCCCCGCCAGCGCGGGTAGACGGCGCGAGTAACAGCCACTCTCTTCGGGCAGGCACGCAGGGGACTGCTGTTATAGCTGCTACGGGACCAGCTCACATTTCCCCCAGCCATACGCAGAGTGCTGCCTACAGACCCGAGGCGAGCAGTTCCCCGTCAGCGCGGGTAGACGGCGTGAGTAACAGCCACCCTCTTCGGGCACGCACGCAGGGGACTGCTTTTATAGCCGCTACGGGCCCCGCGCACATTTTGCCCAGCCATACGCAGAGTGCTGCCTACAAACCCGAGGCGAACAGTTCCCCGTCAGCGCGGGTAGACGGCGCGAGTAACAGCCACTCTCTTCGGGCAGGCACGCAGGGGACTGACTGCCTTTATAGCCTATACGGGCCCAGCGCACATTTCGACCAGCCATACGCAGAGTGCTGCCTACAGACCCGAGGCGAGAAACTTGACTTGATGTTTAGATAAAACGACTTTATTAACTGCAAGATTTTACCTTTAATCTCATATTGGATTAATTTATAAAATATATTTTCCTTCACGAGCAAATCAAAAGTTTTAATATGATCCGAAATGTGTTGTTTTAAATACAGTTGTTCTAGAGATGTCGATATAATGAGGTTAATATTTTCCTGGAGAACAGCTCAATTTGACAATTCTACAGGAATTTAATATGGAAATTAGTAGAGGATCAGCAGAAATCGGTCATAACGGGTATTTGTCCGCTAACCCGTTCCAATCCGAAAAGAAATGAAATTTATCCATTTTTCCATTATCTTTCCATCAGTAGTTGCACGAAAAAAACTGTTGCCCGAAAGGGGTTTTTGGTTCACAGAGGTGCAGCACTAAAGCCGTTCTAATTCAGAATTGTGTATATTCTAAATGTTAAAGTCTCACCATTTCTCATTGATTTAAACAAATATTAACTTAACCATATTGTGTATTAAATCGAAAGAGTGTTGCTCTTTTTAATACTGAAAATAGAAAAAATATTTATTTTTAATTAACTGGTATTAATGGCATCATCTCCTTTGGCGCTCATGGTTGTGGGTTTAATTTATTGTGTCATGATAAATGTGACAAGAATAACTGGTAATATACCGAGAACATGCAATGCCATAACTGGAAAAAATGTTGAAGGCGGCGTCAATCACCACAAAATGTTATTGTTTCGTCTTTGATAAGCTTATTCTATAAATTGCGTTGTTTGAACAACTTTAATTCTAGTTATTAAAATGCAATTAGATATTACTATTCACTCCGAATGGATGTCATTAACCTTGGATGTTTCGGATATAAGCCTGTCCTTTTGAAATAGCACAAGTTGTCTTTTGTAAAAAGTATAGATCCAGATCAGCTTATACACCTGCTTATATTGATACAGATCTATACACTGTTCACACATCACTCACATCAGTTTGTTAGAAATTGATTTACTTGTGCATATTCTAATTCGACGGGTCAGATGGAGATACTAATTTGGACATATACTGATCAAAAATGCCAATATGTACCTTTTCCGGTGGAGGTTGACATTCTGTGAATATCCGGACATTTATTCAATAAACGCACTAAAGCCGTTCTAATTTAGAATTGTGTATATTCTAAATGTTAAAGTCACACCATTTCTCATTGACTTACTCAAATATTAACTTAACCATATTGTGTATTCAATGAGAAATAGTGTTGGTTCTTTTAATATTAAATAATATCTCAATCAAATTAGCCGTGTTGAGCTAATTAGGAACAGCAATTTTTCAAACAAATATTTTTATATCTGATTAGAAATTCATCTTATTGTCTTATTTGGAACAGTTAAAGTGCCGATTATGTACAGAAATTGAAAAATATTTTCGAGGAACACTATCTATATTTTAACCAATTTCTCTTTATCCATCAATGTCAGCTGTAAATTATTTTTTCGAATAATATAATCCGATACAAATTATCGGTATTTCCTCGTAACACGTGTGTTCATTCCAAAGCTATTCTTTGTTTAAATTTCACAGTGATAAATGAGGTGCTTAGAAATTAGTTCTTCTCATCTTGAGACCATATATATTTGAGTGTTTCTTTTGCGATTCTTTCCTTCACATTTTCACTCACTCATTTATATTATATGACTGAGTTTCCCTTTTCAATGGCTAAATTTAGTCTGGAAGGTCTACACTAGTAAGTAAAACTATGGCATATGGAGTTATACCAACAAAGAAAAAATACGAGTTTTAATTTATATTTGTCGCATTTTCTTTAACACGTCCAGTCATCGACCTCAAAGGGAATCGCAGCTGTTTTATACTTAACGTATAAATGACACACCGCGACAAAGTAACACAAATTGTTTTACAGTAAGCGTCTGATGGATAAACTATTTCTATGTTGGTTTCAAAAGTGCAAGAACTAGATTGCAATATCGAAACTGTTCTTGGGTTAGTATATATAGTTCCACTGATTTAGAAGGTACTATGTACTATATTTAAGAACTGAAAAATGAATGATGCATTCCAGTGTATGCGCTCAGTTAATTGTCATAACATTATTTGGTTAAATGAATCCCGAATTCAAAGCAGTATAACGTCAATTCTATGTTTGAGCTGGTGTTTTATCTACGTGGTCAGTTTTAAAACAACACCTTCTCCTCTTTCAAGATACAGTTCTGATAAGGTCACTTCCTTTGTTTCTCTACCGGAAGTTGATATTTGTATAAAGCCCTTTGTGTAAAACCGATTTGAGAATTGCAGATGTACAGAGTTCGCTGTGATGCCGAAATTCAGAAGTACAACATATTTGTTTGTGTTATATCCCCGTGTGTAGGCAAGAATATTTTTGACTTCATTAGGAAGTTCTGAAAATAGAAGATAAACACAATGTTGATATTTAACCATTTCCCGGATATAAACTCATTTTGGCAACTTTAACATTTTTTGTTAAAAAGGAAGGTATTTATTTTAAGAGAGGTAATTCGGTCACAGGACATTTGGTCACCGGAAATATGGTCACAGTAATACGGGCACATGGTAATTTGGTCACAGTAATGAGGGCACAAGGTAATTCGGTCACAGTAATACGGGCACAAGGTAATTTGGTAACAGTAATACGGGCACAAGGTAATTTGGTCACAGTAATAAGGGCACAAGGTAATTTGGTCACAGTAATTAGGGTACAGGGTAATTTGGTCACAGTTATACGGGCACAAGGTAATTTGGTCACAGTAATACGGGCACAAGGTAATTTGGTCACAGTAATGAGGGCACAAGGTAATTTGGTCACAGTAATACGGGCACAAGGTAATTTGGTCACAGTAATGAGGGCACAAGGTAATTCGGTCACAGTAATAAGGGCACAAGGTAATTTGGTCACAGTAATAAGGGCACAAGGTAATTCGGTCACAGTAATGAGGGCACAAGGTAATTGGGCCCGCCAGTGCACCGATCAATTGAAAAAATGGGCCCACCGAATTCAGAATTCAACTCCAAAATTGCACTCAAAGATAGGAGAGCGTCTATTTCTTTGAAATTTCTCCGAGGGGTATTTGACCGGTGGGTAATTTACGGCGGGGCGGGGTGGGGGGGGGGAAGAAAGAGTACTCGTCCGGGATAAATGTTTGGCTACGCATGTGACTGTGACTGCGACTAAATTACTTCGAGTCCGTGATCAAATAACATTGTGCACGTATTACTGTGACCAAGTTACCGTGTGCCTGTATTACTGTAACCAAATGACCTTGTGCCCGTATTTTTGTGACCAAGTTACCTTGTGCCCGTATTACTGTGACCAAGTTACCGTGTGCCCGTATTACTGTGACCAAGTTACCGTGTGCCCGTATTACTGTGACCGAATTACCTAGTGCCCGTATTACTGTGACCAAGTTACCGTGTGCCCATATTACTGTGACCAAATTACGTTGTGCCCGTATTACTGTTACCAAGTTACCGTGTGCCCCTATTACTGTGACCCAATTACCTTGTGCCCGTATTACTGTGACCAAATTACCTTTTGCCCGTATTACTGTGACCAAATTACCTTGTGCCCGTATTACTGTGACCAAATTACCGTGTGGACGGAAGTACTGTGACCATATTTCCGGTGACCAAATATCCTGTAACCAAATTACCGCGCGCCTTTAATTTAATCTGTTTCCATTATGTTTCAACTCTATTGTTACAATTGAATGATTTATTGAAAGATCATTCAAGGTGAAATAATTCGACAAACAATGAAGACTACTTTGCAACTTTTTCTCATTCTGACAGTTATATTTAAAACAAAACTAACTTCAAAAGGGAAGAATCAGTAGTTTGGTCCAGTGTAGCATATGCTCTTGTGTAAGATACGCGATCGATGTTTGGATGAAATAGTGTCTGAAGGACATTCATTTGCAAGCTAAGTACCTATGCGTGATATATTGTAGAATTCAGCCAGCTCATATACATCTTTGCATATGTTGATTTCATTTATACGGGGTTTACGCCATTTTAGTATTATTTTAATTATGTCAATGCGAAAGCTTACTTATTTAAGATCCCTGCGTAAACAAACCATAACTAGGCTAGGAAATGTGCTTTACCCAATGGCACTCTATTATGATCTTCGGATTCCTTCATGTGATTTACGTACGACTGATAGAGTTATTGATATCTATTTACCTATTGCTGTAGTTTGGAACTCTGGTTTCTCTCGTAATTTAGCAAGTCTTTTGTACAAGGATAGGTGTGAGGTAGGGTCTGACATTTCAACCTGTCGTGAGTAAATCATTCATAAAATCACAAAGAACGATATAAATGACATTGTAGACGTTTCTAAGCTGGCTTGCAGTGTACCAATCAAGCTAAAAGTTTGGAAGGCTGACATGATAGTGACTCCGTCTGTTAGTGGTTAAAGCGATGGACTGTCAATCCAGAGGTACGGGGATGAATTGCCGGTTCGGATTCTTAAAATGTCTGAGTTACTTCTCCCATTCAAATAGACGTAACTTCGCGTGAAGGGTTACTAAAGGCTGAGCATGTTAAAGAACCAGTAGGTATTTTTGGATAAAGCTTGGGTATCGCACCCGGACTCCCGTGTAACTAAGTCTGTCTCTTGAAATAATTAGGAGCTGCTAGATGCTGGTACATGATAAGGTATACACTATCAACGGGACCTAAACTAGTTATAACGCTTATGCTCAATGCAAACAATTGGTCTCTACGATAAAATTACATGTAATTTATTGAAACTTGAATTATTGACCTAGACTCCAAGCTCAAGTCGCAATTTCAGAATTGTCAATTGTCAAATGTGGACACGAAACCATAAGGTTAGGGTCGTAAATGACGTTGAAGACAGAGCTGGGTTATGATTACGATAATTAATCCATGTGTAGCCGTCTGGCCCTTATTATGTTTGCATTCGCACTCATTCGATTAAGAATAGGTTGTCAGATAAACCAAATTGAATTGAGGTACATTCAGTTACGTATATACGTTAACGTATGTTAACGGTCCTGGCGTGCAATTGTTGCCCATGGCTTATACTGGAAAACTTCACTCGATTAGTACGAGAAGACAATAAAGTGCATAGTCTCCTTTTTGGGACCGTATCCAATTTGTTAAGTGGACAACCATCACGTTTTGCAGGGCCTTTAGTGCTTTCAAGATGCTAGGATAGTATATCGACAAATGGACGCATGGTAATATCAACATTGAGATATCAACATTGAGATATCAACATTGAGATATCAACATTGAGATATCAACATTGAGACAATGTCTGATCAAAACAAAGTAGGTAAATCGATCTGATAAGAACACACACCATCACCATTGGCGAAAGGTATCAATTCTTGACTATCGGTCTTATATTCGGAAACTAAAACTCGAAGAATATGGGTCTGGGTATATGTATACAGCTGATTCACATCCCTGAATAAGTATAAATTCACGAACGTCGTCCGAGGTCAAAATCGAGTTTAGCCGGAAAATTAAAAATTAACATAAATATACTGTCACCTTCACATTGATGTGTTCATGATCTGTGTTCGGCGTCACTGGTAGCCATGGTTTTATGGATGATGTAAAACCTGCGTTCATAGTACTGTCCCATTGCATAGGGTTTCTCTCGGGATCACGTGACTGCGTCTAAAAAAACACAATTTTCTTCTCTCCAACTCGATCTTCATAATAGATCCAAATTATAAACACTACGTTTACCATTATTGCAAAATGTTTTGAAAGTTGTGATGGTTATTCTGCAAACAGTACATACTCATGTTAGACTGAGTGTATGCACAGGGTGATTTATATCTACACTGATTTCATGAATCATCATGATTGTCCACCTTCATTTAACAAAATGTTGTAACACATCGGTTTCATGCCACTATCACTTTACATTTGCTTGATAAAGGGAATAGTATGCATCACGTGGCTAAGCTGATATGTTTCCCTGGGTCAATATTATATTAGTTTTATATGTGCCTTTCAAATAGATCTACCGTGCACTAACTCTGTTTTTATACAACATATCTAATACAGATAGTGCACAGAAAATTCCTTAAGTTAGACATTTACCTGATGAAGTCTTCACTGATTCCCTTCTGTCGGAAACATTCTGTGAAATCCCTCAAAATTGACTATATTCTCCCACGATATTGTTCAATTATGTATCAAAATTATTCTTCATATTTTAATGTTTCAATTGTTTTTTTTAAGTAGATGTCAATAAAATATAATAAGGATAAAGGTTAGAACTTATAAAGACACAGATTATTTAAAGCTTTACCACATCGCCTGTTGATATCGCTTTTGTGTCTTTTGGTGGCAGTCCAGAATAATTACCACTGTGCATGCCAAGCTCTTCACCATAATATGTTGTTGGGGTGCCAGGGAGTGTCAGTAGCATCATATTCATGACGTCAATATACTCTGAACCAATCGTATCTGATATACGTCTATTGTCATGGTTACCAATCTACACAGGAAACCAAGCAGCATTGTACATCGAAAACCAACAGTAATACATGTGCGAGCAGTGTATACCAAGATTAGCAGGCGCATATTCAATCTGATCTGGCTCTGTACTGATCGTTAATTAGTCAAAAAGGCTTCAAGTTTCCATTTCGTATCTTTAGCATGGGTGCATAGGCAAGTCTTAAGGTTAGGGTTATCACGAGTGTAAGAATTACGATGATGTTGGTTTTCCTGGATAATGTATGGTCATTGTATTTTAAAACGCTTTAATGGAGGTGCAATCTTCTTTTGACAAACATTACACATCGTGTCCAAATGTTGATATATATATATATATAACTGACAACATTTGAACCGCAAATGAATGGTGTTGTATCTGCGAATAACGAGGATTCGTGTGAGCCTGTACAAACTCGATAAAACCTTCACTTACTGCAGCCATTATTGAAACATCTAGTACAAATAGTATATCTCAAATCGTTCAATCCCATGCTCCTTAATGTGATTATAATCCGGGAGAAACAACATTACCCCTTTTTTATTGGTGTGGGTTATTGCTATCTTTTATAGAAACTCTGATAACTTCCTTTCATGCATTAAGTTTATTCTTTTTACTTTGGATTTCCATTCGCAGAATCCTTTTATATTCAAATATATTCCGTTTTGTTTGAATTAGCGACTTAACAATACATTCATTTATGGTATTTTTATAATAACATAGTTCCTTTGTCGATATAAGTACAATTCGACGTCTAAACATAAAACAGTGTTTAATATTGTGTATATTCATTCTTGATAGAGAAAAACAGTAGATAGAAATCGATCTAATCTATACAATAATAAAAATCGATGAAAATAGTTTTAAAAACTTACAACAAAGTTAGGCCATTGATCGTTTTCAATAGTTAGCCCATCTTTTATTAAAGTCAGAAAACACTGAGCTGTAGCATTACAAATTTTCTTAGCATCAATCAGTTTGAAGTAGAACGGGATGGCGCCAGATTTGTAGTAATTCATTTTGTCTTCATGACTTATTGAGTTAGTTTCTGCCAACAGCATTCTGTATAAATTGAAATAATTAAATTAATATAGTAATACCGGTAATAATAAAATAATGAGTATCGGCTTGCCATTAAAGGTCTTACTTTATCTGCATTCGGATACGACACGGGCGACCCTGTGCATCCCATGAGTGTCATTAGAACCTTCACTGTCAGTCTACATCTAATGCAGTAGTCATGAATACGGGTTTATTTTGACAAAAGACTAGAACTGTAAACCCACTTGTTTAGTGCCAATTTACCTAGTCATAAAGACTCGCCAGTCGTGACTCTAATAAGGATAGACATGATTGGCCATGTCATGCAAAAAATGCACTGTGGGATTCTCATGATGATAGCCATTATTGGCCATGTAAAACCGCCATGTGAGACTCCTGTGATCAGTAAATATTATGTCCTGTCAAGGATTGCTGATAAGTCGTACAAACAATCTAGAATGTCCACGCAAGTGGGTGTAACCGGAACTCGACAACACAAGTTCGTAAATCAAGCCTAATTGTGTTATCTTTGGATAACACAAACAAACTTTAAAACCAAACTCAGCATTTCACCGGTTTGTGTTTATGAATGTTTTTTATTTCATGGATAAGATATGTTCCTCGTGTAAATTGAACTGATATTTCATATCCCAATATATATAAACATTGATATATAAATTATTCCATCTTACATCAATTAAAATAAACATGTAAATATTGAAAATTATTCCATGATACATCAATTAAAATAAACATGTAAATATTGAAAATTATTTCATACCTTATATTAATATAAATCTTGACAAACTGTTTCAAACCTCGATTAATACAAATCTTGATAAATTATTCCATACCTCGATTTTCCGTCTTTCTTCTCATACTCATCTAGTATATTCTTCCAGTGTTGTATAACACCAAATATCTCTGGCTGATTCTTTGTGTATTTCTTTTTATTCTGTTGAGGAAATGCTTAGACTTTTACCTACTACTTATTTCGACATCTAGGCCCTTATTCAGTAACCCGTCGCAAGTTCGATCCTCGGACTTAAGACTAAATTACCGATTTCAAGTACGTTTTTTCAGATTTCGTCCGTATTCATCAACCCAACTAAATTGAGAATTGAACTAAATCTGATAAACAACATTCAGAAATTCACAGATCTTTTTTCAATGCTCGCTCAATCCTAAAGACTGACAAGAAAGCCATATGGACATGTCTAGAATAATCATAATTTATAGTCAATGAAACCTTGATTGCTTTGAGAGGGTGGGGTAATTTAATAACAGTCGCTCTCGCATTGTCATAAGATAATCACAAACTGCAACAGCATTTCATTTGTTTGATTAAAATATGAAATCATTGAATATAAAACTGTGTTCAAATAGGAGAGTTGACCGTAAGTGTGATGTTTTATTTATGTTCAAAGTGCATGAACATAGATTCTACAAATCTCATATCTCATATCTATCATGACTGATGAGTCTTATAAGCATTCACTGATTATGTGATCACTGTGTTGAATGTAAATGAGACATGTCTAGTAATGTTGTGTGTTAATGTCACTCCACCTCTGGCATCAGTGGAAGTTATAGTTATTTTGACATGAAACTAGTGGGGTTACATTTCCATTTCTTGTCAACAGTTGCATCTAGCAAAAAACTATATGTAGATGGTCAGTGACTTTACTAAACCCATATGCATCAACATAAACATACTGATAAGAGATTTTATAATACTGTTAAAAAAATGAAATGCATTAGAAAAGCAGAAACTTAACTGTCATAATATTTCCTTGATTATTCACATAAGTATAGGAATCTAAAATGAATACTCTATATTCCTGATATGTACCACAGGGAAATGCATACTTGTGTTGATTCAATCAGTCAAGTGTGGAATACAGATTCATTGTGCCAGCATGTATTACAGACCTTGATTTTGTCTTTTCTATTTTAATCATACAATGATTAGTTAAACATGATAATTTATAACCAATGCTTTGTTGTTTTCGTTTCAGTTTGGATTGGTGAACGAAATTATACAGAACTCCTGAACTCAAGGAGATGGGATAACTACCAGCCATAATAGACATATACTCTGTGGATGTTCGAACACTTTTATACTAACGACAAATATGTTGTCTATACTTTGAAAATATCTAGTTAAAAAAAGGAAAATCTCTATAAATTGGAGTATATATTTGAAAAAGAGTTAAAATAAAAATGTAACGAAAGAAGAAATTGCTCATTATGAGAAGTTTCTCATTTCAATACATTTTGATTTAATTCCTCTGCTGTTAACTTATCACATGTGTCTGCAATTGGGAAAGGCCTTATGTTATTTGTAGTTAACAAGTAAATTTGAATATGTGCTACAGAGCAATGTAGTCACTAGTGACTGCCAATATATTAAATCCTTAGAACAGCTCATTTTAGTTTTTGCGAGTTGTTGCATGAATGTTAATGATATATCTATAGCTGCTACCTATTTACGAAAAAACTGTAACTGATTGTAAACAAAAGTTAAAGAGCATACGAGACTAAATCTAAACATTAGAGAATCCAAAAAGCGAAAATGGGATTTGATTTTTTGAATTTAGACACGATCCTCCGTGCAGTCTGACTAGAGAAGTTACCTTGTCGAGAACTCTTGTATAGTCTGATCATAGTTGACAGTAATATTGAAAACGTCAAAAGGTTTACTTTGGTATAATGTGACTAATCAATATTAACTCATTCAGTGCCAATTGCAATGTTGAGATTTTTGCAAACAATACAGATTCATAACGAGTTCACACTTAATCAGCACTGTTTGCTTTTTAGCAGAATTAACAGAATGATACCTTTTGGTCTGGTGAAATGTTTAGGGTAAGGTCTTCCACTTCAAACAGATAGGTTATGGCGTCAATACGGAATCCGTCCACTCCTTTGTCCAGCCAAAATCGCAGAACTCCCTAGAATAATAAAAGACAATATAAGTATCGACCCGCGCCTCACGCAAACACATTTTTGGAATTTTAGAATGGATGGTTATTGCGATAGGATATTTGTGTTAACACCGTTTTCAACATGATTTAAGTTATATCACGGTGACTATTTACTCATGCATGGCACTAGGTAAACAAACCAGTACTAGGCTTGGACATCTGCCTTGCCCACGGGTACTCCACTATGACCGCCGGAGCGTCGATCCGAGTTCAGACATGAATTGAGTCGAATCTCAGTAGCGAAAAATTATATTATAATGACACACATGGAGCTACACTTCTTACTTATTTGCCAGAAGTTGCCTCTGATTCCTTATTACGTGCACATGGAAAGTGAATAATCTGATGCAGACTGCGTATGCACTGGCTCACCTGAGTCTTAACTGTTTGCGAATGCAATACCACTTCATATCGATTGTATTGTGTTTTACGCCTCTTTCAAAAGGAAATCAGTTATATCACGGCGTGTCCTCGGTAATTTACCAGTTAATCCAAGCCCAAACATCCTGAGAGTCAAGGATGGAAAAGCTTTACTACTGTTTTGAACGTATTAAGTATGACCGGGCAGAGGCTCAAACACCCACACCAGAGACGGGCGCTCGACCTCTACACCACCGATACCGGTTGAGGATCGGCCTCTCACACAAGTAACTGGCGCTCTACCTATACACCACCGAGGATCGACTATCCACACCAGAGACGGGCGCTCTAATTCTACACCACCGAGACCTGGCTGAGGATCAACCACATACACCAGAGACGGGCGCTCAACCTCTACACTACCGAGACTCGACCGAGGATCGACCACCCACATCAGAGACAGATGCTCTATCTTTACACTCCCGGGACCCGGCCGAGGATCGAGCTATAAGACCAGAGACGGGCACCCGAACTCTACACCACCAAGACCCGACCGATGATCAACGACCCACACCAGAGACTGTCGCTCGACCTCTACACCACCGAAACCTGCCCGAGGATCAACCAACAACATCAGAGAAGGGCGCTCTGTCTCTACACCACCGAGACCCGGCCGAGGATCGAACAACCTCACCAGAGACGGGTGCTCTATTTCTACACCACCGAGACCCGGTCGAGGATCAACCTACCGGACCAGAGCCCGGCACCGACCTCTACAGCAATGAGACCCGAACGAGGATCGACCACCCACATCAAAGACGGGCTCTCTATCTCTACACCAGCGAGACCCGAAGATCGACCACCAACACCAGAGACGGGCACTTGACCTCTACACCAACGAGACCCGGCCGAGGATCGACCACCCACACCAGATACGGGTGCTCTACCTCTCCACTACCGAGACCTGGCCGAAGATCGACCACTCAGACCAGAGACGGGTGATATACCTCTACACTACCGAGACCCGGCCGAGGATCGACCACCCATACCAGAGACGGGCGCTCTACCTCTTCACAACCGAGACCTGACCGAGGATCGACCACCCAGACCAGAGACGGGCGCTCTACTTCTACACCACCGAGACCCGGTCGAGGTTTCGATCACCCACACCGGAGTCGGGCGCTCAACCGTTACAACACCGAGACCCGGCCGAGGATTGACAACCTACATTAGAGACGGCGCTCGACCTCTACACCACAGACCCGACCGAGGATCAATCGCCAACATCAGACACGGGCGCTCGACCTCTGCACCACCGAGACGATGCTCGACTTTTACACCAGAGACGGGCGCTCGACTTCTACACAGAGACGGGTGCTCGACATCTACACCACTGAGGGGGGCCAATTAACATTACGCAGCTAATGTCGACATATTGTTTGTTATAATACGTTATCATAATCTTATTAGATGTTTGTATAACTATATTGTTATCATGGACTATCCTGACTGTTTTTACCTATAGTTGAATAATCTGAACAATATAAAAAGAGCTCCAACGAATAATTGATTGGGGTTTAACGCCGTTTTCAACACTTTTCCATTGATAACACGCTCCCAAATTCCGTTGAGGTCGGTTGAAAATCTAAGATTTCCTGTCATGTTGATCATCGCATGTTAATTCGATCCATCGAACCTATCCAGTTTGCATACGCATTTACACACATCTGAAGCAGACTTTTAAACTTTTAAACATTGTGGTAAAAATAGAGCTTATTCGTGATGAGCAATTTCTCATTTTTTCACAATTATTTTCAATAATATTTTATAAATATATTTTCATTCCATGAAGTAGTCCTTACATTTCGGTAAATGTTTTCAAACTCTTCTGGTGTAGAAGATATATATTGGAATGGGAAACCTATTGGCTTACATCAATCTCCTTGAGTACCGGCGGGTGTCGGTAGTTGAGGTCAGGTTGTGATGATAAGTAGTTGTGATAGTAGTATTCACCTCGGATATGATCGAACGTCCAGGAAGAACCACCAAAATTACTTTGCTGTGAAATATATGTATATAATGTAACTATACTCTGAAAGATCAACTAGGTTACTTTACTGTGACAAGGGAGCTATATAATACTGTGCAAGAGAACCTTTATACTTATTAAACACAGACAAAAACACGTAACTTTGCTGTTTAACTATGTGAACGCAGAAGTACAAACGTTAGTTTCATAAATATAGTAAGTATGCACGCACACATACGCGTCAATAGGAAGAAATAAGATTACGAATACATTTTTATGAAAAATGTAAACGGCCAGTATTTTATATTTCATAAGACGAATTTCAATTCTGATGACGAAAATTAATCGAAACACCTTTGTTTTGATATATAATATCAAATTGTTTCTTCATAACTAATGGAAGAGTTATATTGTGCAAGAAATGTAAACTTCAACAGGTTAAATGCATTTGTCTCACCTCGTGAGACATACAAACAGAAATGGTAAAAACAGTTTCTCTTGACGGGGTGCCATCGTAAATCAATCAACGAACAGAATAAGCCTTTCTCCTTAGCAGACTCTTTTGACTCGTCTGCATCAATCGACCCTTGAACACATTGAGACCGACGGAGAAACTGGTCAACAATTGTTCTACTTCATTCAATTAGTATACTCGCATTGATAGATAGTTTCAATCATTTTGCTCAGATGTTTTCAAAATTGTCAGCCTGCAGATGTATTATATGTGGGAAGTGTTTTAGTAACTATTAAGCGTCCTTCCACTCACTCATTGCAAAGTTATATATGAAACAACCTTTCATTAAGTACTATTCATTCGCATTTTGAGTCACTACCAAAAAGTATACACGACTGATTGTTTGGTGTTTTACGCCGCTTTCAGATTTGTTCAGTCATATCACGGCGTTTTCCTGGTAAGTTACCAGTATTACTGGTCCATTTATCCTGACACTAGCCAGTCAGTCGTAATGCTAACTCGAAACCCTGAGCGCCAAGGGGGGTAGTCATTACTACCATTATAAATTCTTTAGTATGACGCGACCGAGGATCGAACTCGTGATATCTCGTACCCGTGGCGGACGGGATGCTCTACCAAAACACCATAAGTATAAACGCACCCAATTATTCGGCGGTTGTCTTTTATCATCAACGATTTGCCCAGGATTCCAAATGTAGAAATTATGGAACACACTTTCGTTGTTAGCAGCATGTCGACTGTTGTTAAACCAATCACTGTCGTTACTTGTATGGTTTGGTACTAGATCAACTATAACCTTGATATCTATTAAATAAACAAGTACTTGTTCACAAAAGATATTAAACTCCATATACCGATACCTCTGTAGAACATCTACATTTCTTTGTTATACGCTGCTCTGGAGATTAGTCTAGTTAAAAAGAAAAAAAACGTTAACGGATGGATTAAAACATGAAGTTTGGCACAATGCTCGGGAATAGAGGAAATAAGCATAAAAAGTGCTGACAGAATATATTCTACAGAAATACTATACTGTGCTTCAATACTTACACATTGCAGGTTCTACTAATCCAATCAGCTTTTCGACTCAATGCAAATGTGTATCTAAACCCTTTCTTACAAGAAATCGTAAGCAGACGACTTCAGAGACATCTTGGGTAAACTGTTGATAATCTCCACTCATTACTGTGTAATGCATTAATAGAGTTTTACACATCGTGAAAAAGAATTATGTGTAGCAAATTATCCTTTCGTCACATTGCTATCAAACAACGTTTAGCTAAAAGCAACATTGATTAAATATTTCCAGAACAATAACTTGTCAATTATAAAATAGTTTGGTTACTTCGACAAATATATCAGAAAAAGCCTTTATTGTTATAAATTCTTATTTTCCTAAAGGGAAACGGAACTTAAGTCCGATTAATTGATAAATTGAAGGTTAATTCCGTTGTCAATGGTGTTTAATCTTTTCAAGGCGGCCAGTTCATCTCACGAATTTTTCCGGCTTTCTTGCAAAAGAACTTCACACAACATTCTTCGCAGGCAACGGGCTACTTAAGCACATACATTATAAACTGGAAAACGACTGAACTTGTCAAAAGACTTTTGTCAATTATCGGTAATAATGAATGGCCGAGCCGGGATTCGATATCACGACTCTCGGATTGATATCCCTCTTCATCACCGACTGGGCTATCGGGTCCCAATGAACTACAGTCCAACTGTTTTATATAGTGGAACATTTGTTATCCTTTAACAATGAATAGTTTGAACACTCGGATTACAATAATGATATAGTTCATTTTCGTATGTGTCTTAATAAGGGCTTCTGTGAAATCATACGTATGTGTGAGTAAGCGAGTAAGCGTGCATACCCCGTGTGCGAGTGTTCGAGCAAGCATGTGTGGATATGTCCTTACTCAATAATTGTAAGTATTTGTAATGCATTTACATGACTGAAATGGTCCATAGTAGGTTAAATAAATTGTTATATTCTAATATTGTTACATGCCGTACAGTACACTTATTCATGATCCCTGTGTGCTTAGGATCCACTTTAAAGGAGTGTTGAATACGCAATTTAGAACATATCAAATACCCTTATCTAGAGCTCTGTGTAACACTTCATAACAACGAATCCTTCAATTTTTACATACAAAATCTTCTGTCAACGTATGTAGATTCTGATTAGACAGAGTAAATATACAGGCTGATATGCACCTATACTGTTCAGAAAGCAAACTTTGACCAACATGTTCTCATGGCCTTGATGCCTCTGCAGCAGTTATCAGCGAAATGTTGAAAATGGAGATTAATGCCAGTTTTTACATTATTTGTGATTTGCACTATAGTACTACACAATGGCCGCCACGAGAAGGGTTCAAACTAGGAACACCCAGTCTCAAATACCGTAAGTACTTTAAAACTAATTTGTGCTTCCTTAACACATCTAAGGGAGAAAATAAAAAATAGAAATTTAATGCAGTTGCACGCTCTGTAATAATATATTGTTTGCGAACCCCATAGATAATGAGAGATTATATGAATAAGCCAGTAAAAAAGTTGTTCCTTATGAAAATTCGGTACATCTGACAATCAATGACCAAGGACCTTTTATAACGGGAAGCGATCATATAAGACAATATGTACAGTGGTTAAGAAACTTTCAGTGTTCAGTTTGTCGTTGATATGTGTATGTGCGAAATAACATGAAAATTGAATATATTATACAGTTCAGTGTCATTAGGGCTTTACAGTTTAAGTACTATCGATAAACGCAAGTCCTTACATACTGAGACGTTGTCTTTATATTTCCCTTCAGTCGTGAATTTTGAAAACTTTTGATGAAAATTTAAAACATATTCTAAATGAATAATCCCTCCTTTTTACAAGATTCAATATTCATGATTCAAACTATTTTTTTCGTAACGTAAATATACATGTTTCTTGTTACATTATAATTGTAAACACATTTATTTTCATCGTTACATTATAAAGCAGTATATTACAGCTAATAATACTTTAGTGTAAAAGATGTATTCAACTCTTAGTGATAGTAATTCAATTCAAGTCTAAGTGATTATACATGTAGTGAAGTTATATGATAGTTGAGTCCTGAAGCGAATCTCCGCATCACAGCACAGCTCAACCAATCTTTAAACTGAAACTACATACTTATACTGATTAGGTTAAACCCTTACAGGGGGATGAACCAAACATCGTGCATAAATAATAATATATGTCTTGAACTATAATGTAAGTCCTTAATAATTATATATTCATATAACAATGTTTTCAACCCTCTTTCAAAAAGATTATTTCAATAATCAAAATCTCACACTTTTCTACATATACCATTTCCTATTGCAGACGCACTTTGAGAAGGTGTGTAGATATTATCTAATCTGCGTTCCTGGTTTGACGGATCTGAAGCAGAATACTTTTGAAACCGTTGTGATAACGCTTCCCAGATTATACATTTACCTTTTCATTGCCAGAGATTTCTATACTTTTGTCTAGATGTTTTCCGAAGTCGTCGACTGCTGATTTGGTCTTTGTGAAAGCCAGATTGTAAACAAATAGATATTGTAAACGGTTATGAGGTAACCAGTTTTCTGTCGCGGTAATATATCACATTCTCGCGGAAGTCGTTCAGACAGCGCAGTATAAATAAATGGTCACTTATTCGCGGAGAAGAATAATTTCAAAAACTTATTATCAGTTTCCGCCTACCATCCATGGCTTTTTAACTTTTTAACCAATCAATATGGCTTGAACAACCTTTGTAGACGGTCACACAAGGAACATTACTGCTAATTTATCTCACTTTCAGAGCAGACTAATGTTACAGGTTTGCCAGTTTCTGGTCTCGCTCAGTGGCCATGTTTTTAAACAATCAATAGGGCTTGAACAGTACTAGTAGAGGGTCATTAAAGGAACATTTCCTTCATATTGCCTTTAAAATAGACACGGAATTATAAAATCAGAATACTTTTTTAAGTTTTATCATTTTACCCTCATTTTTATGACGCCTGTTGGTCATGCTCTTCAACAAATCAATATGGCTTTAACCATTTTTTGTAAATGTCGCTGTCTGAACTTGTACACAGTTTACAGTTTGAGAGGTTACTTGTAAGCGTCCCGGTTAGCTCAGTCGGTAGAGTAATTGCCCTGAAATTGCCCTGAAAGCAAGACATCCCGGGTTCGAGCCCCGGACTGGCTGCATGTTTTATTCTATTTGTGACATTGACGCCAAATAAGGGACCGTGACAGCACTGCTTACAGCACTTGATGTGTGATTTATGACATTCCTTTGCACTGAAATTCCGAAATTGGAGGACGAGTTTCTAATTAAGCAGGATGTATCTCGCAGTCTGAACTTGTACACAGTTTGTGAGATTACATGTAAACTACCGGGTTAGCTCATTTACTTGCCCTGAAAGCGAGAAGACACGGGTTCAATCCCGGACTGGATGTATGTTTTTCTTTCATTGTGACATTGGCGCCCAAAAAGGGACAAGGAGAGAAAAACATTCAGCCAGTCCGGGAAAGAGTTCTGCCAAATTATCTTGAAATCTGATTTACAGTTTTAGAGAAGAAAAAATGAAATATTTGCTATTTTCCTACTTTCTGATGACGCCACAATAAACGCTATGAATCAATTTAATTATTTGAACATTTGTTAAAGGAACCAATAAAGAAGCATTGCTGTGAAGTTTGCCTGCAATGGACCCAGTGTTATAAGACATTTTTTTAAAAAACAATATTGACGACACCGGACGCCAGGGGATCGACGTAGCTCATCTTGTACTCAAGTGCGATAAAAACCAACAACAATTGAACACTTATTGATAATGCACGTTTTCACATTTGTTTCATACAGAGTTGAAAACATTGGTGTAAATGGATTTATGACAGGAATCGTTCGTTACAGCCAGTAATTCGATCTGATAGACATATCTGAATAATAGTATACATATAGATGCAAAGACAGGCACATGTCCCTAGTTCACACGGCTGCAGCAGATGTTTTTGAATATGTTGCTGAGAAGATGAGGAAAGTATCTTTTGCAATATAACGTCTTAAACTATTTTTGCAGACATGACATGTCTATCATATTGCTTTTTCCAATCAGACTTCCCTATAGTTATCAAACCAGAGGTTCGTTTAATATACCACGACTGCTATTCACGAACACCAACTTTCATTCCGAAAAACACTGAAACGTATGGGTTGTCGTGTAATATGTTTGTTTACTGACCTTTCTCTCGACATCCCTGAATGAGTTGATCGAAGTCATATATTGTACCAAACGTGGGATCGACCTCTTTATAGTCCGATACATCATACCCAAAGTCTCTCATCGGGGATTTATAGAATGGATTAATCCAAATGGCTCCAACATTAATGTCCTTCAGATACGATAACCGAGATTGTATACCTGTATGACATAAATATAAATGCATTCGTTTGTGAAATAAAGACTCATTATTCATGAGTCGCTCAGGGAGGGTCAACGTCGTGACTCACTCATATGCACCAGGGCGCAGCTTTGAAAGTAATACAGCCTGTGAGATGATTGTCTTGATTTTGTTTAACGCTTTTTTTTGACAAATGTTCAGTTATGTCGCGGCATTTCCTGGACAAGTAACACTACTCAATGCATACAATGAAAACCGACAAAGCCCCGTATTGGTCATGCTTATTAATGGTTTAGAATAATGTCAGCACTCTTGTAAAAGAGTCACCAAATAAACATTTGTCCGAAATTATTTTAAAATCAGGCATATACGTTTGTACAAGAAGAATCAAAAGTGTTCTCTATACAATCATATATCTACACTAACAGCGCCTCCTTGTGGCCATGTTTTTCAAGGGAGGAGATTTAGTTCATCAATCCTGGTAGACGGTCACCCAATTAACAATTATGCCAATTTAATTTGAATCGGGCCAATGCTTCTGAGTTTTGAATGCAACGGATCGAGATAATTTGAACATTGTAAGATGTTCACCAAAGGCAGATGTGTGCCAAATCATTTTGAATTAGGCCAGAACGTTTGGACCAGAAGGCTTTTTAAGTTTTCAATGTACATATACAATGAAAACAAGTTCCGCCGCCTGTCGCCCACGTTTTTCAACATAACATAAACAATTTGAACAATATTGGTACAGACTCAAAATACATTTGTGCCAACCATTTTTCATTTTTGGGCGAGACCTTTTGGACAAGAATATCTTTTAAATATTTACATTTCCCACTGTTTCTAATGTCACAGGAACCAACGTTCTACATGGAATATAATTCTTATAACACATTTGAAAGAAGACCAACTTAATAATCCTGTAAATTAAGGAGTAAATGAAGCTGTAAGGAGTGGACACTATAAATGAAATACTTAAAGGAAGATGACATTTGTCATAAGGCATTAACAAATTCAAAAAATTGGAAAGGGAACTACCAAAGGAACACTCCTGAGAAGCTTGTTTGATATCGATCAAGTGATTTAGGAGGAGATGTTGTTTGAAGTTAAAAGTTCATTTTACCCCTTTTCTGATTCCAGCTATGTTTTCCACGAAATCAATGCGGATTGAACGATAAATGTAAAGGGCCAGTGTTGGAACAATTTGCTCTCTTGCCATTTTTCTGATGCCAGCTGGTCGCAATGTTTTTCTAACAATCAATATGATTTCAACAGTTTTGTAAAGGGTCACATAAGAGACATTTTTCCAAATTACAGTTGTAATTTAAACTGTAAGTTTAGGTATCCGATTCCCTTTTCGGATGCCGCCACTCCCAAAATTAGAGATATAATTTAAATTCTCAACCCCTTTGAAAGAGGACCTCTAAGGGAACATTCCTGTGAAGTTTGGTTGTAATTGGTAATGTGGATTAGGAGAAGATAATATTTAAAGCTAAAACATATTTTGACCTCGTTGTTGATGTCACCAGATTGATATATGTCTTTCAGCCAATTAATATGGCTTCTACCATGACTGCCATGGGTTTCAACTGATCAAGATGGCTTAAACAATGAAATGGATTAGGAGTAGATGTCATTTGAAGCTTAAATTTCATTTACCTCATTTCTGATACCATGTGATTGTTATGTCTTGATGCAAATCAATATGACCTCTACCAATTGTGAAAAGGTTCAATGAGGGATCTTAAAAACAGACAAGTACTTTCATAATAATGAAATTTTGAAGTTTTGTCATTTTGCCCTTTTCCTGAGCTCGCCTAGCTGCCATGTTTTCACCATATCAATATAACTTAAACATTTTGGAAGAGGATCACCCAAAGAAAATTTCTACCGAATTATCTTGGAATTCGAACAAGCGGATTCAGAGGAGAAGAATCTATAAGTTTTACCATTTTCCCCCTTTTCTGATCCCGCAGCAAACCATTTTATATGTAAAATTTAAATCTTTGAACAATTTATATAAGGGTCACCAAAGGAACATTTATGTCTAGTTTGGTTAATATCGTACCAGCAGTTTGAGAGAAGATGATTTATCAACGAACAGTTTCAGAGAAGATGAGTTGACGGTTTGAGGTAAGCTGGATAGTATGTGAACCCTATAGATCACATTGAGCCTTTGGCTTGAAATTGAAATTGATCTTAAGGTAGTAGGAGCCTAATGAAAGCCTCCACTTGAAACTCTTCAATTTTAATGCTTTAGCCTATATTGTTAAGCACAGGACTTCAAATCTGTTGAGGGTTTCAAGGTAGTGGTTTGAATCCCTCCAGAAGCACAACTATTTATTTTTTATTTTTGTCTTCTTTGTTTTCATTAGCTAACACTTTTTACAGAAGTTTATATTGTACTTTCATTTAAAACTAATTAAATACATTTCTATACATAAATATTAGATTCTTTAAAGATTTTATTACTTGCAGTATCGGCTGAAATAGGTGGTTGGGAATTTCAAACTCTATTTTCTTTAAAATGAGACAGTAAAACATTTTGATTTTTTGGCATAATGTTCCCAAAAGGTAAAAAAAATATAATAATAAAGAACAGGTCATGAGCATTTCTTAAACTTGTTGATTTTTGCTTTTAAACGTCGATGTTCCAATTCTAAGCGGTCAAAACAATATGTTAACATTGTAATAGAATATGGCTATTTCAGTACAGTTTGATTATATTTGTTTCAGGGGAGAATTCATTTTTCCCCTTTTTCCGATGCCGCCTGGCAGCTATCTTGTTCAACAAATCGATATGGCTTGAACAATTGATGTACAGTGTCACTAAAAAAAAAAATTTGCTATCTAAAAATCATACGAGAACTTTAATAAGAAAAGAATTTATAGCATTGTCATTTTTACCCTTTTCACCAATCAGTATGGCTTAAATACATTTTGTAGATGGCCACCCAATGACTATTTCTAATAAAATATCTAGTAATCAGACCTTGAAAATTCGTTACAGATGCAAAATATACGCAATTAACATATGTCGAAAGTACACAGTGTTCTAACGGCTCGAATTCATTCTGAACTATAATGCAACAGGGACTAAATTGGTTCATACCTACTATCATTTAGAAGCAAAACAAATTTCACTAGCGAGTCGATCATTTAATCGGAAAACGCTAAACGAAAGATGGTCACGTGACCATTACGCGTTTTGGTTTGGTCATGTGACGGTGTACCCTTTTCCGCATTTCGACGTAGCTTAATTTCGAAACGTCTGCAACATGCGACATTTGCAAACATTATTACAAAGGGGAATTGGCTAAGTTTCTGAATTTTCCTCAATCGTTTCAACTCTTTTATTAATTATACTTTCATTTATAGAGGTTATCCACATTTTACTATTGATGTTTTTAAAGTCGTCTGCTTCAGATATATGGAGGAATTGTTAGCTTCGCTGAAAGTTTGGTTTTGTATAATTGTGCTTTACATGCGATATTCGTACTTCATTTCATTAATTTAATATTAATTTTAGATGCTTTTAAGCATTGAAGTTATTCGATAGTTCATATTTGCTAGTTTAACAATACCGTTTATTTCTCACATTGTTTGTTATCGTTGAAGACATCGGAACTTCTTTATGAGTGGTAAATCGTATCATTTTAAGGTATGCACGAATCATGTTAACGAACGTTTAATTAGCCTAACTTAGATGTGGAATTTTACAGTTAAGCCAGTCAATCTCGTACATATTATTCCATGTGAGTTTTATTCAAGTACATAGAGCCCAACTGCCGCAGTAGACACATGTATGTGACATTATTAGTACATAGTGACATATACTAATGTAATTATATATACATTGAAAGTAATATGACATTAGAATAAACACAAAAATAATCACAAACATATATCAACATATATAAGTACGGCTGTAAAGCCATACACGAATACATGCTTGTATAAGTGTGTTTATAACCTAGTATGTATAACATGCGCAAAATTGTATACCACACCGCACAATTTTATTAAGAAATCTACATCTTTATTTTAGTATTTATAACATGTCTGTACAGGATGAAAAAGAAAATACAACATGCTTTTAAAATGGATCATAGTTGCCTTGTATTTAATTGCCCAAGATATAACTGCTTACCCTAACTGCTATTGTGACAAGTAATTAACCACGAGCACGGGAATAGATCATTTTAACCACTGCACTTATAACAAGTAGACGCGAATTGTCCACGGTCACAGCAGCTTACAGTAACAGTAAGCCAATACCCTACCTAGTTATTGCTGTCTTTTAAGACACATTTAATTAGAAATGATCATCAATTCCTCCCTTTGCCATATCATATTTAACAATTAGCATTAATATATACAGTTTTGCTGCAGATATAGTTTATATGGGAACGAGTATATTGATAACGATAGATAGATAGATATTTTATTGACTTAAACTATACATACTTGTTCATCATACAACATAAGTATAAATAAATAAATTGCATGCACATGACACATTCGCACATTCACGCAATCGCTCGCGCGCGCGCGCGCACACACACACACACACACACACACACACACACACACACACACACACACACACACACACACGCGCGCGCGCGCACACACACACACACACACACACACACACACACACTCACACACAGGCACGCACGCATACACAGACAGACAGACAGACAGACAGACAGACAGACAAACAGACAGACAGACAGACAGACAGACAGACAGACAGACAGACAGACAGACAGACAGACAGACAGACAGACAGACAGACAGACAGGCAGGCAGGCAGGCAGGCATAGACGGGCATACATTTATACACAAACATAAAGACAAACATACAGATAGACATAGATTCACATAGGCATTAATTCAGAGCCACATGAGTAAATGCAGATATACATACATAGGGATAGACACACATACTGATAGAGACACGATGATAGACATACATGATGTTAGGCATACATAGACAGATAGACATACAATTACATAGACATATAGACTTACAAACGCGTAGACAGATAAACATACAGATTGAAACGCACACATGGATGTACATGCATACATAATGAATGAATGAATGAATGTACATTGTTTAATGGCGCACCGACAGCTAAGGTCATTTAGCGCGCAATTAAATTTAATTATTCATGATCCCTGGATAAACAAACCAGTACTAGGCTAGAAAATGTGCCTTGCCCAAGGGCACTCCACCATGACCGTAGTGACGCGACTGGGGATCGCACCCGGGACACCCGGTTTCGAAATCCCCGACGCTAACCACTCGACCACAGCGGATTCCCATGCATACAGACACATAGGCAGATTGAAAGTTACGCCAACAGATACACGGAGAGACAGCCGGACATACATATAAACATAAACATAGAGACATAAATACAGATAGACATACACTCAGATAGACATAAATTGATGTAGGCACAAATTCAGAGATACGTGGATAAATGCAGATACACATACATACATGATGATAAGCATACATAGACAGATAGACATACAAGTTCATAGACAGGTGTACTTACAAACGCATAGACAGATATACATACAGATTGAACTTCACATGGATGTACAAACATACAGGCACCAGGGCAGATTGACAGTTACACCAATAGGTAAACGGAGAGATAGACGGACATGCATGTACATAAATGCAGATGGACAAAACTTCAGATATGCTTGCATTCAGAGACACTAGAATAGATGCAGATATCCATTAGTAGTGATAGACATACATACTGATAGACACTCATGATGATAGACATACCTGATGATAGGCATACACGGACAGATAGACTTACAAACGCGGAGACGGATAAACATACAGACTTGCATACAGACAAACAGGCAGATTGACAGTTACACCAACAGATAGACGGACATACATATCTACATAAACACAAAGACATACGTACAGATAGATATACGCTCGGATAGACATACATTCAGATAGGCATTCATTCAGAGACACATGAATACACACAGATAGAAATACATAGCGATAGACACACATAATGATAGACACACATGATGATAGACACACATGATGATAGACATACAATTCATGATGATAGACATACACATACTTAGACAGATAGACATACAAATACTTAGACAGATAGACATACATAAACATACACATGCATATAGTCAGATTGGCCCTTAAGAGATTCAACTAAATTGTTTATATAAACATTCATTTGGCAGAAAGTACACCAGTGTGATACCCAAATGGATCGCAAATGTGCGTATTCCACTTTCGTTCAGCCTCGCAAACGTTCAAGAGTAGCCCGATCCTAGGTTGTTGTGGCATTTGATCGTAGAAGAAGCTCTCCTCTATCCAACCATACCATTGGTTCGGCTTAGATCACTATATTCAAGAAAAAGACCAGGGCCCATTCACATACGGTCTCACACAAGTGCTAATTAACTTTAGTGTAAATCACATCGCATTGCAAATCTTCATATAAACAGACAGACAGTGGACAGACAAACGCACACAAACACACACATTCTTGTAGAACCGACTAATTGGGGAACTGTGTAAAAAACCTACAAATCGGGGAACATTTTTATTTCGATGTATTTTAATCTAATTTGTCTCATGTAAAACGATGTGCGTATTTGTGCAGGATATTTTCCGACGAAATGGGGAATTGCTCAGATTTGAACGGGAATAAAAAAAATAGGATAACTATATAGCCAGGAATTAACTCATATTGATAATACAAAAAATCGCGAAACGGGGAATTCCCCGTTTTCCGGTTGTTCCCCGGTAAGTTGGTATGTATCCTTGCGAAGTTCCCCGATACGCGGCAATTACAACACACACACACACACACACACACACACACACACACACACACACACACACACGCACACGCACACACACGCACACACACGCACACACACACACGCACACACACACACACACACACACACACACACACACACACACACACACACACACACACACACACACACACACACACACACACACACACACACACACACACACACACACACACACACACACACACACACACACACACACACACACACACACACACACACATACTGTTATACCCAACACACTGAGGTATATAATTCCACACAAACACACCGAGGTCTATGCTCATTCGACATGTTTCAAATATAAGACAAATGTAATGGCATAAAGAATTGGTCCTGAATGTCATTTATCATAAGCAAATTGGGGTAGTATAATTTTTTGGAAACCAGTACAAGGTAAACACACCGAGGTAACAACTTCAGTATGGGACACCCAACCCTCAACCTCGGTATGGGAGACACAGCAACATCGGTATGGGACACACAGCAACATCATCGGTATGGGACGAACAGCAACATCGGTGGACACACAGCAACATCGGTATGGGACACACAGTAAACACATTGTTGACAAACGGAGGAATTTAATAGGAGGCAAAGACATCAGCTTTGTGTATCTCATGTGTTTAAAAGTTTTCTAGATAAATTACGTAACCCGTTTGTTGCCCAGAGCTCTAGAAACGAGGAGTAAACTTGTCATTATCCTTCAATATCACAACTGAGTCCTATGCTGCATTTAAAACTGTGGAAAACGATTGACATCTTTATTTATATACATTCAAGTAGCTTATTCGAAACGTCTTCAAACCATAGCTTTGTACTTTTGGCAAGAATTGTATTTCAGTCGTGTATGCAAAGAAGCGAAGCTGTTCAAACTCATTAACATATTTTACATCAACAATTGCTACACATCCATGTGTTTCTATGATTAAAATCACAATAAATGTACATAGCTCATGAAGTGGGGACCCTGCCACTTGCTGTGTGCATTTTCTGATATACTTTAAGTAGAATATCGGGACGAGGTGTGTGGGGTCACACACAGCACCCTTACACGCCCAAAATCGGCACTAGCTGAAATGTCATTTTGTTTATAAATGCATGGTAGTAGATATTTGCTTTACGGACGACTTTCGGTTTATATAGCGTATAGCAAGAGGTAGTCATTAAATGTTACAAGATACCATTACATATAAAAACTTAGTTATACTTCAAATACTGTCAACATAATACAGTGTAATCTCATCAGTGGTTTGAGTGTATATTTGTACTTAATCTCATAATTGGTACACTAATCGGAGTACAAATATCCACCCAAATGTATCACATATTGCAACCTTGATATACGGTTGATGTTTTACATGTACTTTACACACAAATTATTGTATTTTAAAAACATGTATTTTTCAAAATGTGACATGTGACATTTATGCTCCAGCCAGAAGGGATTTTTCTATAATCGTTGAACATTTTCCTTTTCTATAGTATTAAAAACTAACTTTCTTTGTGAGAAGGCTTACTACATATAATAGCATAAGTTCAATATTTTATTTTTATTTTTTTAATCGAGTAATTTGGATGATTTAAACATACTTGGATTATTATAATAGTATTTTCTTATGTATTTAATTCTAATGTCTGTTTACTAAACCAAGTAGTCCACATTCCATCACTGACAGGCATATCCGACATATAGATTACCAAACATTCCTCAATTACTGAGGTAGGCGAGAAGCGACTGATTGTACACATCACACTTGTGGAATGATGAATATAAAGCACGATTAGTTTACTGTATATGTATATGTAAACTGATTTTGTCATGTACTTATCATAAATCAGTTGAACTATCACAGAACATATTATGCATCTGTTTGACCGTTTACCTCATTGGATATTTTAACGATCGACAGCTTTATAAGCATCTCAGGAAAGGAATGTAACAACTATGGTGTTGTTATGGACATAATATATGTACAGAGCGTTCAAAACGAAACGTTTGATTCGTAATACCAAATGTCATACATATATCATATAGGCGTAACACTATGTAAGAATTGCAGTATTAGCTGTTGACATGCTAACAAACAGGAAAAAACACAATTTAAATATTAATTTTCCTTGATATTGTTAATTTTAAAAAACTCATTCATTGTTGAAAAAAAAGAAGAACTATGTATTTTTTTTTAATTTATGTAAATTTGTGACATATTTAGATAAATGTTTCCTTTGTTAGTAACCAGTACTTCTGATCCGTTTATCCTGCTCCAGCAAGTAAGTCGTAACCCTATAATACTGAGCGCAAGGCAATAAAAGCCGTAACTTCCGTGGTTTTAAATATTTATATTGACTTGACCGGCGATCAAACCAGCTACCTCTAGCACATGAGGCGTGCGCTCTATCACTACATAATGTAGCAATGAAAACATTTTGCTGAAAAAATAATTAATATTGAAACATATTAATATATATTGAAATAAAGGAATAGTATTCACAATTGTTTTGTTTCGGAATCTGAATTGGAAACTATCAAGAAATTAAAAGAGAAACCTTACAGGATAATTGTTGGTCATGCGAGCAGAGCTCTACAAACAAACAGTGTATGTGGAGCGTTCATCGTCTGTCTAAATGTTCATCATATAATAATTGATACCGAAATGGTATTGAATTAATCATAATATTGCCAAATTCAATTGTTGAATGAAAGGAAATAACATGTTTGTATATAGTTTATTCACTAGAATGTATCGAGGTGGTTTGTATGCCGCTTAACAATTTGTTTCAATCAGAAATTAAGCAGTTTAATTCGATGTACTGTATAGAAACGTAACTTGGGATAACGTTTTCTACGATTGTTGTTCGTCAATGTATCTTAAGGCGAAAACAGAACTGTGTGCAACAAGACACATTTTACTTCCTAAATAATTTCAGAATCTATGATATATATATTTAATTAAATATGTATTATTCTCTCTAAGATTAAAGAAAGAAACATTATGCACCTTTAAGATCGCCGACTCCATCTCCATTACTGTCCTGAAAAGATCTTGGATATATTTGATACACGATCCTCGTCTGCCACCAGTCTAATTCGGGCCGCTGAGTTGTTGTATCGAATCTCAGACCTGTGTCAAATAACGTCACTAAAATAATAGCTGCAACCATTGTCACAACGATTCCACAGATAACGAATACGCATTTATTTTTTTCACAAAAGTGGCGTTCTTTTAAAGAATTATTATCCGCCATCTTACCAGGCTTGTTACCTTCGTATAACTGATTATTTTTACACACAGATAAAATCATCCGGTGACCGTTTACGTAGCCAATCACGTTTCAAGTACATCTCATCAGAACCATATAAACTTCGCTCGTTTGTTTATAGAGTTGATGACTTCCTCATACTGGTCGGCTCAGATTACCAGATATTTCGGTATAAAACAGGTATGATGGAATGACACCTGTGACTTTTTGTGCCATTAAATACAGAGTGAAAAGGGCCTTGTTTGGGCCATTGCTGATCTAAACCCACATGTGGATGTACTTTTCTGGCTCGTGTTTGGTACATGGGTTGACAATAAATTTACCTTTATTTTTATTCATCTGAAAGCTCTTTGGTCGCAATAAACTAAATAGATTCCTTCTTCGTTTCTATGTAAATAAACCGGTTTCAACCCTCAATTGTAGCACTTACTAAGCTATTCTCAGGTAGAATACCCTATATTATTGAAAAGATTTACATCTAAAGTCTAAATTAATTCGAAGGAAATGGGGGTGGGGGTACACTTTGCAAGAAAGAATTCATCCCGTCATTTTGGACGAAGTCGGGCTGGGACGAAATTGGTTTTTCACCTACTTTACTTTGTCAAAAAACTAAAACGATCTGTCTTAACTGTACGAATAGTAGTCAGGTCGTATACAGTACCCCTGTTCACTTTGCGAGTAGTCGAGATGTCGTATACGGCGTCGTCAGTGCACGCATTTATATGTTCTCTACGAACAGTATTTACATCGAAAACGGTGCCTGTCTACCCGTGTTAATGCCAATCTAAATCCAGCGAATAGTTGTGAGAGCGTTTACAGTGGCACTATACACTTTGCGAGTAGTCGAGATGTCGTATACGGCGTCGTCAGTGCACGCATTTATATGTTCTCTACGAACAGTATTTACATCGAAAACGGTGCCTGTCTACCCGTGTTAATGCCAATCTAAATCCAGCGAATAGTTGTGAGAGCGTTTACAGTGGCACTATACACTTTGCGAGTAGTCGTGATGTCGTATGCGGCGTCAGTGCAATTATATAAGGGCTAGGGACCCCTTGTTTTTGTTCGTTGAACCTGTTTTAGTGCCAGTCTTTACTCTACAACTAAATTAGTAGGCATGTCGTTTATAGTGCCACTGTACATCGCGAGTAGTTGTGACGTCATAAACGGCGACAGTGCACGCATTAATATGTTTCAGCCTGTCAGTCTACAGACTGCGAATAGTGATTTCTTCGAAAACGTTGCAAGTCTACCCGTGTTAGTTAAAGTCTACACCTTCGAATAGGAGTCAGGTCGTAATACAGTGCCACTTTACACTTTGAAAGTATTTGTAACGTCGTATGCGGCGTCAGTGCAATCATATGCGCGCAAATATTCCATTATTCTGCAAATGAATTTTTTCGCGAACGGTGCCAGTCTATCTGTTTTAAGTGCCACTCAGTCTCCAGTCTGCGAATAGTGATTTCGTCGAAAATGGGCCAGTTTATTGGTGCCAGTGCCAGTCTCAACCCATAGTAGCCAGGTCGTATACCATACGTCAATACACTTTGCGAGTAGTCGTGACGTCGTATGCGGCCTCATTGACAATGTATGTGTGCAAATGGCCCCTTATTATGCAAATGGTCACTTGTTCTTTATCGTCTTAAACGGTGCCAGTCTACCTACAATTAGTAGTCAGGTCGAATATAGTGTCCCAATTCAATTTGCGAGTAGTCGTGACGTCGTATGCCGAGTCAGTGCAGTTATATATGTGCAAATTGACCCCTTTTCTACAAATAGTCCCTTGTCCTTGTTCGCCAATCTACACGTTTAAATGCTTTTATTTACTCTACGAATAATTATCAAGTTTGTGAGTAGTTGAGACGTCGTATACGGCGTCAGTGCACGCATGTCTATGTTCCAGCAATCCAGTCTACTCATTGAGCAAAGTAATTTAGTCGAACACGGTGCGAGTCTACCCATGTTAAAGCCGGTCTATGATCTACGAAGAGTAGTCAGGTTTATGCATTACCACTATACATTACCACTATACACTTTGCTAGTAGTCGTAGGGTTATATATATGGGTCATGTATGTATGAATGTATGTATGTATGTATGTATGTATGTATGTATGTATGTATGTATGTATGTATGTATGTATGTATGTATGTATGCATGTATGCATGTATGCATGTGTGCATGTGTGCATGTGTGCATGTGTGTATGTGTGTATGTGTGTATGTGTGTATGTGTGTATGTATGTATGTATGTATGTATGTATGTATGTATGTATGTATGTATGTATGTATGTATGTATGTATGTATGTATGTATGTATGTATGTATGTATGTATTAATGTATGTAAGTATGTATGTATATGTTTGTATGTATTTCTCTCTATCTTTATGTGTGTATAATGTATAAATGTATGTAAGTATGTATGGATGGATGGATGGATAGATGTATGCATGCACGCATGTATGTATGTATGTCGATGGGTATTTGTGTATGTCTAACTGAATGTATGTATATATGCTTGTATTTATGTCTATCTCTATGTATGCAGGACTGTATGTATATGTGTCTGTATTCATGTATATCTGTCTATCAGTATGTATGTTTGTCTATCTGTATTTATGTTTATCGGAATTTATATCTAAATGTATTTATGTTTATATGTATGTGTGCATGTCTATCTGTCAATGTGGCTGTATACATGTATATATGTATGTACGTATATCAGTATTTATGTCTATATTCATTAATGTTCATTTGCATGTATGCATGTGTATATGTCTATGTGTCTGTATACATGTTTGCGTGTATGTTATTCTGTATTATTTTCTGTCTCAATTAATGTCTATATATATTTATGATTATCTGAATTCATCAATCGTATTTTTTTCTATCTATATTATGTCTTTACATTTATATATATATATATATATATATATTTATTTTAAATATAAGGCAGACCCGAAGTATATATAGACCATCATTAGGCAGACCTCGGTCTTAGGCAGACCTTTTATGATCTACCTAATTTTCATCTATTTTCCTTAAGTTGACCAAAAGTACTTAGTTGTTTTTTTTTCTCCAGAATCGACTTATTACGTAACTCCCCTCACAAACCTTTTGGAATAAGTAATTAAATGAAAGAAAAAAATATTTAATTTTGACGTTGAAATTTGCCGTGTTTGCAGAGTAAGGCAGACATTTTTATTTTTGAATTATTTTTTAAAATTGAGTGTATAATTATAGATTTTTCTTAGCCAGTGTTTGTCAAAATCTGAGATTTTTATAGAAAAGAAATTTTCATACGATAATTGATTTTCTTTTGCAGTTTCAGTTATTCGATTGTTATTTATTCTTTAATCTCGACAGTTTAAGTTGTTCTGTGTTAAAGACGAGTTTGTATCACAAGATTTGCTTTCTTGATTTAAAATAGGAGCTGTTGGAAACTTCGAGCCCAAGACACCTCGCTCCTAAAATTTAAATCTTATTCTACTTCTCTACGGGCGATTTTATACCCCAGTCAAATCTGCTCAACTAATTGTAAGCGCATCAAACTTGTTTGATAACCGAGAGAATCATTTGTATTATTTTTATGAAGAAGAAAATTACGACGTGATCTCCTTTCTGGCATTGGGTTTCGGAACTTTATGTTCCGAGACTGCTGAAAAGACTACGGCTTCTAATGGTCAATCAATTAACTGATTAGTTCAAGCATTTACCCAACACAACAATTATAACTTCAGCGGTGACCCTTTATGGAGATTTTTAAAATTAATTTTAGCCGTTAAAACCGGTGTTGGGGGAGAGCTTATTTTCATTTTATGTGTGCATAAAAAAAAAAAATACTGGCCAGATTTGAAATCAAATTTGCACAAATTTTGAATGACCTTCTTCTAATTCTAAGCGTGTTGAAATAAATCCCATTTGTTGCAAAACATGGCCACTAGTGCTTTAATGTAAATATATCATAGTCACCGTATTGGAACATTGCCAGATATTGGTACTAAGCCACGTGACGGTCGAAAGTGAACAGCACCATTTGCACATTTTTCTAAAAACTAATTACATTTTTAAGAAGCACACTTTATATTAATTCATAATCAGTTCAGCCAGTCAAACCTAAAATTTTTTTGGTACTGTGTCATATTTGTTATATCGCTTGTGAAATTTGACATCGTACCAGCAATATATTGTTCCTGTCAACTTCATTCCCGTTGAAACATTTTCAATTCAGCTTGATACATGTCTGTTTATTGACAGTCGGTATTTCTTTATTGTTATCAACTACATGTATTTACAATAGATGTAACTAATTCATGGTTTAAATTCACATCAAAGTCACAGTCTTAAAAAAGTGTACACTTCTTAAAGATGTCTAATTTCTTCTACATTTTTATTTATCAATTAAGACACTATCATGCACATAACGTTAACAATCTAAGTTAATTTAGACATGCATATTATTAAATAATATCTAAATAAATTATTACTGTATTAGATGTATTACTTAAACAATTGAATTTGTAAAGATGACATGGTACAGCTGTCAGTAGTGCTGAACATGGACAGATTTACATACATTACAACGCCTTTCCACCTGCAATATTAGAGGCCGATCTTCGGCTCGTTCACAATTTTAAAACGCCAATTTTTTTTCGACAATGATGCGGGAAAAAAAATTACACGTGAAAGGCTAAAACCACATTACAAAAAATGAAATATACGCTTGCATTACTGCATGTACTTTCTATTACGGTAACTTGAACAATCGTAACTCTTCTGCAACTTACTCCCCCAGTTACATTTGGTTGTTTCAGTTTTAGTCTATGTCGCGTAATGCAAAATACTACGCATCAGACAATTCACATAAAATGTTTCTTTTTTTTTAACGAAAAATGTTCCTGCTTCAGTTATTAATACCAAGACAACGTTTGACCTTGGTAACGCCGATGATTCGACAGAGCAAACTTTGTCTGAATCAGCCCTTAATATTGATACTGTTGATGAGACGGATCATCCCATTTCTACTTCCAATATTTCTTTGGATCACGCCAAAGATAAAGTCACCAGAACCAATGGAAAATTCAACCCCAGCCCAAACCCATTGCCAACATCAAACTGTTTTGATTTTAATTCTGAAACCATGCAAATCTAAAGATCACAGTCATATATGCTGATGTTTTCTTGTGAATGTTTACCACTACACCATGTATGAATGGTGTTTTATAGTCCCCTATTCAAATTATTGACAAAATAAAAAAAGTGTTGCTCGGGTTTCCTGACCTACTCAAATGTTTCACTGCCAAACATGTGACTATATGCCAGGTGATATTAAATTATACAATGATATTTTTCTGTTTTGCAGAATATATGATACCAAGTCCATGATATTTCATAACACAATTATGTAATTTTTAGATCACCTGAGCCAAAGGCTCATGGTGAGCTATTCTGATCACAAATTTTCCTTTGGTGGCCTTCTTTCAAAATTGTTCAAAGATGTAAATTCCAATGAGAACTCGGGTTGCCACGGCAACAAAAAAGTGGAAATTAACCAAAACTTAAAAAATCTTCTTGTCTGAAAGTAGAAGGCCCAGGCCTTTGATATGTAGTATGTAGCATCATCTAGTGGACTTTTACCAAGATCGTTCATATTATAGCCCTGGGGTTAAAAATGGTCCCTCTCCGATGGTCACTTATTTTACATAGACTTGTATAGGGAAACAACCTTTAGAATCTTCTTGTCTAAAGGTAGAAGGCCAAGGTCTTTGATATTTGGTATGTAGCTTCATCTAGGGAACCTCTACCAAGAGTGTTAAATTTATAGCCCTTGGGTCAAAATTACTCCTCCCGGGGGTCACTTGTTTTACAAAGACTCGTATAGGGAGAAACTTTAAAAAGCTTCTTGTCTGAAGGTAGAATTTCCAGGCTTTTGATATTTGGTATGTAGCTTCATCTAGTTGACCTCTACCAAGATTGTTCAACTTATAGCCCTGCAGTCAAAAATGGCCCCATACCTGGTCACTTATTTTTAGTTTACCTGCTCAAGTTGAGTTATTGTGATCGCCTATTGTCGGTCGTGCGTCTATTTCTTCTCCTCAGTAACCAGTGGGTCAATTGGGATGAAACTTCACAGAAAGTATCCTCTCAATAACCTCACCAGAATTCCTTCAAATGTTTGGGATCCATACAGAATTCTGGTTTCCATGGCAACGAAATGAAAAAAATCTTCTTCTCCCAAACTGGTTGGCAGATTTTCAAATAATTTTGTAGAAATGTTATGGCTATAGTGAAAACTTAACAAATCTTCTCCTCCGAAAGTGTCAGGCCGATTTTCAAACATTTTGTAGAAATGTTCCTTAAGTGACCCACTATCAGATTCCTTCAAGCCATGTTGATTGGTCGAAAAACATGGTCGCCAGTGGGCAGGGCTATTTTGCATTATATGGCTATAGTAAAAACTTAAAAAATCTTCTCCTCCAAAAGTGTCAAGCCGATTTTCAAATAATGTTGTAGAAATGTTCCTTGGATGACCTTCTATCAGATTCCTTCAAGCCATGTTTATTGGTGAAAAAACATGGCCAACAGGGGGCGAGGCTATTTTGTCTTATATGGCTATAGTGAAAACTTAAAAAATCTTCTCCTCCGAAAGTGTCAGGCCGATTTTCAAATAAGTTTGTAGAAATGTTCCTAGAATGACCCTCTATTAGATTCCTTTAAGTTGATTGGTCGGAAACGATGGCCGCCAGGGGGCGGTGCTTATATGGCTAAAGTGAAGAAAAAATCAGGTGAACGATCCAAAGCTAACATGGCCCTCTTGTATACAATATATTATACTTGTATATGGAAAAACTTTAAAAACTCTTGTCTTAAAGTTGATATTTTATATCTAACTTGATCTAGTGCACCACTATCAAGATTGGTCAAAGTATAGCCCTGGTGTCTAAAATGACCGCACCCTGGTGATCACTTGTTGTACATAGACTTGTTTAGGTAAACACTTTAAAAATATTCAGGTGATCGATATAGGGCCATCTTGGCCGTTTTGTTTCATCATGTTGCATTCTCGCGCATCTTTTTTTCACAATTTTGCGATTTTGCGCATTGAATTTCACAAAATTACTAGGCTAGGGAGTCTTCAAAAAATTGAGTGGAACGGCGCTGATACAAATGACAATACATCAACATTTTAATATCAATCAGCCATATCTTATACACTTTGATTTACATTATGTCTTAGATGATCTTTTTCTACTTCTGTATAAGATAATATTGAAAGGCTAACATGTACATGATTTCTTGGTAGTGACCAATTCAAATAACATTACTGTGTTGCAAAAGACCTGAAGTGAAACATTCAGTTAAAAAAAATGAAATTTGGACAAGAGATTGGAGAAAATTGGTACTAAGTTTTGCAAGTTATTTGAAATATTCTGCATAAAATGGATGTATTTTATCCATATTTACAAAAGATTCAAAAGTTATTGACAGAAATATTTTAAATTGAGACACATAATCAAATGATGCAATAGAACTCTTCAAATTGAAGATAACAAAATAAAAACGTCACCGATTTAGGTCCCTAACCGAAACAAGGCATACGATACGAATACCAGTTTTACAAAGAAAGGCATATTAGATAAGATTCAATTTTATTAACCAAAAGTCAAATTTGTCAGGTTCAATGTAGTAATTAAATAAAAAAATATTGTCAAAAACAATGACAGACAACAAAACGTTAAATTTGTTTCATGTGTAACGGTATTATTCGCAACATAGTCGCCATTTTGATGATTGCGCAATGTTAATCATAGTTCCCTTAACATGTTCGGTAAAATTTTCCCCGTTATGCTAATTTATTTTGGTAAACAATGCCGTGATGTGGCATTTATCCTTCTCGAGGAATCATTTATAGATGTCATTCCAAACAATATTCTTTGATATAACCAAGGACACTTAGTCCTTGGACATTTGAAAATGACACTTGATCTGACAGGTTTGTACTCCGCCTACTGTTATTGATTTTTTATGGTCACAGCGAGTGGTTTATCGCATGTAATATACAGTCAAATACCACTGTTATACACAACCAACATGTGTGTAAGTAATTAAGCCGGCTTACCAGACACAGACATTTACAGTAGCCCGGTGGGCGTTCTTTTTAAAATGACAGTAGCCCGAGCAATTATTCAGGTAGCCCACGTGCTCCGAGCAATGGATTTGTCGGACACTCTATCTCCCTCTATCCTTACTTACTTAGGGTCTTTCTAATCAAAGGCTTTGTGATCAGCCTCTATTGTTTGCCTTATTTCTTAAGTGTTTGCATCCCTGTAATAGTTGGTGCAATTAGGTTAGTGTAGTTCAGTATGCGTGTTGAACAATGGTTACTGATAGGTGTTGAGAATAGACCTATTTTAAAGCCAACATTGACTTTTGCTGTTTGTCTACCCCTTCCCTTATAGTTCGTTTCAACCTTTTCATATAAATCATAGTATATACCAATATATGTACATTTTTCACATTTTAGCAAAAATACCATTACAATTTATGTTCAACTGTGCATGTGTCTTTATTTCAGAGGTTAAAATCAGTTGCACCTTAGCTGGACACTACAGTTTAATTGTGTATGAGTTTGGGTGATATGTATTGTTACGGGCAACACCAAACTCATCGATAATACCAGCCTCTTTTCCAGATGGTCGCAAGAAAGGTGCATATGTCTGAATGTCTATTTACACAAGCCACAAAGGCATTTTTAGTACATCTCTTATACTTTGTTTGTACATTTCTAGACTAAATTCTTATTTTTACACCTATTTAAAGCTGGCACACCTTTTTGAAAGCCAACTGATTTGCACTTTCTTTTACAGGCCACCTTAACTCAATTTCCCCGTCAATTACAATACAAAAGCAAAAGAACAAAACTAATAGAATACAAATGTGTTCCGCTCTCTTCAACTCAACCCCAGCTAGTCCCTAAATGAGTGGATATTTACGAAATATAAATGCCACCAATTGTGCAATTAGCAGTGTTAAATTGTACACATCAATGCGGTGAAGTTGTCAAAAAAACCTTAATTATCCTCCTGACCGGCCAGTATTGGTATTAAATTGTATAAAATATATGAATGCTTGTTTCTAAACAAAAAGTTTGTAGAAAAACATCAAAAACATTTTAAAGCAGGATTTGCTTGACAAAAATCCTAGCAAATCAGAACATTCATCTCCATCAAATCTTGGACAAATTCGAAAGTTGGCTATATGAAGTAAAACACTAGGTCACTATGTCAAATTGAAGGGAAATCTTGTTAACACTCTGGATGCCACATTTTCAACTTGAGCATGTTGAAACTTTATCAGAATGTTTGTCTTGATGATATGTAAGTCAAGATCGAACATGGGTCATGTCTGGTCAAAAAGTGCGTCACTAGGTCAAATTGAAGAAAAATCTTGTTAACACTCCAGAGGCCGCAATTTTTGCATCAGCAGTTTGAAATTTTGTCAGAATGTTTGTCTTAAAAATTTCTAGGCCAAGTTCGAATATGGGAGGTCACATTTTCAACTTGAGCATGTTGAAACTTTATCAGAATGTTTGTCTTGACGTTAGGGTTAGGATTAGGGTTAGGATATGGGGGTTTTACGAGTTTTGCCCAAAAAGTTTTAACCGAAGACACTCCCCCTTTGGTCAAATGACTAAATATTCTTTTTTCAATGGTCAGTATTATTCTTTAATGGTGAAAACGGGAGTTCTATAGCACCAATGCTCATTGTTGGTTTGTGTCGAGCCAAGTGCTCCGGAAACTTGAACATTATTCCTCGACACATTCTTAGACCAATTGTGAAGACGGGAGTTCTCTAGCGCCAATGCTCATTGTTGATCCGTGTCGAGCCAAATGCTCCTGAACATTGAACATTACTCCTTGACACATTCTAAGACCAATGGTGAAGACGGGAGTTCTCTAGCACCAATAGCGTCAATGCTCATGTTTTTGTGGTCAACATATGTACTGGCCGCCATCTTTCATTTTTTTTTTACAGATATTCTGGTGTAAATTCATGAGTAGTTAACCAGTAATTATGTAGTATTAGTGGAAATTCCATTAATCCTTATGTAAAATCAATGAGTGTGAATAGGAAAACATATAAAAAGCATAGTTCTGCTCAATGAAACTTACACCTGGCATAATAACCATGTGGGCACTAATAACAGCACATTTACAGAAAAGATCATTGTGATCAGACACCTTATTTCACGTTTATAACTATGTCAGGATTTACAAATGGTCAAATCTGATTAATTTCTTCAATTTTGCATAGATGAAGTCCTTTAAAATCTTTTTTTAATACCGATGTCAGCAATTATTTGACTTCATTTAATAATAATAAAGATGATCTAACTGACAAGTTTAATTAACCTTAAATGAAACAATAGATATCAGTTTTGAACAAAAATAATCTTTTGACTTAGTGAAGTTTGTCGCAAAAATTGGACCGTGTAAATAGGAGAGAAATGAAAATAATATTATACTCAATATAAGTTTCACTCAATAGCACCGTCATTTAGAGCTAACTAACAACACTCTATTTCTGCCAAATTGAAAAGTAATCAGATGTCTAGAGAAAAATGTATAGCTGTAATAGATAATGAATTTGACTGGAAAAGGACTGACCACATTAAATCTGTTCATTTTTGGACTGCTATATCACTTGTACTTTATTTGTCTGTAAATATATCTAATTTATTCTTATTGCAGTTTATCAAAAAGTATATAAATCACATTTTAGCCTGAATTTACCAACATCAAAGGAATGGAAATTCCTTTCTGAAGAGATATTCTATTTCAACTTAGAATACATTGCCCCAACATAAAATCCACCGGTGTGAATAGAAAAACAGGAATAAAAAATCTTACTTTTACTTTAAAGGTACTAAAAGTATAATAATTCAGTAGGGTACTAAGTACACTTACTATGTGCAAGATTTCATTAAGATATAATAAGTATTAGCAATTTTAGACCTGTTGGTGTTCATACTTTTTTAATGAAAATAGCCAAATTCTGACAAATGTGAATGTTTCAGCACGTCTAAAGCACCTCATTTCATTATCTTTACATATATCTGTGAATATTTCACTGTAGATTAATAACAGCATTGATGACTTACATGTATGTTCAAATTTAGACAAATTGAAGCACTTATTATGAATTTAGAACTGAAAATCTATTGCAGTTTAGTCAAATGCATTAACAAAAATGCCTATGTTAATAGTAAAGAAATCTTATAAGCAAAGAAAGACTTGTTTCAGTTGCCAAAATATCTGAGAACTTAGCAAAATTTGTCGCAAATTTGGCCGGTGTGAATAAAAGAGAAATGAAAAAAAATAATCATACTAAATAAAAGTTTCACTCAATAGCACTGTCATTTAGAGCACTAACAACACTCTATTTCTGCCAAGTTTCAAATTAATCAGATGTCTATAGAAACATTTATAGCTGTTATAGTTAATGAATTTGAGTGCTAAAGAACTAACCACATTAAATCTGTTCAATTTTGGACTGCTATAGTACTTCTACTTTTTTTGTATGAACATATATCTGATTTATTCTTATTGCAGTTTAGCAAGAAGTATGTAAGCCACATGCCAGCCTGAATTTATCCACCTCAAAGCAGTGAAAATTAATTTCTGAAGAGATATTCTATTTCAACTTTGAATACATTGCCGCAACATAAAATCCACCGGTGCGAATAGGTAAACAGGAATAAAAAATATTTCTACAACATTTAAGGTCCTGGAAGTATAATGATTCAGTAGGGTACTAATTACACTTACTATGTGCAAGAATTCAATAAGATTAGATAAGTATTAACAATGTTAGACCTGTTGGAGTTGATACATTTTTAATAAAAATGGCAATCATCTGACAAATGTTAATGTTTCAGCATGGCTAATTTCTCATTTCCTCATTTCTCTTTACATATATCTGTGAATATTTCACTTTAGATTGATAACAGCATTGATGACCTACATATATGTGCAAATTCAGACAAATTGAAGCACTTGTTATGAATTTTGAAGTTAAAATCAATGACAGTTTAGTTAAAATGCGCTAAAGAAATGGCAATTTTAATAAGAAAAAAATCTTAGAAATTGCTCAGAACAGATTAAATATAAAACACTGATTATGTAAAACAGTAAACCCACTTACTTTCTGCAAAGTTTCATAGCTATTGGAGTCTAAATAGGAAAGATAAACTTGTTTCAGTTACCAAAATATCTCTGTGTACTTAGGCCATTCTGTTTTGCTATATTATTTCAGTGGAATTGAAGAAGTACTAATGGATTTTGATGCCAAATCAAGTTATGCAGAAATCTTGCAAAATATAGACATATGTGAATAGAAATCAAATGATTTTTTTTCTATAAGGGATAGGTATTAGACAGTATATGAGACATGTAGTGCATCAAGTTTATGTTTTCTGTGCAAATTTTCAAAACCATAAGTCATTATTTTGCAAAGTTAAGGGTGGTTGAGCTTGTGAATTCTGGGCGGAAAAAGCAGCTGGTGGCCATAGTATACTCTTAATAAAAAAGATTTCCCTTAAGTTAAAATATATATAGTACTATGGGCAAGTAGGGAACTAAGTATAACTTATTTGTGCAAAGTTTCATGGCAATCAAGACAGTATTGATAAAGATAGGGCTGGTAGAGTATGTGATTTTTGTGTGCAGATTGTTGCAGTGTGAACAAATGTAAATTTTTAAACTGTTATAGCACTGCTATCTTTTTTCTTTGTAAATATATCCCAAATATTTGTCTATTCTATAAACAAAGTAAAGATAGCAACATGTAGGTGTAATTTTAAAAGAATTGATGCAGAAATTTGGCATTCTGAACAGGAATGCTATATCAACTTATGCAGAAATATTGCAAAATATAGACATATGTGAATAGGAATCAAATAAAAAGAAACCTTTACGAGATAGGATAGGCAGTAGACAGTATACAAGACATGAAGTGCATCATGTTCATTTCATTATTTTTGCATATTTTTAAAGATATAAGTCATTGTTTGGCAAAGTTAACGGTGGTTGAGCTTGTGAATTTTTGGCTGAGGGCGGAAAAAGCAGATTGTGGCTAGTGTTGGGCCATCAGTTCCATTTTTACAATCGATTATCAGTTACAATCGCTTTGCCTCATTCGATTAGACATCGATTACATAATCGGTTCATACAGTATTGTATTTAACAAGCCTCAATATTTGCAATGCTTCTTATTATTTATTTTTGATAAAAAATACACCGCCTTAATATCTTGTCTTTACTAGGTTGTATCATTTCATTTGATTGCCAAAAAACCCACTTTGTTTCAATCTCAAACTGTTGTATTTACATGCTAGCCCACCAAATATGAGTTTTCAAACATGACTGCTAGAGTTATCTCCCTTGTGGAAGCGAATATTAATCAAGCATAAATGAAGCAAAAAAAGTGAACCGATTGATAATCGATTGTGGTAAAATGCAATCGATTATCGCCAACGTGATGCATATCCAATCAACTTTCGATTATAATCGATCATCGGCCCAACACTAATGGTGGCCATAGTATACTCTTAATAAAAAATATTTTCCTTCAAGTTAAAATATATATAGTACAAGGGGAAAGTAGGGAACTAAATACAACTTATATGTGCAAAGTTTCATGGCAATCAAGCCAGTATTGATAAAGATAGGGCTGGTAGAGTATGTGATTTTTGTGTGCAGATTGTTGCAATGTGAAAAAATGGCAATTTTTCAACTGTTATAGAACTGCTATATTTTTTCTTTATAAATATATCCCAAATATTTTTCTATTTTACAAACAGAATATAGAAAGCAACATGTAGGTGTAGTTTCAAAAGAATTGATGCAGAAATGTGTCATTATGAACAGAAATGCTATATAAACGTATGCAGAAATGTGTCATTATGAACAGAAATGCTATACAAACTTATGCAGAAATATCGAAAAATATAGACATACATGTACATGTGAATAGGAATCAAACATAAAAATAAATCTTTAAAAAATAGGTAGTGACAGTATATGAGACATGTAGTGCATCATGTTCAATTTATTTTTGCAAATGTTCAAAGATATAAGTCATTGTTTGGCAAAGTTAAGGGTGCTTGAGCTTTCGAATTTTTGACTGAGAGCGGAAAAAGCAGATGGTGGCCATAGTATACTCTTAATAAAAAATATTTTCCTTCAAGTTAAAATATATATAGTACTAGGGGAAAGTAGGGAACTAAGTACACCTTATTTGTGCATAGTTTCCTGACAATCAAGCCAGTATTGATAAAGATAGGGCTTGTAGTGTATGTGATTTTTGTGTGCAGATTCTTGCGACGTGAAAAAATGTCAATTTTTCAACTGTTATAGCACTGCTATCTTTTTTCTTTGTAAGTATACCCCAAATAGTTTTCTATTCTATAAACAGAATATAGATAGTAACATATACGTGTAATGTCAAAAGAATTGAAGCAGAAATTTGTCATTCCGAACAGAAATGCTATAGGCAGTAGACAGTATATGAGCCATGTAGTGCATCATGTTCTCTTTATTTATCTTTCAACTTTCAGAGATATAAGTCATTGTTAGGCAAAGTTAAGGGTGGTTGAGTTTGTGAATTTGTTGCTGAGGCTCGAAAAAGCAAATGGTGGCCATAGTATACCATAAATACAAAATACTTCCCTTCAAGTTAATATATACATTTGTATATAGTACTATGGGCAAGTAGGGAACTTAGTTCAAATAATTTTTGCAAAGTTTGATTATGATTAAGGAAGTATTTATAGTAAAGCCACATCTGATATATTATTTTTTGGAATAAAATCCGGCAAAATATTTCTTTTCAGAGAACTTTTTATAAGAACACAACAACAGACATTTTTTAGTGTGTTATTTTTTATTTATTTTTTTGTAATTACACACGTACTAGAGGTACAAAGTAAGTTTTTTTGTTAAACAAAATAAAATAAGATTCTCGGAATTATTTTCGACTCGTTTCGTCCCACAATAAAACATTATAAAACAAAGGAACTTTCTTCCTCATTCCTTCCGTCGGTTGGCATTGATGCAAAAGACGAAAATAAAGAAATAAATAACTTTAAACTTACCAAACTAGTCTTTACACTTATATACACACACACTAAACGAAAACACGTATTAACACTACGACGGTTGATAGAGAACTGAGCCGATTGATATGCTAACCCTAACCCTAACCCAGTGTACGGGTTGTTACTTAGTATTGATATCCAAATTAAAGAATTAGCCAAACCCTTAACCCACATAACCCTAACCCACTTAACCCTAACCCGTATTACCCACCGATCTCTAACCCACCTAACCCACCTAACCCTATCCACATAACCCTAACCCTTAGGCCATGTCGGGTTCAGCAATGTATGCACATGTTGCAACATATTGTTGGTGTGTGAATGTAGCTGCATGATTAAGCTGCAATTAACACTACCAACAACACTGTCCTAGCTATAACCCTTAACCCAGAAGATTCTTTTCCCAGAGTATGGTCAAATATTATCAGTCTATACATAAGTATAGTTTAGTCAAGTCTGTGCTCCCCAAAATTGTATAAACTTCAGGATGCAATTTCTGCAATGCTTGGTGTGTCAATGTAGCTGCATGTTCAGGCTGGAAAATCAATACCAACAACACTGTACTAGCTGTAAGCCTTAACCCTGGACACCCTTTTTTCCAGAGTACGATCAAATATTATCAGTCTATAAATACAGTTTAGTCTTGTCTGTTCTCTTAAAATTTTCAGAAACTTCAGTATGCAATTGAAGCAATGTTTGCACAAGTTGCACATGTGACATGCAGAATCCATGTGGCTGCAATTTAATACCAACAACACTGATCTAGCTCTAATCCTCAGCTTAGGAGAGCCTTTTCACTGAGTATGGAAAAAACTACTATATTTACTAGCTGGTGGGCTGCCATGTCGTGTCCCAAAAATTGCGTAACCTCAGGCTGGTGTTTCTGCAATGTTTGCAAATGTTGCAACATATTTCTTGGTTTGCTAAATATAGCTGCATGATTAAGCTGAAAATAGCTACCAACAACACTGTCCTAGCCGTTATCCTTAACTCAGGAGATTCTTTTCCCAGAGTATGGTAAAATATTATCAGTCCATAAATAAATTCAGTTTAGTCTAGTCTGTGCTCCCCAAAATTGTATTAAATTCAGGAAGCGATATCAGCAATTCTTGCACAAGATGCAACATGTTGCTTGCTTGGTGTGTACCTGTTGCTGCATGTATAATCTGCATTTCAAAACCAACAACACTGTCCTAGCTTTAACCCTTAACTCAGAAGAGCATTTTCACAGGGTTAGGGTTAGGGTTAGGGTATGGGGTTTTTACGAGTTTTGCCCAAGAAGTTTTGCCCAAAGACACTCCCCCTTTGGTCACATGACTACATTTTCGTTTTTCAATGTAATTCTTTAATGGTGAAGACGGGAGTTCTATAGCACCAATGCTCATTGTTGGTCCGTGTCGAGCTAAGTGCTCCTGAAACTTGAACATTACTCCTGGACACATTCTAAGACCAATGGTGAAGACGGGTGTTCTCTAGCGCCAATGCTTATTGTTGGTCCGCGTCGAGCTAAGTGCTGCCGAACATTGAACTGTACTCATTGACTCATTCTAAGACCAATGGTGAAGACGTGAGTTCTTTAGCGTCAATAGCGTCAATGCTCATTATTGGTCCTTGTCAAGCCATGTGCTCTTGAACATTGAACATTCCCCCTCGACATATTATAAGACCAATAGTGAAGACGGGAGTTCTCTAGCGCCAATGCTCATTGTTGGTCCGTGTCGAGCCAAGTGCTCCTGAACCTTGAACATTACTCCTTGACACATTCTAAGACCAATGGTGAAAACGGGAGTTCTCTAGCACCAATAGCGCCAATGCTCATGCTTGGTCCGTGTCTAGCCAAGTGCTCCTGAACATTGAACTTTATTCCTTGACTCATTCGAAGACCAATGGTGAAGACGAGAGTTTTCTAGCGTCAATAGCGCCAATTATCATTATTGGTACTTGTCGAGCCATGTGCTCCGGAAACTTGAACATTCCTCCTCCACACATTCTAAGACCAATGGTGAAGACCGGAGTTCTCTAAACTTTGTGGTTAAAAGGCTAAACATGCCTATTATTTGCCATTAATTTCTAAATCCCTACTCCTTGTCACCTTTCAAAGGCTCAGTTTTTTGTGGTCAAAATGTGTACTGGCAATGTTTGTGGTCAACTTATGTACTGGTCGCCATCTTTCATTATTTTATTTTTTTTGCAATAAATGTAGATTAAGTACATATATCCGCAAATATTTAAGACTATTATATGGAAAATTATTTACAGACATTCTGGTGTAAATTCATGAGTAGTTAACCAGTAATTATGTAGTATTAGTGGAAATTCCATTAATCCTTATGTAAAATCAATGAGTGTGAATAGGAAAACATATAAAAAGCATAGTTCTGCTCAATGAAACCTACACCTGGCATAATAACCATGTGGGCACTAATAACAGCACATTTACAGAAAAAATCATTGTGATCAGACACCTTATTTCACGTTTATAACTATGTCAGGATTTACAAATGGTCAAATCTGATTAATTTCTTCAATTTTGCATAGATGAAGTCCTTTAATTTCTTTTTTTAATACCGATATCAGCAATTATTTGACTTCATTTAATAATAATAAAGATGATCTAACTGACAAGTTTAATTAACCTTAAATGAAACAATAGATATCCCTTTTGAACAAAAATAATCTTTCGACTTAGTGAAGTTTGTCGCAAAAATTGGACCGTGTAAATAGGAGAGAAATGAAAAAAAAAATTATTCTCGATATAAGTTTCACTCAATAGCACCGTCATTTAGAGCTAACTAACAACACTCTATTTCTGCCAAATTTAAAAGTAATCAGATGTCTAGAGAAAAATGTATAGCTGTAATAGTTTTTGACTGGAAAAGGACTGACCGCATTAAATCTGTTCATTTTTGGACTGCTATATCACTTGTACTTTATTTGTCTGTACATATATCTGATTTATTCTTATTGCAGTTTAACAAGAAGTATATAAGTCACATTTTAGTCACTAGATGGAGGGCACTGGTCTGAGTCACTAATTCAACACTACTGCAACATGTCCCAATTTAGACCCTGTTTTCTGAGTTATGTATTAAAAAAAACACATATATTATTGGCATCAGCATTAATGTTAAACGGTATCTGCTTATTAGTAAATTTATGAATAGAGTTTTACACAAATTCTCCTTCCTATACATTGCTAAAATGAACTTTGATTAAATATTTCCAAACAATAACTGTCAATTATAAAATAGTTTGGTTACTTCTACTGTTAAAGAATGTTATTGTTCTAAAGGGAAACGGAACTTAAGTCCGATTGATTGATATATTGAAGGTTAATTCCGTTTACAACGGTGTTTAATATGTTATGACGGCCAGTGCATCTCAAGTGATTTTCCGACTCTGTCGCAAAATATCTTCACAAAACATTCTTCGCAGTCAACGGACTACTTAAGTATATACATTATTAACTGGAATACGACTGAAACTTGACAGAATGAGTTTTGCCAATTATCGGTAATAATGATGGCCCGGCCTGGGTTGGATCTCAAGATCCCACGTCATCACCGACTGAGCTATCGGGTCCCAATGAACTAAAGTCCAAATGAGTCTAAATTAGGGTGTATGTGAAATTATACGCATGCGTGAGTAAGCGTTCGTGGAAGTGAGCTTGTGTTCGAGCAAGCATGTGTATATATGTTTTTGTTCAATAATTATTCAAGTATTTGTATTGCATTTACATGACTGAAATGGCCCATAGTAGGTTCAATAAATTATTATATTTTTATATGGTTCATTGCCATTGGAATATCTTTCACTTGTTCAACCACGGTGTCAGTAATTTAATCATGATACCTCTGTGACTAGGACCCATTAGATAAGTGGTTGTGATTTGCAAGCAGGGTTCGAACCAGGTACACCCTGTCTCACCGTCCGTACACTTCACAACTTAATTGTACTTCCTTAACACGTCTAGACGAAACTAAAGAAAATAACTTAATGCAATTGGATTAAGTGTAATATAACGAATACAAATCATGTGCGATTAAACAAATCGTAAACACCTGTTCCTAATGGAAATTCATTAAATATAACGATCAATGAGCAAGTTCTATAAATAACGGGAAACGATAAAATAAAACATAATTTACCAGGATTATGAGGCTATCAGTTTTAGTTTGTCGTTGACATGTGTATATGTTAAATAACATAACATTACTAAGAGTCATTAGAGCTTTACAGTGTTAGGAACTATCGATATACGCACCTCCTTACACGCTCATACTTTATCTTAATAATTCCCTTCAACCGTGACATCAAACTCGACCGGTGTTTGCTTATTAACACCCAAACATACGTTCATTCGTTCACAGTACATCGCATGCATGCACACCAAAGTGCACCCCCGATTGAGACGATGAAAATAACTCAAATACATATACTACACGTTGAAGTTGTATCTAACTCGTAGTTGAGAGTTTCTGACTGACTTCACTGTTTACACATTTAGATACTACAGTAAACCCTGAGATTAATGTTTACACTCTCATATACTTGTTAATGCAAATTTCTTCAAAGAGCGCCAATTATTGGTATCACAATCATACAGTAGATATATATGCTGATTAATTATATTTGATTATATATTCACAAAGTCACGACAGTCATAGCGTTATAAAACTGTTTATATGGTGTTTTATGCCACTTTCAACAGGTTTTCTTTTATATCAAGGCATTTTCTGCGTAAGTTATCAGTACTACTGATCCATATATCCTGACACCAGCGAGTTGATCGTAATGCTAATCCCATAATCCTAACCGTTTAGAAAGGAAAGACATTACTTCCACTTTTAAAGTCTTTGATATGCCCCGGCCTGGGATCAAACCCGCGACCTCCCGTATCCTAGTCGGTCGCTCTATCACTTCACTATCGAGGTGTTTTAAAAATTAAAGAGTTCAAAGCAATATGTACCAAAATTATTTATATATGTTTTTAGCGAATGTATGCTTTCAACCTTTGGATGCAACCAAGATACACATTGCGCAAGAATTCGCAGAAACTGCATTTGATTGTCTCCCATTCGCCTTGCACTGTTTTATAAAACATAAAGACACACATCAATCCCCTTCTCTGCGAAATGTAAGATGAGTTCCAACAGTTATTACGTTGTTTACTAGTTTGTTGTAAATGTGTACAATTACAATTTTGATATAGCGAGAAATTGTCACACTGTAGAGATTTCCCAGTCACTTTTCATAACGCTTTAACATATCAATACTGAATTGAACTCTTTAACTTCACAGGTTTCATACGTTTTCATGAATGGTGTCACAGTGTTTAAAACCTTTCTATGATGTAATTTGACAATAATGAAGCGTATGAAATTTTAAAACTTTTGATGAAAATATAAAAGTTACTCTAAACAAATAATCCATCACTTTACACGATGTTTTCAACTCTCTATCAAGAAGATTATCTTAATAATCCAGATATCAAACACTTTTCTACAGCTTTTCTTAAACTATGTCCCCCTGCAGACACACTTTGAGAAGGTTTGTAGATTATATATCATCTGTGTTCCTGTTTTGACGGATCTAAAGCAGAATGCTTTTGAAACCGTTGTGACAACGCTTCCCACATTAAAATTTACATTTGCTTTGCCAGAGATTGTCAATACTTTTGTCCAGAATTTTTCCAAAGACGTCGACTGCTGATTTGGTCTTTGTGAAAAAAGGGTAAGGGTTAGGGTTGGTGTAAATTGAGAAAATGGACGCATTTAGCTTTTTATGAATGATATATACACGTCAAATTTCGTCTTTATGACATGATCCGTTCGTTACAGACAGTAGTAAGTCGATCGGATAGACATCCCTGAATAAAAGCATACATATAGAGGCAAAGATAGGCACATGTACCTTTTGCATACGGTTGAAGCAGATGTTTTTGAATATGTTGCCGAAAAGATGAAGAATGTATTTTATACATTAGAACGTCTTTATTATTTTTGCAGACATAACATGTCTATAATATTTCTTTTTCCAATCAGACATCTCTAAAGTTACCATAATAGGGGTTCGTTCAATAAACACCGGCTGTTAATCACAAACTTTTGTTCCGGAAACACTGAAACGTATGGGTTTTCGTGATATATATTGGTTTACTGACCTTTATCTCGACATCCCTGAATTAGTTGATCGAAGTCATATATTGTACCAAAAGTTGAATCGACCTCTTTATAGTCCGATACATCATACCCAAAGTCTCTCATCGGGGATTTATAGAATGGATTAATCCAAATGGCTCCAACATTTATGTCCCTCAGATGCGATAACCGAGATTGTATATATGTATGACATAAATATATATGCATTGGTTTGTGAAATAAAGTCTCATTATTTATAAGTCGCTCAAGGAGGCTCAACGTCGTGACTCGATCGTATGCACCAGGGCGCAGCTGTTAAAGAAATACAGCCTGTGAGAAGATTGTCTTGATTTTGTTTTACGCCGCTTTCAACAAATTGTCAGTTATGTCGCGGATATTCCTGGGCAAGTATGTTACACATATAACCGGTTCGCTTATCCTGAAACTAGCGAGTCAGTCGTATTGTTAAGCCCACACGTGTGAGATGATTGGCGTGTACTCTGGCAAAGGGCAGTCTACTTAATAAACAGATAGAGTGGACAGGAAGACAGTAGAAATTGAATCGTTTTCACAGCTCTTACTCTATGCATACAAGGAAAACAAGCAAAGCCCCCTGTTGGCCATGTTAATCAACGTGTCAGAGTAATTTCAAACTCTTGTAGGAGGGTCGGTCACTCAATGAAAATGTGGTCAAAATTATTTTGAAATCAATCCTATACTTGTGAACTTGGGGATTTTTGCAGTTTTCTCATTCAACATTCAAGTTAAACAAAGCGCGCGCCCTTGTGGTCTTGTTTTTCAACGGATCAGATTAATGGCATCAATCTTGGTAAACAGTCACCCAATTAACAATTATGCCAATATATTTCTGATCGGGCCAGTTTTTAATACACACTTATCAGAAAAACAAGGTCCGCTCCCTAGCAGACATGTTTTTCTGAAGGAAAGAAATAATTTGAACTTTATGGCTAGAGGGTCAGCCAAGTAACATTTGTGCCAAATCATTTTCAAATTGGGCAAGCTCTTTTGGACCAGAAGGCTTTTTAAGTTTTAATGAAACAGATCAGAATAATTTACTTATCATTTTCAAATTTGTTGAGTTCTTTTGGAAAAAGTTTCTTTTTTTAATTTTGGACATTTCCCCCTGTTTCTGTTTTTAAGCACCTTTGAAAGAAGGTCACCTAAGGAAATATCCTGCGAAATTGATATATTTGTTTGGGAGGAGAAGTTGTTTGTCAGAAGAAATGAACTGAAAATGGAATTTTAAAGTTGTTCTCATTTGGTCCCTTTTCAACCAACCAATTTGTTTTGAACAAAGTTTGTAACTGATATTTTAACCAAATTATTTTGGAATCAGTGAAGCAGATTCAGAGGAGAAGAAAGTTAAAGTTTGAACATATTCCCACTTTCTAATTTTCCACCAGTTCTACATATAATTTAATAAGTTGAACAATTTTGAATGAGGATCTGCAAAGGAACATTCCTGTGATGTTTGTTTGAAATTGATGAAGTGAATTAGGGGATGTCATCTGAAGCTAAAAGTTCATCTTACCCATTTTCTGATGCAGCCCTGTAACATTGTCATTCAACAAATCAATATTGATTTCGGTTTAAATATACAAATAAAATTCCTTCTTTGTTTCCATGTAAATCAACAAGTTTTATTAAGAAGTTTTATAAACAAGTTTGATTAAATTTAGCAGACGGTTTGCTATCGGTCATGTGTGTTTACCAATATTTGTACTTGATTACGTGACTCGTCACGTGAACAGTGTGTGTGTGTGTGTGTGTGTGTGTGTGTGTGTGTCTGTGTGTCTGTGTGTCTGTGTGATTGAATTTGTACATTAAAATATTATATTAACAGATTCAAAGACCTAAAATAAGTATATTTATTTTACTTATTTGACGTATGCTTATGTTTACATTCTTAAATTCAGTCAAGTATATTGCGCTATATTTAGTCACTGCTACGCAACTCTTCCAATAATGCATGCCATCGACATGTTATTTGCCGTTTTCAATGACATTGTATAATTATGCATAGTGTTTGAAAATAGAAGAAACCTGTAATACTTAGAAAATCGACAGTATAATTTTAACAAAGTTGTGTTGAACAGTTTCTGTTTGTCATACAATATAGTCCATATCGACCCCCATAGAAATAATTGAAGACATGTTGAGAATAAATTAACTCAATATTTTCCACAATTCCTCATTTTTCAGTCTACTTCAAACGTAACTCTGAAGAAGCACGGAAGATATGACGACTTTGAACTTTATTTACACAAAAGGCAGAACAGTTTTGAAGAAATAAAAAAATACTCATTGTTAGCAATTTCTCATGTTCTCTTAATAATTGCAAAGGTCGTCTGATGTACCATCGAAAAATGGAGCCACTAGATTGTTTGAAGATTTTCCATACCAACTGGACCATTACTGTACACACATATGGTATTAGCTATACCCTTCGTACAGTATAAACAATATAATTTACCTGACTTTAAAACATCATCACCAATAACTTTTTCCACCTATTCAAACTATTTCATTTTATAATGAAAACAATACAAATGAACCATTATTCTACAACTGCATAAACTTGGCGGTGAGAGAGAGAAAAAAAATATAAAGAGAGAGAGAGACATATACAGAGACAGAGATAGAGACAAGTATAGAGATATATAGAGAGAAAGAGAGCGACAGATAGGGAGAGAGGCAGAAAGTGAGAGAAAAAGAGGGAAAGAGAGAGAGAGAGAGAGAGAAGGCATAAACGTGGCAGCGAGAGCGAAGGAGAGATATAGAGACAGCGGAAATTAGAGTCAGACAGACAGAGAGATATATTTAAAGAAAGAGAGAAATAGAGAAATAGAGAGAGAGAGAGAAACATATATATAGAGATTGAAAAAGTGAAAGAGAGTAAGACATAGAGAGAAAAAGATAGAAAGAGAGGGACATATAGAGAACAATAGAGAAAGAGAAACAGAGAAATACAGCGAGACATACAGAGAAAGAAAGAAAGAACGACATATAGTGAGTAAGAAAGAGAAGAACATATAGAGAGAAAGAGAAAGAACAAGTTAATGTCGTATTGCAAGCAATACAAACATCTCCTACCGGACGAGGACAGCACATTGTGTTTTTCACCTCTTAGATACAGGCCTGGGTCTTGTGCACGACAGGCCACATTTTCATGGTAAACATGTGTGCCTAGTAACTTGGGAATCCTATGATGCATGGTTGAAATGCAGGCCGAACAAGGTACAGTCCTTTCAACCAGTTATCATTTTGACCTTTGACCTCTAAGTGTGACCTTGACATTTGAGGTACAGGCCTGGGTCTTGTGCACGACACTCCACAGTATGATGGTGAACATCAGTCCCTAGTAACTTGGGAATCCTATGATGCTTTGTTGAGATGCGGGCCGGACAAGGTACAGTCCTATCAAACAGTACTACTCATTTTGACCTTTGATCTCTAAGTGTGACCTGGATATTTGAGGAGAACATGTGTGCCAAGTAACTTTGGAATCCTATGATGCATGGTTGAGATGTAGCCAGACAAGGTGCAGTCCTATCAAACAGTACTCATTTTGACATTTGACCTCTAAGTGTTACCTTGCCATTTGAGGTACATGCCTATGTCTTGTGCGCGACACGCCGCGCCATCATGGTGAACGTTTGTGCCAAATTTATTTGAATTCCTATGATGCATGATTGAAATGTGGGCCGGACAAGGTACAGTCTTATCGAATAGTACTCATTTTGAACTTTGACCTCTAAGTGTGACCTTGATATTTGAGGCATAGTGGAGATACGGGCCGGACAAGGAAGTATTATCAAGCAGTACTCATTTTGACATTCGACCTCTATGTGTGACCTTGACATTTAAAGTACAGGCCTGGGTATTGTGCGCGACACGCCGCCTCATCATGGTGAACATTTGTCTTAAGTTTCCTTGAAATCCTACGATGCATGGTTGACATGTTGGCCGGACAAGGTACAGTCCTTTCAAAGAGTACTCATTTTAACATTTGACATCTAAGTGTGACCTTGACATTTGAGGTACAGGTCTTGGGCCTTGTACGCGACACGCCTCCTCATCATGGTGCACGTTTATGCCAAGTTTCTTGGAAATCCTGAGATGCATGGTTGAGATGCTGGCCGGACAAGGTAATCCTATCAAACAGTACTCATTTTGCCTTTGTCCTCTTAGTGTGACATTGACATTTGAGGTACATGCATGGGTCTTGTGCGCGACACGCCGCCTTATCATATGAACGTGTGTGCCAAGTTTCTCTCAACTCCTATGATGCATGGTTAAGGTGCGGGCCGGACAAGGTTAGGTTGGACTGACAGACATATAGACAGACAGACGGACAGACAGACAGATGGAATCAACCAAACCTATAGTCGCGAAACCGGTCTTTAATCGGTAGGGGACTAATAAAAGAGAGAGAGAGAGAGAGAGACAGACAAAACCAGAGACATACATACAGACATAATGACAAAGACAATTAGATAGACAAAGATAGAGGGACAAAAATACAGAGACAGAGAGAGGTAAAATATTGGACAGACGGGGAGACAGATAGACAGAAAGACAAATAGTTATAGAGATATATAGATAGAGCGATACAGAGTCAGAGTTAGAGAGACACAGAGACATACAAAGTGAGACATAGTGAGACAGAGACATAGCAAGACAGAAGGGTGAGAAATAGAAAGATACAAAGACATACAAACATACAGAGAAAGAGATATAGAGAGACAGAAATACATAGAAAGAATGGGGAAAAGATAACATACATACAGAGAAAGAGAGATACAGACAGATAGAAAAAAAGAGATAGAGAGTGAAAGAGAGACATATATAAAGAAGGGACAGACAGAGAAAGAAAGAGAGACAGAGAGAGAGAGAGAAGGAGAGAGTATTTGGGAGAGAGAGATAGAGAGATAGAGATAGTAAGAGAGATAGAGCGTGGGAGAGAGAGTGGGGGATATATATATATATATATATATATAGTAAGAGAGAGAGAGCATGGGAGAGAGAGGGTGGGAGAGAGAGAGAGAGAGAGAGATAGAGAGAGAGAGAGAGAAAACGAGAGATAACGAGAGTCACAGGCAGACAGACATATTGCCAGACAGAGTGATTCACCTTTAAGATCGCCGATTCCGTCTCCATTACTGTCCTGAAAAGATCTTGGATATATCTGATACACGATCCTCGTCTGCAACCACTCTAATTTGGGCCGTTGATTCGTTGTCTTGAATCTCATACCTGTGTCAAATAACGTCACAAAGATAACAGCTGCCAAAGTTATGAAAAGGCTTCCACAGATAACGAACTCGCATTTAGTTTTCCCACACAATTGACGTTTTCTTAAAAAGATATAAAACACCATTTTACCAGGCTTGTTAACTGCATATAAACGATTAGTTTTACACACAGGTAAAATCATAAGGTGATAATTTTCACCAATCTACCAATCACATTTCTGATAAATCACTTCCTGAACACAAAATATATATATATACTGATTTAGAGGCGTCAGCTTTTTCTGTAATTTCTGAATAGTGGCTTATCCATAATCAATCTCATAAGAACCAGATATAAACTTCGCTCGTTTATAGATTTGATGACTTCCCCTTACAGGTCGGCTCAGATGGACCTTTTCTCAGTGAATCATATTGTCGCTTACCAAATCTTTTGGTATAAATTAGGTATAATGGAGTGACACCTGTGACTTTTTGTGCCATTAAATATAGAGTGAAATGTGCCCTGTTTGGGACCTACTGAACTTAACCCACAGGTGGGTGGACTTTTCTGGCTCGTGTTTGAGATAGTTCATTTATCAAATGATTAGGCATTCAATGTGAATGCCTGGTTGTATGCCTTCCCTGTACTCAGTCGAGCGTGATTAATATAAGCTTAAAGCTTGTTTCGCAATCGATTTAAAATAAATAAGTTTAAACTACTCAGTCATCCCTAACCTTTAAAGTATCCAGCAGAACAAAACAATCCTGTAATATATACAAATTAATGCATATAAATGATACAGGAAAGCTGGAACGGAAAGCAAATATATAAAGTATAACTCTATGAATTCTTATCTCAATGCAACAATTTAGGAAAGTGAATGCATATAAATGATACAGGAAAGCTGGAACGGAAAGCAAATATATAATGTATAACTCTCGGACTTGTCATCTCAATGAACCAGTTCAGGAAATTTGCTACTTTCATTTTTTTCAAAACGTGCTATTTTAGGGTACTACGACCCGGAACTAATTGTGTTGTGAAGTTACGCCTGTATAACCCACATACCAGACATAGAGAAATGCTGATTGTCAAGGTTTTCGTTTCTATAGACATGAGCGTAGATAAATGCTGATTGTTAAGTTTTTCGTTTCTATAGACATGAGCGTTTGTTGCATCGTACGATTTTATTTGAAAAAAAACCAAGCACACCTCGAAGTTTTTTAAACGCTTTTACCATTAAAATCCTTTTTATCAGACTGTTTGTGTTGTCAAGTGAATCAACAACCTTTTTTACTAACTTAAACTCTGCGTTTCACTTCGGAAGTTTCGTCCTCTTTGTTATCGAGGCGCTTTTACTATGCAAGGCGTGAGATTTTCGTTTTAGTCAAAATAGCGAAATAGGTGAACAACAGACGGACAAACATATAACATATTATCAGGAAGAGTGGGCAACTCCAAGTTCTCAAACAGCAACAGTGCAACATCCCGATATACTAAACGCTAAAACCGGTAAAAAAAAAGAAAATTAAATAAGGAAAAAAAAGAAAAGTGATTTACATGAATCACCCGAAGAACGAGAGATAACGAATTTCCAAATGGGAACATAGTATTTTAAATTCAATTGTTTTAAAGATATGCTATATTGTAAGATGGTAAGGAACAACATTATTTTGTAAGTTATATGAATGTTTGTTCGTAATAAGAAGGGTTAGGGTTAGGGTTAGGGTTGAACCCGTGTGACCGGCGGGGATACTACTACCACTATATTATCGAGGACGTTAATAACGTTACATCAATCAAGTAAATAAATAATACTGGAAAATATCAATCATTTTTATCGCAAATTTCCGACCACCGGAACTTCAACATTCAGACTGATACGTTTAATGATTTTATATATGAACATTGATTCCGAAATGTTTACTTCGCAAGTGGTCTAGTGGTTAGGATTCCACGCTCTCATCGTGGCGGCCGGAGTTCGATTCCCCGCTTGGGAATGATTTTATATTGCAGACAAAAGTTCTTGTTTAAAAATTATTTTGCACTTACGACCAGATGTTTTTTTTTTATCTATCTCATTTATATTGCAGACTCCATGATTGAAATATATATTGTGCACCACTGTATAAGTGTGTCGAATGTATATCTTAGCCTAGTAATACTTAGTAGTGTAGTGTGATTTGTTAAGGATTAAATCGTCGAGCATTCGAACATCGTGATTATTCTCATCTCAACTACTTAATCCTAAAACAATTACAAAATCATACATATTGAATTGCGTATATTTAGATTTGGTAAATAATTGAGAATGAGGCTTTTCTGATATTAACCGTTTGACAAAGTCCTATTTCAAATTCATCCAATGTACTAAAACTGTTTTTAGCGGCATCCTTTAGAGCGAATATCAATGTCCGAATTCACCTCAATGCACAACGAATTCTCACTTGTCAGTTGTGAAACCGCCTCTTTAGTACCAGGGTCACCCGGGCTTGTTTAGATAGTTCTACGAAAGCTCCGGGTTCAGTTGAAAGAGAAAACATTATATAACTGAAATGTTATTGAACGACCTTTATACAATAACAAAAACCTTGCATCACAGACGAATCACTCTCTGTTAGTTACTTGAATTTAACAAATATAAAGGACAGTTAATATCATTTATCATGTGCTCGCACTTATATGGTATGGTCAGATCTGCAACATTGTGCTTTAATTTGTTATAATTCAAACAACACTGGGTTCGACAGTGTGTGTGGGGGAAACATGTCAGCTGGGATAAAGAGATAACGACATGTTTTTGTCGAATGAAACATAAGTCTATGTGACATGCAATACCGACCTTCAGAGACTTTCAATCGATGTCGATTGTATCTATTTTTGATATGCAATAATGTTTTAAACAATTCTACCAAATTGTTTTAGGATGAATGTAAACCTGCATGGAGAAGTGCAATCCTGACCAGACTGAACAAATGCGTAATCTTATCGGGATTTCATTTGTCGCCGAGTCATGAAGGTTATGCTACATTATTTATAGCATAACTCTGCTTAATTGTCCTGTGTTGTATAATATGTAGACTCGTGATTTTGCCGAGGAATAAATACCAGACCGATCTTTTATTATTTCGGCATCATCTCAATATTTTACATCATCACTTGAGGCATTATATTATATTGAAAAGTATAGGCAGTCATTTGCATAGATTGAATAAAGTGTTGAATACTGTTGGAAACCATTTCTTTTGCAAGTTACATGTAAGCACCGTGTTAACAGAAGTATTGATCAAACTACAATTATACAAAAAGAAATATTTGTAATTAGCTCTTCTAATTCAGCATTCGTTGGCAAACGTTTATATAGGATCAAATGACATTTTTTCCGACGAAAACTTTGCATCAACGTTGAAAAGTCTGTTTTGTGGAGTACTGGTTTAAGAAAGCCAAGAAACACATGGGTAGGTGAACTGGTCGCCGTGAAATAAATGGAAAAATGTTGTAAACAACGTTAAGCACAAATCAATCATTGCCTTAACATGGACTACCGTCACTAGTTTCTTCCGTATATACTATCAATATAAGGTTATGCAACGAAGTGATCAATGTAATCAACTGCTTGCTCGCCACTTCTCCAAAGAAAAGAAAACACAAACATACCCAAACACTAAACAAATATATATCAGTCATGCTCCTTGAAAACAAAACATGATCTTTCCAGCATATCGGTGTGAGTAAATAGCGGTCTATGTAATCATGCACTCTGATTTACATGTTAACCGTGTACATGTATAAGAAACTTGAAAGCTTTGATGAGTAATTCTCCAATTGTGGCAATACAGATCATACTCAGATACGCGGGTAGATCTAGATCTAGATCATACTGGGATACGCTGGTAGATCTAGATCAATTCAGATCATACTGGAACACGCGGGTAGATCTAGATATATACAGATCAGACTGGGATACGCGGGTAGATCTAGATCAATAAAGATCATACCGGGATACACTGGTAGATCTAGATCAAAACAGATCATAATGGGATACGCTGGTAGATCGAGATCTATACAGATCATACTTAGACACACTGGCATGGTAGATTTAGATAAATACATATCATACTGGGATACGCGGGTAGATCTAGACCTATACAGAACATACTTGGATACGCGGGTAGATCTAGATCAATACAGATCATACTGGGATACACTGGTAGATCTAGATCTATACAGATCATACTGGGATCAGCGGATATATCTATATCTAGATCATACTGGGATACGCGGGTAGATTTAGATCAATACAGATCATACTGGGATACACTGGTAGATCTATATCTATACAGATCATACTGAGATACACGGGCAAATCTAGATCAATACAGATCATACTGGGATACGCGGGTAGATCTAGATCAATACAGATAATACTGGGATACACTGGTAGATCTAGATCTATACAGATCATACTGGGATACGCGGGTAAATCCAGATCAATACAGATCATACTGGGATACGCGGGTAGATATAGATCTAAATCATACTGGGATACGCGGGTAGATCTAGATCAATAAAGATCACACTGGGATACACGGGTAGATCTAGATGTATATACAGATCATACCTGGTTACGTGGGTATATCTAGATATATACAGATCATACTTGGATACGAGCGTAAATCTAGATCTATACAGATCATGCGGGGACACGCGGGTATATCTAAATATATACAGATCATACTGGGATACGCGGGTAGATCTAAATCAATACAGATCATACATGGTTCCGAGGGTATTCCGAGATCTATACAGATCATACGGGGACACGCGGGTATATCTAGATCAATACAGATCATACTGGGATACGCGGGTAGAACTAGATCTATACAGATCATACTGGGATACGCGGTTAGATCTAGATCAATACATATCATACTGGGATACGCGGGTAGATATAGATATATACAGATCATACTGGGATACGTGGGTAGATCTAGATATCTACCGATGATGCTGGGATACACCGGTAGATCTAGATCAATACATATCATACTGGCATACGCTGGTAGATATAGATATATACAGATAATACTGTGATACATGGGTAGATCTAGATCAATACAGATCATACTGCAGTACGCTGGTAGATCGAGATAAATACAGATCATACTTGGATACATGGCTAGATTTCGATCAATACAGATCATACTTGGATACGCTGGTATATTTTGATCTATACAGATCATACTGGAATACGCGGGTAGATATAGATATATACAGATCATACTGGGATACGCGGGTAGATCAAGATCAATACAGATCATAATGGGATACGCTGGTAAATATAGATCAATACAGATCATACTGGGATACGCGGGTAGATCTAAATCTATACAGATCATACTGGGATATACGGGTATATTTCGATCAATACAGATCATATTGGGATACGCTGGTATATTTTGATCTATACAAATCATACTGGGATACGTGGGTATATATATATCTATACAGATCATACTGGGATATGGCGGGTAGATCTAGATCAATACAGATCATACCTGGATACTCGGGTAGATTTAGATATATACAGATCATAATGGGATACGCTGGTAGATCTAGATCTATACATATCATATTGGGATACGCGGGTAGATCTAGATCAATACAGATAATACTGGGATACACTGGTAGATCTAGATCTATACAGATCATACTGGGATACGCGGGTAAATCCAGATCAATACAGATCATACTGGGATACGCGGGTAGATATAGATCTAGATCATACTGGGATACGCGGGTAGATCTAGATCAATAAAGATCACACTGGGATACACGGGTAGATCTAGATGTATATACAGATCATACCTGGTTACGTGGGTATATCTAGATATATACAGATCATACTTGGATACGAGCGTAAATCTAGATCTATACAGATCATGCGGGGACACGCGGGTATATCTAAATATATACAGATCATACTGGGATACGCGGGTAGATCTAAATCAATACAGATCATACATGGTTCCGAGGGTATTCCGAGATCTATACAGATCATACGGGGACACGCGGGTATATCTAGATCAATACAGATCATACTGGGATACGCGGGTAGAACTAGATCTATACAGATCATACTGGGATACGCGGTTAGATCTAGATCAATACATATCATACTGGGATACGCGGGTAGATATAGATATATACAGATCATACTGGGATACGTGGGTAGATCTAGATATCTACCGATGATGCTGGGATACACCGGTAGATCTAGATCAATACATATCATACTGGCATACGCTGGTAGATATAGATATATACAGATAATACTGTGATACATGGGTAGATCTAGATCAATACAGATCATACTGCAGTACGCTGGTAGATCGAGATAAATACAGATCATACTTGGATACATGGCTAGATTTCGATCAATACAGATCATACTTGGATACGCTGGTATATTTTGATCTATACAGATCATACTGGAATACGCGGGTAGATATAGATATATACAGATCATACTGGGATACGCGGGTAGATCAAGATCAATACAGATCATAATGGGATACGCTGGTAAATATAGATCAATACAGATCATACTGGGATACGCGGGTAGATCTAAATCTATACAGATCATACTGGGATATACGGGTATATTTCGATCAATACAGATCATATTGGGATACGCTGGTATATTTTGATCTATACAAATCATACTGGGATACGTGGGTATATATATATCTATACAGATCATACTGGGATATGGCGGGTAGATCTAGATCAATACAGATCATACCTGGATACTCGGGTAGATTTAGATATATACAGATCATAATGGGATACGCTGGTAGATCTAGATCTATACATATCATATTGGGATACGCTGGTAGATCTAGATCAATATAGATCATACTGGGATACGCGGGTAGATCTATAACTATACAGATCATACTGGAATACGCGGGTAGATCTAGATCTATACATATCATAATAGGATACGCTGGTAGATCTATATAAATACAGATCCTACTGAGATACGCGGGTATTTATAGATCTATACAGATCATACTGGGATACGCGGGTAGATCTAGATTTATACAGATCATACTTAGTTACGTGGGTAGATCTAGATATATACAGATGATGCTGGGATACACCGGTAGATCTAGATCAATACAGATCATACTGGCATACGCTGGTAGATATATATATATATATACAGATCATACTGTGATACATGGGTAGATCTAGATCAATACAGATCATAATGGGATACGCTGGTAGATCTAGATATATACAGATCATATTGGGATACGCGGGTAGATCTAGATCAATAGAGATCATACTGGGATACGCAGTCAGATCTAGATCTATACAGATCATACTGGGATACGCGGGTAGATCTCGATCTATACAGATCATACTGGGATATGCGGGTAGATCTAGATCTATACATATCATAATGGGATACGCTGGTAGATCTAGATCAATACAGATCCTACTGAGAAACGCGGGTATTTATAGATCTATACAGATTATACTGGGATACGCGGGTATATCTAGATTTATATAGATCATACTGTGCTACGCGGGTAGATCTAGATATATACAGATCATACTGGGATACGCGGGTAGATCTAGATTTATACAGATCATACTGTGCTACGCGGGTAGATCTAGATATATACAGATCATACTGGGATACGCTGGTAGATCTAGATCAATACAGATCATACTGGGATACGCAGGTAGATCTAGATCAATACAGATCATACTGGGATACGCGGGTAGATCTAGATCTATACAGATCATACTGTGATACGCGGGTAGATCTAGATATATACAGATCATACTGGGATACGCGGGTAGATCTAGATCTATACATATCATAATGGGATACGCTGGTAGATCTAGATCAATACAGATCCTACTGAGAAACGCGGGTATTTATAGATCTATACAGATCATACTGGGATACGCGGGTAGATCTAGATTTATACAGATCATACTGTGCTACGCGGGTAGATCTAGATATATACAGATCATACTGGGATACGCTGGTAGATCTAGATCAATACAGATCATACTGGGATACGCAGGTAGATCTAGATCAATACAGATCATACTGGGATACGCGGGTAGATCTAGATATATAAAGATCATACTGGAATACGCGGGTAGATATAGATCTAGATAAACACTGGTTAATTATACCACGTAAGTTGATTTTCTATCTAGTTATATTATTGAAAATCGTTACTGAACATTTCTAAAATTTGCTTCAAATGTATTGCGCGGTGTGCGTTTCTCCTCATACATTATACATGTACATATAAGTCTACAAAAATTGGAACGAGACTGTACTTGGCTTTCAAGAATGACACACACGTGTCTTAAACATTTAATATTACGAAATATCTCTATGTTTTAAGAATCTTCTATGAACCAAATAGTGTTCCATTACATTTAAGAATTTGTAGTGTTTGTAATGCTTTGGAGGATGAGTTTCACTTTGTTTGTGAATGTAAATTGTACAATCAACTAAGAAAGTGTTATATCCCTGATTATTACGAAATAAGACCAAATATACATAAATTAATACAGTTGTTAACATGTGAAAATGACACTACTTTGAAAAACCTTAGTGTTTATATCTATAGAGCATTTGAAATCAGAAATACAAACCATTATCAACCATAAGTCTGTAGTGTATGCATATGCTTTGGAAATCACCTATCAATAATGCATACATTTAACTATATCTTCACTTAAATGCATCTCTTAAAATGAAATTTCAATCCTCGTGTCTTTCATGTTATTTCGTTTCTAGCAAGATTGACATATCTGGATCTAAAAGTATAAAATATACTGGTTTCCACGTCTGTGTCCTGTTCTTTTTCAATAGAATAAGATACACGGAGTTGGAAGGCCATTATACTGTTTCGTATTTCCCCCGCCATATGTTTGCCATGTATTTGTCATGTGTTTGAATGTATGTTGTGCAAATGCTAGATGCAACGAAAATTGCTTTGTAACCTTTACAGGTTGCCATTACTATAGTATACAAGAGAAAGTTGATGCAACGCATCAATGTCGCCGGAAATCCATACTGCAGTTATGCATACCACTAACATTATAGTAGTTGAATAAACAGTTATCAACTGAGGGGCATATTGGAACATCAGGGGTGGGGTCAAGTGAAAATGTTTCATAACTTGCATTGTTTGTCAACAAAGTGAATGATAATTGAAGCCTTTGTGTATGATCAATCTCCATTCCAAAGTAGGTTGACCATACACACAACCAACTAATTATTGATCATACACAGTAATAGAAATGAGTAATCTTGCCAATCATTAGTCTTAGTATGTATACAGTGCTTTCATTAAGGAATAATTATAAGATTTGTGAATTCCACATACACTTTTCAAGATGTTTGTCAGAATATTTGAATTTTATTATTTTTCAATAAAAACACAAAACAGACAATTTAGGATTTGCATGCAATAGCACGTCATTTTACATTTCCTCTATTAAAGTCAACAGAGGACACCTTTGCAGCAATCTACTTTTAAAATAATTAGATAAGGGTTAAATCGCTGAAGACATGAGTTTTCTCTTTTTCTCAAAATGATATTAGCTTGGCATCCTAATTATATCATACTTTAACAAATGTTGAAATGTATTCCAATATTTATGAATTAGACCACCTTCGAACTATAATATCAGCTAAACAGTTAAATCTCAATGAAATTGTTGTATAATTTAAACTTAAATAATTTCGAACATAAACTAAGCCCTACAACATGTTAATTTATTTTAATTCTTTCCTTCCTTTTTTATAATGAAAATAACAAACTACTCATGTTTTCAAATTATATTATGATGAGCGTCCTTGTGTCAATGATGCATAACAATATGCAGATCAGAAGCAATATGCCTTTAGGGAATTAAATGACACATTTAAAATTGTCAAGGACGAAATAATTTTGTACGAAAGACCGATTCTTTCTTATTCGCAGAGGTGTCGTTCTTGAAACTCTCTTTATAGGAGAGAATGTTCGTTCAAAGTATTTTTTCTATTAAAACCAGTTTTATCTCGGTTTGTTCTTTTCTTCATTTGTTTCGAACCAAATAAACATTTTAAATCACCTATGATTTACTATTTGTAAGTGAGTGTAAAGAGCGGCTCTCTGCAAAGGAGATTGATCTACGCAGTTGGTATGTAAACAAAATTAGACTGTGCGACGTAAAGGTTTGTAGTTATCGCCTTTGGTTACATGTAGTATATAGTGTAAAATAAAGTATTTCAGTCTAGCTAATAGGGACTGTTTTGTCTTCGTAAATAAAACAAAAAACATAAATGCGAGTCAAAATAAAGAAACTGATAATAATCCCCCCTCCCATGTCATTTCCGAAAACCTATTAAAAATAGAAGTCGCGGGCTTCTGCCCGTCGACTAATGATAGTTTGGAACAATAATCTACTGCCTTGTTTGACATGTAATTTGTAACTTCTGTAACCGTTAAATTTGCCATTTTGTATTATATGTTAGTATTACAAAAATTATGTACTGTCATGTTTGACATGTAATTTGTAAGTTTTATGTTTGTCATGTTTGTATTTTATCTGTAATTTGATGTCACATGGGTCTTTGACCTTCTGATTAAATAAATAAACTACTACTATATTAAAATGCAGGTTTGCGTAGTACATGCAGAAATAAAACAAATTGAAAGTCAACCTCCTGCAAGTGCAACAATTTTGAGAAATTATTACAATAGCCTATCGGAGCGCATCATGTGTCTTACACATTACGTAAATCAAAACATATAGCAGGCTTATATAGTTACATCATTGTTAAACTTTCTCCGGTCTGTAGTGTAAAGAATATATTGACTTGTTTTATACTTTACAAGTGAAGATTGAGATCTGCCTGTACAATCTACATGCACCAGGTGTATACTGTTTGAGCGAAGTATCTCGAAGGCTTCTATTACCTATATACCTAGATGCGTATTAAATTGTATAGATGAGCAAATTTATCTGTTTCTTAACTGCTCGCATTTGCATTGCGTTGCATAAAGGTTGATTTTCGTACAACACCGACCTGTTTTAAATCTTTGAATAACGACAAATCAAAGCTTTTCGTATCTACCATTTAAACCGATTCACACTGTTTTATTTCATTGACCTTCATTTTCTTTGACTAGATATTCAAAACCTTATATGGTTATATATTGTTCAATTTAATATTTGCCGGGACATACAATGTGTATTATTCAAATCACCATAGCAGCGTTTAAATATATTAAGTTTTATTTAAATTGAAAGGTGATGGGGGATGGATAGGTGCACAACTCTCCCATAATGACAATATTGTTTGTGACAAAAGATGACGTACATGTAGTCACAAAATATTTCAGAGAAACAGGGAATCAAAACACAATTTGTTATTATTGAGACAGAAAGAAAAGTATCAAAATATCGGCACAATGTAGTTTGATTTTGTCAAAAGAACAGTACAATGTCTGTACATTAGCGATGTTCCAGGAATTATTATTACATGCGTGGAAAAACAACTTGCTTATGCACTCATTCTAAGAAAACAAAATGAATACTGCTTTACAGGGATTTTCTTGAAGCCTTCTTTTAATAATTACCGAGCAGTGCAGAGCCAGATCAGACTTCTCGCAAAAGCCTTTCTTTTGGTTTTCGAAGAACTCCGCTTAAGTGTAACATGTTGATTGTTTTGCTGTGTAGATTGGTAACCATGACAAGAGACGTACATCAGATACGATTGGTTCAGAGTATATCGACGTCATGAATATGATGCTACTGACACTCCCTGTCACCCTGACAACCTATTACGGTGAAGAGCTTGGCATGCACAGTGGTAATTATACTGGACTGCCACCCAAAAACACAAAAGCGGTATCAACAGGCGATGAAGTAAGGCTTTTTCTTTAGATAACATGTGTCTTTATATGTTCTAACCTTTAAACTATTGTATTTTATTGGCATCTGCTTAATGATCACACGCAGGAAAAAGAGATGAAACAATAACATATCAAGAAGAATTTTGAAGCATAATTGAAAAGCATCGTGTGAGAAATCAAGACATTTTTCGTGGTTTTAGCGATTTCACAGAATGTTTCCAAAAGAAGGGAATCAATAGAAGACTTCATCATTTAAAGGTCTGAATACCGGAATTCTCTGTGCACTATCTGTGTTAGATATGTTTTATATAAACTGAGTCTTTGCATGGTAGATCTATTTGAAAGGCATATATAAAACTAATATAATACTGATCCAGAAAAACATATCAGCTTAGCCACGTATTGCATACTATTCCCTTTTTTCAAACAAATATAAAGTGATAGTGGTGTGAAGCCGGTGTTTGTTCAACTTTCTTTTTCTACGAACGTTTCATTTAAGTGTAGGTGGACAGTCATGACGATATATTTTCAATCAGTGTAGATAATAATCACCCTGTGCATACAATCAGTCTAACATGATTGTACATTGTTTGCAGAATAATCATAACAAATTTCAAAACATCATAGTAGTGTTTATAACTTGGGTCCATTATGTAGATCGAATTGAAGCAAAGGCAATCGTTTGGTTTTTTCAGACGAAGTCACGTGATCCGGAGATAAACCCTATGCAATGGGACAGTAGTTTTACGTCATCTATAAATCCATGGCTATCAGTGACGCCGAACACAGATCATGAACACATCAATGTGAAGGTGACAGTACATTTATGTCAATTCTTAACTTTCAGGCTAAACTCGATTTTGACCACATATGATTTTCGTGACTATATACTTATTCTTGGATGTGAATCGGCTAATATAAATATAAGCAGACCAGTTTTCGTCGAGGTTTGATTTCCGAATATGAGACCGATCGTCAAGAATTGATCCCTGTCATCAGGTGATGGTTTGTGTGTTTTTATCGGACCGATCTACCTATTTCGTTTGGATCGGATTTTTGTTAAACATGTGTTATCTCCAGGTTGGTATTACCATGCGTCCATTGGTCGATATACTATCCTAGCATCTTGAAAGCTGTTACTGTCTGTTTTCATGCACCCAAAACGTGATGGTTGTCCAGTTAACAAATAAGATACTGAACCCAAAAAGACACTATGCACTTTATTGTCTGTATCTTTAATATAAGCCATTGGCAACGATTGCACGTCAGGACCTGGATGTACCACAATTCAATTCGGTATATTTAGAAAAAACAATTTTAATCGTCTGAGTGCGAATGCAAAGCCAATAAAGGCCAGACGGCAACACATGGGTAACAGTATTATTTTTCGAAATCGTAACTCGCAGCGGCACTTTATTCAAGGTAATTTATGACCCTAACCATAAGGTTTCGTGCCCAAAGGGGATAAGGTGATGTTAAGCGACGAGTCTTAGCGTTACTGATGATGGTGTCCGTTTACCGCAGTTGATGGGAACGTTTTGCTGATAATTGCTTCTTTTATCTTAATCGTTTTGGTAGGGACGGCATACTGGGGGATCTAGAACAGACCTTGTCAATATTCCTTACAAGATAAATGTTCAGCATTATATTAACGATATTTTCCACTCATTTGTGTTTCCGTTGATGCAGCAGTTAGTATCCCAGTTAGTAGATACACGATACTTTCGGCTGACGGAAAATTAACCCACCAGACGTAGCGTTAACTTGAAACAATGGCCGTCTACCTCAACGGATATGAATCCACTGCAGCACATTATATGGGACCTTAATGGACGGAGAGCAAGAACAAATCTTGCTTTGCACAACCATTCGTGACATTATGGTAGACATTGTCCAAGAATGGAATAAAGTTCCTAATAACGCCATTCGACGTTACGCCCAGTCGATGTGGTCTCGAAGTCGTTGAATTTGATTAATAGAAGAGGTAGACACGATCAGTATTCACCAAATAACATAAGTTCTAACACATTTACTGTAAATAAACCAAAATAATAACGCAGACAATTAACAATTTTAAAATTGCGAATTTCAGTTTTGATCCCTATGTCCTTTAACATCAAATAAACCTAATTGTGTATAGATCATTTTAAAAAAGTTGCCATAGACAAAAAAGTAAACCGCCAATACACAGTTTCTCTTTTGCGTCAGTATAGTTTATCAATTGAGGTAATACTTAGGTTCACGGGAGTCCGTATGCGATACCCTAGCATTATCCCAAAATACCTAATGGTTCTTTAAGGTACTCAGTCTATAGCAAAGTTTCACACGAGGCCATTTTGTCTTTGAAATTACGACCATTTGAGTTGGAAACGTAAGTCAGACAAATCCAGAATCCGGACCGGCATTTGAACCCCGTACCTCTGGATTGACAGTTCATCGTGATAATCAGAAATTAGAAAACTTCTACAATGTCATTTGTATCGTCGTTTGTGATTATATGAATGATTTACTCACGACAGGTTGAAATGTCAGACCCTGCCCTCCTATCCTTGTACAAAAGACTTGCTGAATTACGACAGAAACCAGAGTTCCAAACTACGGCAATAGGTAAATAGACATCAATAATTCTAGCATACGTGTGTTTAACACAAAGAGGAATCCGACGGTCATAATAGAGTACCCTTAGGCAAGACACTTTTCCTAGCCTAGTTATGGTTTGTTTACCAAGGGATCATAAATAAGTGAGCTTTCGTCGTGATATAACTGAAATAATATTGAAATGGCGTAAAACCCCAATAAATAAAATCAACATATGCAAAAGTTGTATATAAGCTGGCTGAATTCTGCAACATATCACGCATAGGAACTTGACTTTAAAATGAAGTTACTGTGTAATCCTCATGAACACTATTTCATCCAAACAACGATGGATTATCCTACACAAGAAAATATGCTACACTGAATCAAACTGCTGATTTGTCCCTTTTTGAAAAGATTGCAAAGTAGTCTTCATTGTTTGTCGAATTATTTTACCTTGAATGATCTTTCAATTAATCGTTCAATCGTAACAATAGAGTTGAAGCAGTATGGAAAAAGATTAAATCAAATGCCTTCTTTCTCACAAAATGTTCAAAGGTTGTCTGGTAAAATTTGTCTATATATGGGAAATGGTTTAGTATCAACAATGTGTTTATCTTTTATTTTCAGAACTACCTATTGAAGTGAAAAATATTCTTGCCTACACACGGGGATATAACCCAAACAAATATGTTGTACTTCTAAATTTCGGCCGCACAGCTCACTCCGTACATCTGCAATTCTTAAATCGGTTTTACACAAAGGGCGTCATACAAATATCAACTTCCGGTAGAGACACACATGAAGTGACATTATCAGAACTATCTCTTGAAAGAGGAGAAGGCGTTGTTTTAAAACTAGTCACGTAGATAAAACACCAGCTCAAACACAGTTGGTCACATTACACCAAATAAGTATCTTCTTTGTTTCCATGTAAATCATCTAGTTTCAACCCTCAATTGTCACACTTTCTAAGCGTGTGTCAGGTAGAACACCACATATCATTGAACAGAGTAATAATTCAACCCGCGAAAATGGTTACCGTCATTTTGCACGGAATCGGGCTGGGACGGAACTGGTTATTCACTTTTAAACAAGGTCAAAGTACCAGAAATGATCAAATTAATCATTTACAGTGCATCCTATACATATTGACAATACATTTAAACTCCATGTCATATATCCAATGCATTCTGGAGACACATTCTAAACACAATTTCCACGCAAACAAAGTTTGTTTTAGGGACTATTTAGATCAGCATGGCCGCGGATGTATTTGTCGTAATATGACCGTTTAGACAATTTCCTTGTCCCCATGGATCTGTTTGTTTCCATTTATTTACAAAGTATTCTATAAATTGAATTAGAAGACCGTGATGGCCCTGGATCGCACACCTGATTTTATTTTTTCCACTTTAGCCATATAACCCTGCCCCCTGGCGGCCATAGTTTTCGACCAGAGGGTCAACTTAGGATTATTTCTACAAATTTGTTTGAATATCAGCCTGACACTTTCAGAGGAGAAGATTTTTTAGGTTTTCACTATAGCCTTATAAGGCAAAATATCACCACCCCCTGGTGGCCATGTTTTTTCGACCATTCAACATGGCTTGAAGGAATCTGATAGAAGGTCATCCAAGGAACATTTCTATAAAACATTTCAAAAATCTGCCAACCGGTTTCGGAGAAGAAGAATTTTAACCAGAGTTCTGCATGATGGTTTCTGTGACATTTCATGCCAATTGACCAACTGGTTACTGAGGAGAAGAAGACGGACGACGGACGACGGACGCCGGACAAGAGGCTATCACAATAACTCACCTTGAGCACTTCGTGCTCAGGTGAGCAAAAAACAAATGCAAATAATAGAACATTTAGTCAGTAATTATCAAAGAAAATTAAATTTTCAATACCACCTATAAGAAGGTTTTACGGCTGAATCGGCCAAGTTTATCGCACAAAACATAGGGTTTCCCGTAGAAAACATAAGAAACGCATCGCATATTTTACTGTGTAGAATGTTCATAGAAATGATCAAACTTAATATTTATGCATTATTCTCATCCGTTTGATAATTTTTCAACCAGTTTGACTGTATCCAACCATCTTTGCAGCCGCCACAAAATTGACCTTTAATGTTTTGTCTTCTGAAGCTCTTTTAGACACTTTCTTTGCCCTCAAGGATCCTGTTTTGTTTGTATTTATTGACAAAGTATTTTATAAAATGAAAACAAGAAAGCAAATATTAGGACAATTAGGACAATTAGGCAATTTTTTTCAAAGAAATTTCAACTTTCCTATACCATCGAAACTAAGATTGTTCGGCTTAAATCCGGCAAGTTTTATGCGATCGCTCATCATATAAGTCACATAAAAAAGAAACACATAACATTTAAAGATTTTAATGTGTCACATCTTTGAAGAAATGACAAAACTTCATGTTTATGCATGTTTTGGGCCATTAAACAATCAAAGAAAAGTTTAAATTGCTTTATAGAAAAGTGTAAAAGTGGCTATTACCTAATGGCTGAATACCCACATGTACCTTATTTTCACTCCAGACAACCAGTTTCAACATTGTTCAAGCAATTCGACTGTATACCATCCCGTAAGTGAACACAGATTGCTTCTATCTTTGCAGTTGACACAAAATTGACTTTTAATCATTTTTTTTCAGCCAAAATATCTTTAGTCGTAACGATACACTGATTTGAATTCAGGATTGAATTTATACCAAATAATGTTATAACAATTAACTGATCGCATACACTGGAATGCGTCATTCGTTACACAGTAGTTAAATATAGTACATAGTACCTTCTGTATCAGTCGTACTGTGTACACAAACCCACGAACAGTTTCGACATTGCAACCTAGTTCTGGCACTTTTGAAACAACCCAAGAAATGAATGCGAGAGATCTTTTTTACTTTGTGGCAGTTTTTTATTAGACGCGAGATGATTTTGTAATTTTGAGGCAGTTTTTTCATCAGATGTTTATTGTAAAAACAACTTTCTGTTACTTTGTCGCCTTTTTTTATCATACGTTTTCTGTAAAACAGCTGCACTTACCTTTGGAAGTCGATTGAAGGACGTGGTAAAAAAAAAAGCGAAAGAGTAAAATTCAAATCTCGTAATTTTTCATTCTTGTGATTACTATGTTTGCTCGGCTCTTTGCCATTTATTTTCAATGAACAAGAAAGAAAGCTGTGAAAAGAGCTAGAGAAAAATGCAACAAAGTAGCTTCATATGCCAATTTCTCATATTTATGTAGACCTGCCAGACTAGTTTATAAAAACCACCTTGAATATCGCATGTTTTCAAACGTTTCCAAAGGGAAACTTAGTCGTATAATATAAATGAATGGGTGAGTGAACATTTTAATGAAAGATATCGACAAAGAAACAATCGAATGTCGCGATTCTTTTGGTCTTAAATTGAGAATATGATATTTATGTCTGACATTGTGGAATAAAGATAAATTGGTTAAAAAGATCAATCGTATTCCTCGTAAATATTCTTCAATTTCTGTACATAATCGGCAATTTAAATCTTCTAAATAAGACAATTAGACCAATATCTAATCAGATTTAAATATATTTGTTTGATAAAATTCAGTTCCTTATTAGTTCATCACGGCTAATTTGTATTGAGATATAATTAAATATTTAAAAAAGCAACACTATTTCTGATTGAATACATAATAATGGTTAAGTTAGTATTTGTTTTAGTCAATGAGAAATGGAGTGTTTTAAGCTTTAGCATATTCACCATTCTGAATTAGAACGGCTTTAGTGCGGTTATCGACTAAGTGCCCGAATATGGGCAACTTGACATAAATTCTAACAAACTTATGTGAGTGATATGTGAACAGTGAACAGTGTAGATCTTTATTAGAATAAGGGTGTGCATAAGCTGATCTGGATCTAAACTGTTCACAAAAGACAACGTGTACGATTTCTAAAGGACAGGCATATATCCGAAACATCCAAGGTTAATGACATTCATTCGGAGTGGATAGTAATATCTTATTGCATTTTAAGTAACTAGTAGTATAATTTGTTCAAACGACGCCGTTAATAGATTAAGCTAATCAAAGACATATAACAATACGTGTTAATGCGTTACCAGATCTACTTATACTTTTATCATGAAACCACAGAGTCAGTCGTAATGCTGAACCGCACAACAATGAGCACCAAAGAGGGAAAGCCAAAACTACAATTTTTGAATGCTTTTATTTATACGAGTAATAATTAAAAAGAAACCTATATTCTTAACGTACTATTTTATTGTATTCATATTTGCATTGATCACGTTATGCTCATATCTGTAACAATGTTAGGACATTCGTTATCTTTGTGTTCAAGATAGATCCACTTACACATGTGTCCTATCTCAAAGAAGTGGTCAGTCTTTTTTAGCAACAATGGATTGAATTCTACTGACAATTTCTATTGAATGTTGGGGATTCCAACCAGACGGACCAGACCTCGCTGGCTGATATGTATACACTCTTGTCATTAATATGGATCGTTTTATTTAAGCATGTATCATGTATTTATGTAATTATGTAATTGCTATGTATATACTTTATGTACATATGAGATTATGTAATATATGACGGCTATAAATGTACATTTATGTTTGTATAAGATAAAGTGCGTGTAATAGTTTCAGAACAAGTGTATTTGTATAAGATAAAGTGCGTGTAATAGTTTCAGAACAAGTGTATTTGTATAAGATAAAGTGCGTGTAATAGTTTAAGAAAAGGTATGTATGTATAAGATAAAGTGCGTTTAATAGTTTCAAAACAGGTGTGTTTGTTTGTTTATTTGTATTGCGTTTTCCACCGCTTTGAACAGTTTGTCATTTATATCACAGCGTGTCCAGGGTAAGTAACCTGTATTTCTGGTCCATGTATACTGACATCAGCTAGTGAGTCGTAATGAAAACAGGTAAATGAGTTTAGAGTAACATGTAAACTCGAATTTGACCTAGTGTTCTGAAATATAAGAAGTTACCGTAATCCAGCTAAATACGGCTTTAAATAACATTTTTCGATGCTTCACTCGACTTAAACCAACATTTGCGAACTATATAGACCATGATCAGCCTGCACATGCAAAAACTCCACTTTTGATCAACATTGTTCCATCATTTGATAGATATATTTGACAGTTTATTCAATAGATAGACAAGAGCTTGCTAAGCATCCAGAGCGTTGATTCCAGTAGCAGATCTGTAGAGGGATAAATGTAAACACATTACGTCCCTTTGATTTTTTTCGTAAAAGCTCCACAAGTTATAACTCCCGGGGGTCTTCTTCCGGTAATAGCTGTATGAGGCCCGAGTGCGTCCCCTGACAAATGATGGCGTCATAGTTTGGTATTATAGATAATGGATGATGTAATAATTTGGAATCATAGACAACGCATGACGTCATAGCTTGGAATTAAAGATAACCGATGACATCATAGCTTGGAATCATAGACAGCGGAGATATTACTTGGAGTGGATCGGTCGGATACAGAATCATCGTTTTGGTAGGTCGGGTTCTCGCTTATAGTCGCCGATATCTATAAAAAACAATTTGATATCAGTTTAATTACAGGTATTTATTTATTTATTTATTTATATTCAGCAAATAAACAATGTAATAACTGTACAGATACAGATATACAAATAAGCACATTTATATCAGTAAAATAACAGGTAGATATAATAACTGAAAAAAACCACACAATTTTATATTAGTAAAATTACAGGTAGATATCATAACACAAATACACAATTTTATATGAGTAAAATTACAGGTATATATCATAAGACCATTTATACCTGTACATAAACATGTACACTATAGTGCTGCTTGATTGTTTGGTGTTTTACGCCGCTTTCAAACAAGTTTTCCTTGGTAAAGTACCACTACTACTGGTCCATTTATCCTGACACCAGCCGGTCAGTTGTAAAGTTAACCCCGCAACCCTGAGCGCCAAGGTGGGCAAACATTACTACCATTTTAAAGTCTTTGATATGAGCCGGCTGGGAATGGAACCCGCACACGAGGAGAACGATCTTCCACTACGCCACCGAGGCGGTAGGTAGAATATAACTGTTATCTTTATATATATATGCCACTCCTCTGTATGTAAGTAAAATATATACTTAGATAACTGACGCGGATTTCAGTTGACGAAAGCAATGAAAATAGATAAATATGGGAATGGTCTGGTAATTTCAAGGCGAATCCTAGATTTACAGCAGTAATTGTGTCGGTACATAGGTGGGCGCTGACCTTAAGAACTACATAACTTGCTATGTAACTTGTAAATATTATCAAGTCCGAAATGAATAATCTCAATGACCAAAGTAATCCTGCTGAAAATAAAGGGGCAAATAGTTCATCCCATTAGTTTTATATTACAAAATACAAAGATTCAATGATTTGGTCTCAGCACTTGATTGTTCACGAGTATAAATGTTTCGATAGAGAGCTCAATGCTGGATTAACTGTGAATATACAGGTATGCATTTGGCTTATCTGACTTACAGGAACCCCTAACAAATCGTTTCAAAATGTATGTTGTTATTTGTGTGTGTTTATAGCAAAGTGTTTTACGCAATGTTAATACCCTGGTGGTGTAGCGTTAGAGCGTCCGCCTTGGGTATCGGAGGTCGCGGGTTCTGAAGGTTTGAACATCGTCCGTCCTTCCACACAATCCTGGTTACTACTACGTTATACAGTATTGTAATGTTTGATACATGGAATAGATTCATTCTTATATTTGCTGGATTTAGTGAAATACTAGTTTCATTCATTTTCACATTGTTCATATCCGAAGCAGGACAATTCACATATTTGCTGGGTTTAGTGAAATACTAGTTTAATTAATATTCACATTGTTCATACCCGAAGCAGGACAATTCATATATTTACTGGGTTTAGTGAAATACTAGTTTAATTAATACTCACTTCAATGATAGCCAATGCAGGATCATTCAAAAAATTGCTGGGTTTAGTGAAATACTAGTTTAATTAATACTCACATTGTTGATACCCGATCATTCACATATTTATGGGGTTTAGTGAAATACTAATTTAATTAATACTCACATTATTCATACCCGATGAAGGATCATTCACATATTTACTGGGTTGATAGTCCGGATCATTGGGATACTTGTCCGTCAGTGTTTTCTCACCATAATCCTCCGGTCTCATCTGGTGACTTTGGAATCCAAGGGGTCGAAAACACATTTTGAAAATCTGTATAATAGTGTAAATAAGTATCGATATGTTACGCTAGTGTTTTATGTTTATAAAAAGAACTTTGCCTTAAATAAAACAGGGTTGAAACTGTAATATATCCGTATTTTCATCTGTAATTGCATGATAACATACGTTTTTATGAATGTTATTACGTACTCCATAATGTATGTAAGTACACACGTCTTTGTGTCTTCTATTTAATACGTCTTTGTGTTTTCTATTACATATATCAAAATGGCTTCATTGTATCTAGTATAACAACCATATTTATGTCTGATTTGACATGAGTTTTTATTCTTTAATGATATTCGCCTTTATGTCTGCTATGAAAAACGTATTTATGTCAGTTATGTCGTGCGTCTTTGTGTCTATTATGACATGCTTCTTTATGTCTGCTCTGACACTCGTCTTTAAGTGTGATATGACATGCGTCTTTATATCTGCTATGACAAACGTTTTTATATCTGCTATGACATGCGTCTTTAAGTATGCTATGACATATGTCTTATGTCTGCTTTGAAACGCGTCTTTATTTCTGCTATGCCATGCGTCTTGATGTTTGCATGTTTTGTGTCTTTATGTCTGCTATGTCATACGTAATTATGTATGCTATGTCATACGTATTAATGTCTGCCACGACATGCGTCTTTAATTCAGCTATGACATGCGTATTTATGTCTGCTATGACATGCCTCGTTATGTCTGCTATGACATGCATCGTTATGTATGCTATTATATGCGTATTTATGTATGCTATTACAAGCGTATTTATGTCTGCTATGAACGCGTATTTATGTTTGATATGACATCTGTCTTTCAGTCTGCTATGTCATGCATTTTTACGTATACTATTATATCAACCATTCTTCTTGCACGTCCACATTTATCAACATCTTTAAGTATGTTATGACATATAAATTATTACTTACTATTATATTGCAAATGTCTTCGATACGTATTCAGACACGTCTTTATGTCTTTGAAACATGCATATATATCACAACAATATTTAAGCTTCCTTTCACATACGTCTATAAAGCATCTTTTATATAGATCTATATGTTTTCTATAATATACGTCTTTATGTATGTTGTGACATATGTTTGTATGTATTCTATTACATACGTCTTTATGTTTACTACGCCATACGTTTTTATGTTTACTACGCCATACGTATTTATGTTTACTACGCCGTACGTCTTTATATTTTATATTGCATACGTTTGAAATGTGCTATTACATACGTGTGTATTATTACTATAACATAGAAAGTCTTCTATTACATAGTTATATAAGTGTTTCAATACATACGTCTTGATGTCTATGTCTTGCAGACTGCTTTACATACGTGGTTTAGTCTGCTTTTACATACGATTCTATGTCTGCTTTAACATACAGCTTTATATCTGCTATACCATACGTTTTTATATCTGTTATACCATACGTCTTTATATCTGCTATACCACACGTCTTTAAGTCTTTTATTACAATCGTTTCCGTGTCTGTTACTACATAAATCAAGTCTTCTAACGTGTATGTCTTCTTTAAGTCTGCTATTATATATGTTTGGTCTATTTAGCTATATGTGTTTATGTTTACTTAAACGAGTATCTTTATATCTGCTATGACATATGTATTAGTGTTAATTAATAAAAGGATACGTGGCTATGCATGCTATGACTAACAACTGATATACGTCTATTAATTATGTCTGTTATGATATGTGTTTATTAGTTTGCTATGACACAAGATTTTGTCAACTAAAATTAGGATACGTCCTGTTGTAGTTGCCCTTGCAAGACACAGTTCAACATAGTACTTCGCATACAAATACAATATGCTTCATAATGTCATATACAGTATGGTATAAGTAAGGTGTTGAATTGACGTTACCTGGAAATCTCTGCCATACCTCAGACCGTGGTACAGCCAGCTGAGCGGGATCCACATCGCGGCAAACCCTCCCATTAACCAGCCAACCCATATAGCCCAATCTGGATATATATAGGTACCCTTGGGTCGTGTGTAGGTCACCTCAGAATAGTCGATTGTACTCATGACAAATATAACCTGGTGAAAGAAACGACAAGACAAGTGTAATAAACCTGCATCTTGTCTCTCATAACGGCACCTCTGTGAACTAAACCCCTCTATAAAGCAATAGTTAATTTCTTGCTACTAATGATGTTTTAAAAATTTGAATTATTTCAACACATTCCCACTGCAGACGTTTTGTTACGCATCTGTAGCAGATGACTTTTCCAACATGCCGATAAAGGATAATATGCTTACAATGAGCTACTTCTCATGTTGCTTTTCAGCTATATCCAATAAAACACAATCAATAATAGTTTTCCTATTTTAAGAAGGTTTTTTTGTAAAGTCGGTTGCATTAAGTAGATGTGTTGTGTCTACCAAAAGGTTAAATTTTATGGCGATTTTAGGATCGAAGGTTAGTTCCTACCAGACAGGATATCGGCGATAGAACAGTCCAACAGATTTTCATATACGGATTTATTCTGAAACCAAACATCATTTGTAGGTTGTCATAGAAACGGTTGATCCCTGTAATTACAGTTATAGAAAACAACATGATACTTACAGAAATGAATGTAACGTATGTAAATTTGTCATCAATAAAATTTTAAAGAAATCAAACTTATTGATGATTAATTGTTAACACAAAGTTGAAGAAGAAACTGTCAGCTATATATTTGTGTACAAACAGTTCCATCCATTAAGAGATTAGTTGAGTACCGCCATACGATACGGCAGTTCGGAAATTTGGAGAAAAAACCAATGGCGATCAGGTTTTAAATTGTTGGTGTCGTAATTAACCACGGTAAAAAGAGACCCCAAACAATTGACCCTAATTATTTAATATAGATAGTTAAAAAAAATGTAATATTGTACATAATGTCTTATTCAGAGGCATGCACCACTAATGTCTTCAATCTTCTATTGATTGGCTAATTAAGGTTTTATTCCGTTTTCACAAATCTTCCAGGCATTTTACGGTGACCAGTTTATACATATCACGGTGTTCTGTGTGTATCGCATAAGAACAATACAAATCACTCATTCAATACCAGGTGCCGCTCTTAATAGGAGAACACAACATGGACTGTTTAGAAAATATGTATCATCTGGTATCGTCCTTTAGCTAATGTCTCGTTTCGGTCATAAAGTTGTAGATGGGGATTTGAACGCATGACCTCTGGAATATCCTTCAGGTTTAATCAGGTTAAAGTAAAGTATATGATAGCATTTCACAATGAAGCCATGTAGCGCAAAAGAGGATCCTTTTTGCATCCCTTTTTCGAGTTTCTCACAAATGGACATGCTATATAATCAAGTCGGAAAATAGGTTTTTCACAGATCTTTCACCTAAAGCTGATTTATATGCAGACGACAGTGAAGGATTTGACGCGACAATGCACATTAACAGACTCGTCTAGGTCTTCATTTGCCACATATGCGAAAAGTCCCATTTTTGCTTTACGCGGATCATTACGAAATGTTTAATAGTTACCGTATATCCAAGACACAGCGATACACATAAATGGTGCTATGAATAGAATTATCCTACTTCCTGTATAATAATCGAATAGCTGGAAAACATACATTCCACCCTGGAAATACAAGATTGTTATATATGTAAGTGACCTCCCACCTTGGGAATAGTAATACTATCTTATCAGTCCAAATAGTCTGCTGTGAATGCTTTCTGTTTTGAATGAAATCCGAATGTAAATGTTAGTAGCCAATCTCATTGAACCGCTATCTAAACTTTGCTAGCTTGTATATATATCTAATGACTCCAAAATACAGGTCCTCTCAGATTGACCTTTGCGTTAGCCAATCAAATTGTCGCTTTACAAATATCTCGGTATAAAACAGGTACAAAATTATTATAAAGAGAAAAGGTGATTGTCGAGTACTCCGAGTGTATAGCACGGGTGTTTATTGCATCGTACGATTACATTGGACATAACAACCGGGCACGTGCTCATGAGTATTTAAGTGTATTACGTCGATTCGTGACGACCCTTTTATGCGGGGTTGTCAGATCAAATATACAGTCAGGGAAGCATTTTGGTCTGATTTTAATGAGTTTGGTTAGAAGCTATCTACATACTGAATTCGAATATGATATATTTGCAAAGGGTAAGGGTTATGTTACCTAAATGTGAGACAAGATAAAGAAAAACGGAAAGACGAACGGACAAACGTAGGAGAAGTTATTCCTTACAGGCGGGCGACACAAAACAGACACACTTATCAAACTATCCAACAGTTTTTAAATTCTGGACTTGAACATTTTATAGATTTCAAGTTAAAATGGGGGTTGCCTTTTGAAAGCGTTTTTCCTCAAACAGTTAACATATATTAGGCTACTGGTATGACCAGATCTTAAGTACAAACGTTAACAAATTGAATTGAAAATATAATTATTCAGCAGACGACTTCGAATTTACTATTCAGGACTATGGAAAGTCAAATTCTATATAAATGAAACTTAGAAAGAGTTAAAAACATTTTAGTAAAAGTTGTCTTCTGCAAATGCGTCTACATGTAGGACAGGGTTGAAGTAGAAAGCAAATGATGACAAATGTAGCATACATACCGGACAGCACATAGGCAGACCGACCAGAAACATCACAAAGCATACCAAACCGACACACATTTCTTTACGTCGACCTTGGCGTAAAACGTCTGGCCACTGGTCAACCAATGCAGTGACCACGGCTTCTGTACCACCAAACTGGAAAAAGAAGGGAAAGCTTAAAGAATTTTGAACATCTGAACATTTCACATACGATTAACCTGCAATGTGATACTTTAAATATGTTCATCTTGCTATATGCTACTTTACACAAAGTATGCTTATCCTAGCAAATTTAAACACAACAATTCTACCCTGCTATACGTTACTTCAACACAAACTGTCTATCCTGTTATACGTTACTTTAAAAACAATGTTTATCCTGTTATACGTTACTTTAAAAACAATGTTTATCCTGTTAAACGTTACTTTAAAAACAATGTTTATCCTGTTAAACGTTACTTTAAAAACAATGTTTACCCTGTTAAACGTTACTTTAAAAACAATGTTTATCCTGTTAAACGTTACTTTAAAAACAATGTTTATCTTGTTATACGTTACTTTAAAAACAATGTTTACCCTGTTAAACGTTACTTTAAAAACAATGTTTATCCTGTTAAACGTTACTTTAAAAACAATGTTTATCCTGTTATACGTTACTTTAAAAACAATGTTTATCCTGTTAAACGTTACTTTAAAAACAATGTTTATCCTGTTAAACGTTACTTTAAAAACAATGTTTACCCTGTTATACGTTACTTTAAAAACAATGTTTACCCTGTTAAACGTTACTTTAAAAACAATGTTTACCTTGCTATAAGCGACTTTAAACACAAAATGCTTTCCATATTATGCGTCAGTTAAATATGTTTGCCTAACCCTCTATACATAACGAAATTCGGAACAGCAAAGAAAAAGATAAGTTTTCAAATTATAATAATTAAATCTCTTTTTATTTATTGTTTGCGAAATATCACTTAGTTTTAGAATATATTACTATATAAATAGACGGCAAACAATTGTCAACATTCAAGGCCAACAAAACACATTGTAGCTAAACAACATGATAAGATTTAAAATAGAATGTTTCATGGAATATACAAGCAACACAGTAAGTAAATAATCCTATTTGATTGATAGATCAGCACACTAATAAGACAAATGAACATTACCTGAGTGTCTAATCCTAGAAGAAGTAACATTAAGAAAAACATAACGGACCAGAATGGAGCAGCTGGCATCAACGTTAAGGCTTTTGGATAGGCTATAAACGCTAAACCCGGACCTGTTCAAACATAAAATGATTATTGCAACGTTCGTCCGTGAAACAATAATAATATAACTTCATACAGATATAGATGATATAAGTGTACACTTATTTGATTTAACTGGCTTGTGAAACACGTTGTTTTAACTTAGCTGATTGAAGATCTAACAAGTTGTCTCATCGAGAATGAATGACACTTTAAAAGCTTTACGCTTGCTAATTATAGAATCTAATATGGATGGAAGCTTCCTTTAATCCGTTAAATTAATGTCATGACTTTTAACGGAATTCTTTAAAGTTGACTAAGGCTTAAAATTCGTAAACTGATTTGAATTTAAAACATACCTTTTTCTGCCACCTCACTTATATCTACATTTTGTACATGCGCCATGTGGCCTAATATGGTAAATATGATGAAACCGGCGAAGAAACTCGTCCCACTGTTAGCAAGTGAAAATATGACACAATCTCTGAAATTATATTTATAACGTTTTTTAAAAACAGTTAGTTTTAGTGAAATAAAAGATCCGGATTAAGAAAATGTCACTTTTAAAAATCATGGATATAAAGAAAATCATTGGAATTGCGAAATGGACGTATTGTCTCTGTGCCAGCTTTTCTAGTACAAACAAGTTGTTGTGTTATAAGATTGTGGTATGTTCCAGTGAACATGTTTAAAACAGTTGTGTTATATGAAAGTGATTCGTTTGGATAATCTGTCTCATTTTTGTGAATAGGAAAAGGTCCTGTACTACCGACAGTCTTATCCTGACTCCAGTAAGTGAGTCGTAAATACATTCCATGTCAACCAAAGCGAAAAGACAGTCTAGTCATTACTACTCCGTGTTCTAAAGTATAAGGGATATATTAACGAGTATCATCTGCTTCCAAAGCTCTATTAACATTACTAGTAATCACTTAATTCTTGTTGTACACTAACTAAATCGCAACACATCGAAGTATGTATAGTGATCTCTTGACACTTTGTCTGGTATACATCAGTATAACCGACGTTGTTTAATGTCTCATTAACGTAAATATGGCATTCCTACCTACTTAACTAGTTCTATCAGTATCGCAGACAAAAACGCACATCAAATTTCTCAATATAAGTCAGATCTCATAAACAAGTTAACACTCATTTCATTCTGTTTGGTCGATATCACCGGCCCTTTCTCAAGTTGGTGTGACGCATTATTGTGCAGGACTTGTCTTGTTTTAACAAGAACTTCTACATATTCCAATTCATGACTATACCCATACCGTATCATAATAAACAACGATTTAACTGATTCCGGTGAAATATACTGTGTTAATCATCATCAACAAAAAGAATGGTTATGTCATTAGACATATTTGTTTTCGTCGTATGACGCTTTGTGTTTATATGGGACCGTTTGATATATTATATTCGTCTTATGACGCTATGTGTTTATATGGGACCGTTTGATATATTTTCTTATATCTTGTCATATAAAACACGTGACACCGATAAACGATCGTTGGTTACTTGCTTGCAAATTTGGAGCAAACGATGGTTTTAGATGTTGTCTGCTGGTCAAAAGAACCATTTGTTACGTCGTTGTAAACGTTATTTCAAGTATATCACGGCGGCCAGTATTCATACCAGGCAACTAGCTACCTCCAAACCCTAGACATTTGGTTTGATAGCCGTTGCCGACTGAGCTATTTGGGTAAGATAATATTGAGGACCGAGTTGCGATTCCGTCTTTGCGAGTTTAGATTAGTCTCTCAGTAACTTATGTTAAATGCTATAATTAATAAACAAATGTTAAATGTTATGATCAATAAACGAATGTTAAATGTTATGATTAATAAACGAATATTAAATGTTATATTATAATATTTCCTTACCTGTACGAATTGTGATGGAAAAGGTTGTAACTGCCTAGCGCTGTGAGAACACCTTTGGAAATAGAGTAAGAAAAGAAAATCTGTGTGCCAGCATCGACCCATACCTGGAAAGTACAATGATAAAACAATTACTAGTCAAAACTATTGACCATTTCCCACATCAAACACATCTCCAGCAAATCAGTTTGCAAATCAGTTTGAAAACAACTAGGCAAAACTATGGAAATAATCTACTAATGAAAATGCTGACTACAAGGGTTATATATACAAGTTCGATACTAATTTACATCAGTATTAAACAATCAATGCTTAAATCAACCTCAAACATAGAGTGTTTAAGCTTGATTTTAAACAATACTGATTGTCGTTCAGAACTCTGACACAGTTAAACTGGCGAAAACAACTGGACATAGCGATTCACAAAAGTGAACGTGAGCTGTTGAAACATTCTGCTGGTACTCGAATTGGCGACTGGTTGTAGTGGAGTACCCACGCAAAATGGTCTAGAGCATAAAGCTCGTTAACAAATTGAATTTCAAACAGAGAGAGCATTTACCGTTTAAGTTCAAAGCGTATTACTTCTGTTCAGCTGCATTCGTACAATAAATGAACTAATTCCTCTTGGGAGAGCATGCCACACCTACTACAGGTAAAACTTGTTAGTGTAATGGGCTTTTACCATAGTTTGACAAAAGTTGACAAAGTTGAGCTAAAGGCACTCAACTTGGAAACTGTGTAGACGATGCTAGGTTCGATCCCTGGCTGTAACACTTGAATAAACATGTACTCTTCATTCATGGTGAGGCGTTGTACCGATAAGGAATGCTCACGCATACCTATCACTTGCCGAACTGTATTCTTCCATGCTGATTTAGCGGGCTGTGAACTATCCCGGAAATAATTGTTCAATATAAAGTTTAAGTTGTATTTTGCTATTTTCCGGCAAATATCCGGTATGTTCAAAGATCAAGTGGGTGAAAGTGCAGGCAACTATTTGGCTACACTGTTGAAAGTATTGTCAAAGGGTGCCGGATTCTTGTCATAGATGCACTATGTAGTATGTACATGTATTTCGTGTAAGGAAAATATATAATTGTATTAATCAATGTAGTATGTACATGCAATTCTTTCATTTTAGAAAGGTCCGGTTTTAGGTCATGAATGAAATTGGTACCTGCAATTCTTTCATTTTAGAAAAATCCGGTTTAAGGTAATAGATAACCCCTTCCTTGGCCCCCTCTAACATACTGTTTCGTATCAGTAGTATTAGCATGAAGATGAATGGAGATGTTGCGGTCACATACATAACCTAAAACAAAGATACATACATACGAGTTATATAACCTTAAACAGATATAGTTTGAGTTACGTAACCTGAAAGAGAGATAGTTCGAGTTACATTACCTGAAACAGAGATAGTTCGAGTTTCATAACCTAAAACAGTGATAGCTCGAGTAATATAACCTCAAACAGAGATAGTTCGAGTTACGTAGCATGAAAAAGAGATAGTTCACTGTACATTCCATAGAAAAAAATGAAGACATATCGAGTAACGTAACCTAAACAGAGATAAAGACAGATTGATTTACATAACCTAAAACAGAGATAAAGATAGTTCGAGTTACGTAACATGAAAGTGAGATAGGTCGATTTACAATGTGAAACATAGATAATTCGATGTATATAACATATAATAGAGATAAATACAGTTCGAGTTATGTAACCTAAAACAGAAATAAAGATAGTTCGAGTAACGTATCATAAAACAGAGATAAAAATAGTTCGTGTTACGTAACCTTAAACAGAGATAAATATAGTTCGAGTTACCTATCCTAAGACAGAGATAAAGATAGTTCGAGTTACCTTTTCTTAAACAGAAATAAAAAATAGTTCGAGTTACGTATTCTAAAACAGAGATAAAGATAGTTCGAGTTGAATATCCTTAAACATAGATAAAGATAGTTCTAGTTACAAACCGAAAACAGAGATAAATATAGTTTGAGTTACAAACCTAAAACAGAGATAAATATAGTTCGAGTAACCTATCCTTAAACATAGAAAAAGATAGTTCTAGTTACAAACCTAAAACAGAGATAAAGATAGTTCGAGTTACACATCTAAAACAGAGATAAAGATAGTTCGAGTTACAAACCTAAAACAGAGATAAAGATAGTTCGAGTTACAAACCTAAAACAGAGATAAAGATAGTTCGAGTTACACATCTAAAACAGAGATAAAGATAGTTCGAGTTACACATCTAAAACAGAGATAAAGATAGTTCTAGTTACAAACCTAAAACAGAGATAAAGATAGTTCGAGTTACACATCTAAAACAGAGATAAAGATAGTTCGAGTTACAAACCTAAAACAGAGATAAAGATAGTTCGAGTTACAAACCTAAAACAGAGATAAAGATAGTTCGAGTTACAAACCTAAAACAGAGATAAAGATAGTTCGAGTTACAAACCTAAAACAGAGATAAAGATAGTTCGAGTTACAAACCTAAAACAGATTGAATTTTTAAATTAAGACATTTGATAAAAAAAACTTTATATCTGTTGCCAAATAAATGCAGCCTGTAGTATATACGGATGTTGGACATGACGTTATACATTGAGGAATACTGATGTTGTACATGACGTTATACATTGAGGAATACTAACGTTGGACATGACGATATACATTGAGGAATACTGATGTTGGACATGACGTTATACTCCAATAAATGAATAAAAAGCTTTCCATATGCTACAAAGTTTCGAAATATTTGAAATATTTTAGAAGAGGACATTGAGAACATATTTTCCATGAAGCATTTTGCCCGGTACATATACATGTATAGAGAAAATCGTTGGAATTCAACATTTTACAGGCAAACCCTCGCTATGGCATATAAGATTGATGGATTTTCATCAGTGAAGCTACACTAGTAATGCTGTCATGAAACGGACTAATAAATGCTATGGCATCACCATTCAAACCAATGCTAATGTTGATTGAAGAACTAATGAAAGTATCGGTTATATCGAAGAACCAATGGTAAGTTTGTCGTCGACGTATTTTGTAAATAACAGTATCAATACATATTTGCTTAGTGAAATGATGTCGATGGCATTATCAAAATCAATCTTCTTTGCAAACAAGCATCATTGATAATCTAAAACAAATTTTATCTTAAAATATTAAGAAAAAAGAAGGCAATGTATTAACCTTTCCCGATGTTCTGATTCCTTTACAAATACAGAGAAAGATCACGACCCAGGATAGAAGTAAACATAGCACCAGATCCCATTTAGCCGGTCCAATATTTTCTATGCCGTCTGATATAGCAAGCACATTGTTCCTATAATGTACAAATACCCTTTACAAATACAGAGACAGAGGATAGTAGTAAGCACATAACCATGTCCGGTGTTGTCGTTCGCATCTCGTCTCTACCATCTGATTTAGCAAGCGTTGTTTCTGTAGTATACAACTATAATTTGACCTTATTTTACTAAAACATAAAACGCCTATATTATTGACATTACAAAACGGACCAGACTTAATACTTGTATGGTTCTTCAGAAGCTGTGTGTGGTCTGGTACCCGGCGCACTATATTAGTAGTCCGGCATGAAGCAGCAATGTCGATAATTGTGACTTGAAGTGGGGTCTCGTACCAGGCCTACTATATTAGTTGTTCGGCATGAAGCAGCAATGGCGATAATTGTGACTTGAAGAGGGGTCTCGTACCAGGCCTACTATATTAGTAGTCCGGCATGAAGCAGCAATGGCGATAATTGTGACTTGAAGTGGGGTCTACTACTCTGCGAATTTTAGTCAATTAGAACATAAACGATTGGTGTATGATTGACCCGATAGTGTTATGGTATGGGGCAGGTAACTCCGGACTTATGCTTTGTGATGATCATATCGTTTTCTGGGTAAATCATTCGAACACTGTGCTAGTTTACTTTGGCATCTGTGTAAAACAAACCACTCAGCTTTCGTCACGGTCCACTGGTCCCAGATTGGAAGTCACTAATACCATTTGAGTGATGTGGAATGAAAACCCAGGGTCTAGGGACTTAACGATCAGGCAAATATTCGGATCAGCGTGCCATTGTATTTGTTTAGATGTACAACTATTAAAAGGGGGTATGGTCTGAGACAAATGTACACTGGACTCCCGCTGTTCTCGATAGGAACACTCTAACCACAAATAAATAAATAAGTATGTGACATGAATTATGCAACAATTAGAGTACGTTTTGCAGTCAGTTAAAAATGAGATAATTCTTTGCAAAATTCCTTATGAAAACTGACATTTATCACATTAAAACGAATAACAAGTGACATGTATCGCTGAATCACGCCACGGCGGTGTAGTCTTAAAACATCCGCCTCGGGTAAGGAAGTTCGACGGTTTGATCCTCGGCCGGGTATACCAAAGACTGAAAAAAATGGTTTTAAATGGTCTCTTTCCTTGACGCTCCAGATCTTAAGATAATCCTTACGACTGACTCGCTGTCAGGATAAAAGGACCAGTAATTGTAAAACACTTCAAAACCATACAAACCAAAACTGAAATACGCCAAGATACCTACTCCCAATAGTCTGTGACTGGGTCGACATAATACTCCAATCGTGTCACGTTGTTAGCGATAACGTTTCTTTCCTCGGCGTACTCACTTGTTTGACATTTACCATCGAAATACACACCAACTGTCTCACTGAAAATACGTTTATTTGACATTTACCATCGAAATACACACCGACGGCTTCACTGAAAATACGTTTATTTGACATTTACCATCGAAATTCACTAACAATACATTTACTTGACAATTACCATCGAAATACACACCGACTGTCTAACTGAAAATACGTTTGTTTGATATTTACCAGACATTTACCATCGAAATACACACCGACCATTTCACTGAAAATACGTTTATTTAACATTTACCAGACATTTCCATCGAAATACATACTGAGAATACGTTTGTTTGACATTTATCATCGAAAAACACTCCATCTGTCTCACTGAAAGTACGTTTGATCGACATTACTTTTAAACAAATACACAACCTCTGTATCAGCTAAAATATATTATAACACATTTACCGTATGCCTCACTTCTTATAGTTGTGTTTGACATAACTTATTAACATACATTCTTTTATTCCCTTGCTAATTTAATTGGACATAAAACATTAGAATATATCATTTAATTCACTTACAAAAGCTTGATCAGACATTATATAAATATCATATGGCAGCATGTGTGACATTGATATTGTCAACCCGAGAGCTGGATGTCACCCGAGGCGTAAGCCGAGGGTGACATTCTGTTTCGAGGGTTGACAATATCAATGTCACACATGCTGCCATATGATATTTATTTTATTATACCGAAAGAGAGACACACTTCTTTTTATTAATGTACACGTTGTGTGGTTTGTTTAGTCTTTCTGTCCATCAAGAGCGTCTAAATCATCTTCAGAAATACTTGCAAATCGAGACATGTTTACTTGCTGACAGTTCCTGTCGTCTGATGTTTTTATGTACACATTGAATAGTGACGTAACTGCTGTATGTGTATAAGGGAGGCAATCACGTCAAGATTTAGCTAAAATATTGAAACAGTTATTTGCCCTTATATGACATTCAAAATATCACTGCGGTCACATGACCTGACAGTCAATTTTCGCTTGGTCACGTGTCAAAAAGGTTGAAAATGTTTCTGATAGTCAAAATATCTCTTTTTCGGGTAATGGGATTTACCCATTGTAGACAAAAGTGAGGTATAATAAACACTATTAACATACATCTGTTGTAGCACTTGCAGCTTAATTTGACATAAATAAATTACATATATCCATTGTTACACTTGCTAAAATGGTATTAGAAATAAAACATTGACACATATCCTTTATTTCACTTGCAAATGCTTGATTAGACATAAAACATAACACATTATCATATATCCTTTGTTTAACTTGCAAATATTTAAACAGACATAACTTGTTACATGTAACATTTATCCTTTGTTTCATTAGTATATGCTTAATTGGACATACTTATTAACATGTGTCTTTTGTTTCACTTGAAAACGCTTGATTGGACCTACCTCATTAACCTGATAGTAATTATCAAATATATACTGTCCAACCTGATCGTTATTACCAACGATATACTGTACAACATCGGAATAACCAAACTTCTGCTGTTTCAACTTGCTCGTTATTGAATCAAAGGTATACTGTACAACCCGACCGTAATTACCAAATATCTACTGTATAACCTGATCGTAATTACTAAAAGGTCAACTATTTCAACTTGATCATTAGTATCAAAGGTATAATGTACATCCCGATCGTATCAAAACGATATACTATACAAACTGATCGTAATTACCAAAGGTCTACTGTTTTAAGCTGATCGTAATTACCAAAGGTTTAATGTTTTAACCTGATCGTAATTACCAATGATCTACTATACAACATGATCGGAATAACGAAACTTCTGCTGTTTCAACTTGATCGTTATTATCAAAGGTATACTGTACAACCCGGTCGTTATTATCAAAGGTATACTGTACAACCTGATCGTAATTACAAACGATCTACTGTACAACCTTATCGTTATTACCAAATATCTACTATATAACCTGATCCTAATTACCAAAGATCAACTGTACACCCTGATCCTAATTACCAAAGGACTTATATTTTACAAGATCTTCTGTTTAAACCTCATTGTTATAACCACTGTACTATTCGTTCGTAAGTACCAATGGTCTACTATTTCAGCCTGATTGTATTTACCAAAGGTCTACTGTTTCAAACCGATAGTAATAATCAATGTCCTTTTTGTGCAACCTGATTGTAATTACCAAAGATCTAGTAAACATTTTTATCGTAACCGCCAACGATCAACTATACAACCTGATATTAACTGCCAAGGGTTTTCTGTTCAAATTAATCGTAATTAGCAAAGGTCTACCTAACATATTTGATCGTATTTACTAAACATCTACTGTTTCAACCTGATCGTATTTACCAAATGTCTACTATACAACCTGATCGTGATTAGCAACGATCTAATGTACAATTTAAATCGTAATTACCAACGACCAACTGTACAACTTGATCGCAAATACCCACCGTCTACTGTGCAATTTGAAAGCATTTACCAAATGTCTATTCTACAATTTGATCGTTATTACCAAAAGTGTATTGTACAATTTGATCGTAATTTACAAAGGTCTTCTTTACAACCTGATCGTGATTACCAACAGCCTAATGTACAATTTAAGCGTAATTACCAAACGTCCACTATACAACCTATCCAACCTGTACAACCTGATCGTAATTACCAAACGTCTACTATACAACCTGATCGTAATTACCAAACGTCTACTATACAACCTGATCGTAATTACCAAAGGTCTACTATACAACCTGATCGTAATTACCAAAACTCTACTATCCAACCTGATCGTAATTACCAAACGTCTACTATACAACCTGATCGTAATTACCAAAAGTCTATTTTACAACCTGATCATAATTAACAATGATCTAATGCACAACCATATAGTAATTAACAACGGCTACATTACAAATTGTATCGTAATTACCAAATGTCAACTTTACAACTTAATCGTAATTATCACAGGTCTACTGTACAACCTGATTATAATTAACAACGATCTAATGTAGAACCAGATCGTAATTACCAAATTCAAATTCAAATTCAAATATTTTATTTAAAATATTTAGGCCACCGGCCCATAATATAAACAATACATATATAGTTTGGTCCCCAAAAAATACAGTTATTTGTATTAACCCCTAACGGTTATATTACAAAATATATACCATAGATAGGAAAAATTGTAGTGAACAGATTAAACCGATGTTGAAGCTAACGGAAATTTGAAGCATATATTGGAGAACTGATGCCAATTCCATTTATAGTGCATGAACATTTTTGTCTAGATGTTTTCAAAATTCAAGATTCAAAGTATAACGATCAATGGATTGTAATGTAAACAATGTATAGGTTTACCCCCAACAAAATACAAACATGTGTAGATTTCTTTACTTTAGTTGCTATTTATCATAAATATTAAACATGAATAGCATCTAGTGTAGATAAAGATCAGAAAATATGAATGCTAAATGCTAAGTTTAGACTCTTCATTTCTCATCATCAATATTTTGTTCACTAATTTACATATATTGAATAAATTTGATCAAATGTCCACTTTAGAACCTCATCGTAATTATCACATTTCTACTGTACTATTTACACGTAATTACCAAAGGTCTACTTTACAACATTTGAATAACCAAACTTCTGTTGTCTACTGATATATTTAATCGTTATTACCAAAGGTCTCTTTTACAACCTGATCGTGATTACCAACGTCATATTGTACAATTTAATCGTAATTACCAACGATCTACTGTATCACCTGATCGCAATTTCCGACAGTCTAGTTTACAACATGAACAAAATAACCACATGTCTACAGTTCTACTGCACAAACTGATCGCAACTGCCAACGGTCTTATGTACAAATTTGATCGTTATTACCAACAGTCTATTTAACAACCTGAACGTATTTACCAAAGGTCCACTGAACGATTTGTTCGTAAGTACCACAGTTGTATTGTACAATGTGATCTTAATTGTCAACGTGCTTATTTAAACATTTGACCGCAATTTCCAAAGGTCTATTTTACAACCTGATCGGAATAACCAAAGGTCCTCTGAACTTTTTGTTCGTAAGTACCAACGGTCTTCTGTTTCAGTCTGATCGTAATTAGCAACGATCTACTGAACAACCTGATCGTAATTAATGAAAGAAATACTGTACACCCAGATCGTAATCAACAACGGACCAATGTACACATCTAATCGTAATTACCAAATCTCAACTTTACAACATAAACGTAATACCCTAAGGTCTACTTTAGAACCTGGTCGTAATTACCAAAGATCTACTGTACAACCAACGGCCTACTGTACAAATATAATCGTAATTACCAAATGTCTACTGTACAACCTGAACGTAAAACCAAAGGTCTACTGTACAACCTGTTCTTAATTACCAAATGTCTACTATACAACATGATCGTAATAACAACAAGTATAATGTATAACCTGATTGTAATAACCAAATATCAACTGTACAACCTCATCGTAATAACCAAAATTGAACTGTACAACCAGATCGTAATTACCAAAGGTATACTGTACAACCTGATCGCAATTACCAACGTTATACAGTAGAACCTGACCGGAATAACCTAAGGTCTACTGTAGGACATGATCGTAAGTACCAACGATCTACTGTACAACCTGATCATAATTACCAAATATATACTTTACGACCTGATCGTAATTATCAAAGGTCTACTGTACAACCTGATCGTAATTACAAAAAGCTACTTACAACCGGATCGTAAATACCAAAGGTGTACTGTACAACCTGGTCGTAATAACATAAGGTCTACTATAGAACCTGATCGTTATTACCAACGATATACAGTACAACTCTGAGCGTAATTACCAACGGTGTACAGTACAACCTGATCGTAATAACCAAGGGTGTACTGTACAACCTTATCGTAATAGCCAAAGTTGTACTGTACAAGCTGATCATAATTATCAAAGGTCTACTGTACAATTGGGCCGTAATAACCAAATATGTACTGTACAATTTGGTCGTAATAAACAAAGTTGTACTGTACTAGTTGATCTTAATTACCAAAGGTGTACTGTACAATAGTGCCGTTATGACCGTACTGTACAATTCGGCTGTAATAACAATTTATTCCCAAACTTCCTCAACTCGGTGACCCTGTTCACACACTTACCTCCCATTTTCTAGTTTAAAGTGACACAAGTTATCTTCCGGTTCTCCGCCACCAAACTCTCTACAGTGTATACTCGCCCATTCCCCACACGTTGCCCAGGGTAAAGTACCCGTGGTGAACGAGGCAAAGAGGTAACGAAACGACCAGGCCAATATAACGTTGTAGTAACAATTCACAAAAAAGACTACGGATAAAGTAGACATACCAATCCCTGAAATAAAGATAACACAACATGAACGCGTTATACCTAATGAGGTTCTTTTAGCTTCTGTCGATTGAAGGAGTTTGATCGCCATTTCATCGATAGTTCAGTTATAACACGTCGGTCATTACAGAACAAGTGTTTCCATACTTTCCAGCATCAATACTACACATAACAAGGTTATTAGGCAACTTGCTGCCTTTCCAAATATATTACTTAGCCCTTTGGTAAAAGACGAATGACGTTAGTCACAAGGACTTTTGTCAATTATCAGAAATAATAAATGTCTTTGCCGGGGTTGAACCTCACCACCCCTGGACAGATAGCCACGTTATTTAACACTAAGCTATGGCGGCTAGAGAGCATGTTTCAAAATCCCTGTTTTAAATCGAAGTATTTGCTCTTTAACGTTAAACGCCCGAAGCAAATTGAAGGTTGGCAGTTCGTTCAGTAAATTGTTACACAATCTAACATAAGCGAATCTTAAGATTAAATTATAGTTGCAATAAAGACGCTTTATTTGATAAGGGTTTATCTAACATTAGCTAGCATTAAATTTGAATGAAGGCATTGCTTGGCAAATGAAGATAACAAAAATACGAAATGATAAATTTACATATATATCAAATAGTGCAAATACTTTCAGAAGACGACCGATTCTATATAGATAACACATCATAAGCCGTGTGAACATTTATGAAGTTTTTAAAAAAATGTTATTACTTTTTTTATTAACAAACTGATGATACATGTACATCGAGACAAATTCAATATTTGTTCTTTTTTTATTTAAATATCGAGTCCCATTACCATAAAAGTAATACTTTACGACCTCGACGCGTCATGTACAAATAGTGTTTAAATATATGAAAGTGTCCTCATTTTATATACTATTTCAGTTTCATATGTATCACACTTTACTAGCATTGATCTCTTACCTCTAAATATCGGACATATGTTCCAGGCTTTGACCCCACCTAGTCCCATAAACTGACCGAGAGCTACTTCCAGAAAGAACAGCGGGATACCAGCAATCAATACACATATAAAGTATGGAATTAAAAAAGCACCTGAAACATAAATATAGTCGCGAATTCAATCCCTAGTAAGCTTACGAGAGGCATCGCTGATTGTGATTATTACACCACTATGATTGGTGTGCCGCTGTCAGGACATGGTTAGATGCTTATGTACATTAAAAAAAGATTATATGAGGATTAATGACACACATCGGGCGCCACTTCTGTCGCATCTGCAGCAGACAACTTTGTTAATTATGTTTACCAAAAGGAGAATTGCTCAATTTTCTCCTTTTGCTATAATGTTCCCAACTTCACTCAATAAGTATACCTTCATTAAAAGTGAGAATAGTTTTGCTCAGACTAAGACTTAAATGTGTCAGCTGCAGATTTGCTGTATGCGGGAAAGGGTTAATGAACTAGACCATGCTATTTTAAACATTTATCAAATTCAGTTCTGTAAGCCGTAATTTCAATACGTCTGTAACCTAGGTTATCGTAAGGCTATAACCTCGAATAAACTGACTACTATAAACGTTAACAACGAGACATTGCGGTAAGTAATCCCTGTGCTATGACGGATCTCGTTATTCTTAGTAAGCCCTGTGCTATAAGGATCTCGTTCTTGTTAGTAATCTCTGTGCTATGAAGGATCTCGTTTTTCTTAGTAAGCCCTGTGCTATGAATGATCTCGTTATTGGTAAGTAATCTCTGTGCTATGAATGATCTCGTTCTTGGTAAGTAATCCCTGTGCTATGAATGATCTCGTTCTTGGTAAGTAAGCCCTGTGCTATGAATGATCTCGTTATTGGTAAGTAATCCCTGTGATATGAATGATCTCGTTCTTGGTAAGTAATCCCTGTGCTATGAATGATCTCGTTCTTGGTAAGTAATCCCTGTGCTATGAAGGATCTCGTTTTTCTTAGTAATCCCTGTGCTATGAATGATCTCGTTCTTGGTAAGTAATCCCTGTGCTATGAATGATCTCGTTCTTGGTAAGTAATCCCTGTGCTATGAATGATCTCGTTCTTGGTAAGTAATCCCTGTGCAATGAATTATCTCGTTCTTGGTAAGTAGTCCCTGTGCTAAGAATGATCTCGTTCTTGGTAAGTAATCCCTGTGCTATGAATGATCTCGTTCTTGGTGAGTAAGGTGAGTAATCCCTGTGCTATGAAGGATCTTGTTCTTGGTAAGTAATCCCTGTGCTATGAATGATCTCGTTCTTGGTGAGTAATCTCTGTGCTATGAATGATCTCGTTCTTGGTAAGTAATCTCTGTGCTTTGAATGATCTCGTTCTTGGTAAGTAATCTCTGTGATATGAAGGATCTCGTTCTTGGTGAGTAATCTCTGTGCTATGAATGATCTCGTTCTTGGTAAGTAATCTCTGTGCTTTGAATGATCTCGTTCTTGGTAAGTAATCCCTGTGCATTGAATGATCTCGTTTTTGGTAAGTTATCCCTGTGCTATGAATGATCTCGTTCTTGGTAAGTTATCCCTGTGCTATGAAGGATCTCGTTCTTGTTGAGTAATCTCTGTGCTATGAATGATCTCGTTCTTGGTGAGTAATCTCTGTGCTATGAATGATCTCGTTCTTGTTAGTAATTCCTGTGCTATGAATGATCTCGTTCTTGGTGAGTAATCTCTGTGCTATGAAGGATCTCGTTCATGGTGAGTAATCTCTGTGCTATGAAAGATCTCGTTCTTGGTAAGTAATCCCTGTGCTATAAGGATCTCGTTTCTGGTAAGTAATCCCTGTGCTATGAAGGATCTCGTTCTTGGTAAGTTATCCCTGTGCTATGAAGGATCTCGTTCTTGGTAAGTAATGCCTGTGCTATGAAGGATCTCGTTCTTGGTAAGTAATCCCTGTGCTATGAATGATCTCGTTCTTGTTAGTAATTCCTGTGCTATGAAGGATCTCGTTCTTGGTGAGTAATCTCTGTGCTATGAAGGATCTCGTTCATGGTGAGTAATCTCTGTGCTATAAGGATCTCGTTCTTGGTGAGTAATCTCTGTGCTATAAGGATCTCGTTCTTGGTGAGTAATATCTGTGCTATGACGGATCTCGTTCTTGGTGAGTAATCTCTGTGCTATAAGGATCTCGTTTTTGGTAAGTAATCCCTTTGCTATGACGGATCTCGTTCTTGGTGAGTACTCTCTGTGCTATGAAGGATCTCGTTCTTGGTGAGTAATCCCTGTGCTATGAATGATCTCGTTCTTGGTGAGTAATCTCTGTGCTATGAAGGATCTCGTTCTTGGTAAGTAATCTCTGTGCTATAAGGATCTCGTTTTTGGTAAGTAATCCCTGTGCTATGAATGATCTCGTTCTTAGTGAGTAATCTCTGTGCTATGAAGGATCTCGTTCTTGGTGAGTAATCTCTGTGCTATGAAGGATCTCGTTCTTGGTGAGTAATCTCTGTGCTATGAAGGATCTCGTTCTTGGTGAGTCATCTCTGTGCTATGAAGGATCTCGTTCTTGGTGAGTAATCTCTGTGCTATAAGGATCTCGTTTTTGGTGAGTAATCTCTGTGCTATAAGGATCTCGTTTTAGTAAGTAATCCCTGTGCTATGAATGATCTCGTTCTTGGTAAGTAATCTCTGTGCTGTGACGGATCTCGTTCTTGGTAAGTAATCCCTGTGATATGACGGATCTCGTTCTTTTTAGTAATCCCTGTGCTATGAAGGATCTCGTTCTTGGTAAGTAATCCCTGTGCTATGAATGATCTCGTTCTTGGTGAGTAATCTCTGTGCTATGAAGGATCTCGTTCTTTTTAGTAATCCCTGTGCTATGAAGGATCTCGTTCTTGGTGAGTAATCTCTGTGCTATGAATGATCTCGTTCTTGGTGAGTAATCTCTGTGCTATGAAGGATCTCGTTCTTGTTAGTAATCCCTGTGCTATGAAGGATCTCGTTCTTGGTAAGTAATGCCTGTGCTATGAAGGATCTCGTTGTTGGTAAGTAATCCCTGTGCTATGAAGGATCTCGTTTTTGGTGAGTAATCCCTGTGTTATAAGGATCTCGTTTCTGGTAAGTAATCTCTGTGCAATGAAGGATCTCGTTCCTGGTAAGTAATCCATGTGCAATGAAGGATCTCGTTCCTGGTAAGCAATCCCTGTGCTATGAAGGATCTCGTTATATCTCTAATATGGCGCCACATTAAGAGTAGCAGAGTAAAAACAATGGAGGAACAACTCTAGACTTAATAGTATATATTTGACTCTTTAAATTGTAAATTGACAGTTATTGCTCAGACTGTTTATAAGGCAATTTGTTCTATTATGACGAAGATGAAATGTTTAAAATGCTATTAGATATCATACCTCCCCCGTTTTTGTAGCATAAATACGGAAAGCGCCACACGTTCCCTAGACCAACGGAAAATCCGATACATGCCAACAGGAACTCGAACTTCCTACCCCATGTCTCACGTTCTGTACCCATACCTCAAGTGGTCATGGAAAATGGTCTAAAAGTCTAAAATATAAAAATCGAATTTACCTTCATTAACATAATGTTCAGAGAAAGGCAAGTTTAACGCTTAGCCCGCTTAACGTGATTTTAATGAATAGGAAAGTGTTCAGAAGTGCTTTTATGACAGTGTAGATAAAGATCAGCATGTGCAATTATATATAATATAAACTAAATAGCGGTAAACATTCTCTGATTGATTGACGTCAATACAAAGTCAATAGTTGTAAACATTCTCTGATTTATTGACGTACAGTACATATTCAATAGTTGTAAACATTCACTGATTGATTGACGTCAATACAAAGTCAATATTTGTAAACATTCACTGATTGAGTGACGTACAGTACAAAGTCAATAGTTGTAAACATTCTCTGATTAATTGACGTCAATACACAGTCAATATTTGTAAACATTCTCTGATTGATTGACGTACAGTACACAGTCAGTAGATATAAACATTCTCTGATTAATTGACGTACAGTACAAAGTCAATAGTTGTAAACATTCTCTGATTAATTGACGTCAATACAAAGTCAATAGTTGTAAACATTCTCTGATTGATTGACGTACAGTTCAAAGTTAATAGTTGTAAACATTCACTGATTGATTGACGTCAATACAAAGTCAATAGTTGTAAACATTCACTGATTGAGTGACGTACAGTACACGGTCAGTAGATATAAACATTATCTGATTGATTGACGTACAGTACACAGTCAATAGTTGTAAACATTCTCTGATTAATTGACGTCAATACAAAGTTAATAGTTGTAAACATTCTCTGATTAATTGACGTACAGTACAAAGTCAATAGTTATAAACATTCTCTGATTAATTGACGTACAGTACACAGTCAATAGTTGTAAACATTCTCTGATTAATTGACGTACAGTACAAAGTCAATAGTTGTAAACATTCTCTGATAATTGACGTACAGTACAAAGTCAATAGTTGTAAACATTCTCTGATTGAGTGACGTACAGTACAAAGTCAATAGGTGTAAACATTATATGATTGATTGACGTACAGTACAAACTCAATAGTTGTAAACATTCTCTGATTGATTGACGTACAGTACAAAGTCAATATTTTTAAACATTCACTGATTAATTGACGTACAGTACAAAGTCAATAGTTGTAAACATTCTCTGATTGATTGACGTACAGTACAAAGTCAATAGTTTTAAACATTCACTGATTGAGTGACGTACAGTACACAGTCAGTATATATAAACATTCTCTGATTTATTGACGTACAGTACAAAGTCAATAGTTGTAAACATTATCTGATTGATTGACGTTCAGTACAAAGTCAATAGTTGTAAACATTATCTGATTACTTGACGTACAGTACAAAGTCAATAGTTGTAAAACATTCTCTGATTGATTGACGTACAGTACACAGTCAATAGATGTAAACATTCTCCGATTAATTGACATACATTACAAAGTCACAAGTTGTAAACACTCTCTGATTGAGTGACGTACAGTACACAGTCAGATCAAACTGCAAGGATGCGCATGTTGATCAGGATTTACACTGGTCGCACATGTCAATGGTAAGTTTAAGAAGAGCACCACTTATTTGTTGATCCTTCATTATAATACTTAACCCTCCCTTTCCCTTCGACAATAAATCTGCAGCAGACGGCTTTCAATGAACCGATCTTGGCAAACATATGGACAACCTTTATAAAGCAACTACAAGAGAAAGCACTGTCGCTGGAAAACTGCAGTAATTACTTTTTACCACACATCATAAACAAATGTTTTACACTTGAGGCATCGTGACATTCATTAATCTAAATATATACATGTTGCACTCATAAAGGACTAATTTAAGGATTTTTGAAATTTCAGATATAAATTTTAGATATTTTAAGATAAAATTATGGACGTTTTGTTGTTATCGATAACACCAAAAAACCCAGACAATTTGGAATTGACATGCGATAAAAAGCTATTAAATCCCTTTCTCGGCTTAAAGCAACATTGGACACCCTCGCAGCAGTCTACTTTTAAAACATTGAGAAATAAACTTTTTCATTTTCTCAAAATGATATTACCTTTGCATCGTAATTATAATCATAATTTCACAGATGCTGCTTAAAATGTAGATCACCCTTGTAAAACTATATCAGCTTAACAGTTTAATTTACATTTTATCTATTGCATATATGTAATTTCAAACTTTACTTCAAACATAAACAGTAGGCCTTAATACCATGTAAATTCATAATTGTTTTTTCTTAAAAAGTGGAAAAAATGAATAAAAACATTTCAGTCTTCGGTCATTGATGCATAAAGTATATGCATGACGCAAGCAAAATGACTGTAGTGAGCCCAATAAAAAAAATAAAAAATGTTAAGTACGAACTTTATTGGATGCGAATTGTTTTCGAGTCATTTACATATAGTTTATCCTAATAACAACTTGTCCTCCCATATGAAATCTGAAAAACGAATAAACGTATACACGCCGGCTTCTCCTGGCGACTTATGAAAACATTTCGGCAATGGACGATATTGTTCAATTGAAGCAATGTCTTCTTTTGCTACACTTATTTCACAAACCGTCTGCTGCAGAGACGTCTGTATTGGGAAAGGTTAAACAACTCTAGCGAACCACGTAGATTGGCATTGATCCCATATATGTACGCGTAGCAAACTAATAATCGATAAACCTAACTTGTCAAGGGTGATGGTTGACGCCACTAGACTGAGAATTACATCCAGATGACGCAACTAGACTACAACCAACTGTCAGGTGACGCCACTAGACTCCGAATTACATCCAGGCGACGCAACTAGACTCCAAATAACTGCCAGGTGACGCCACTAGACTGAGAATTACATCCAGATGACGCCACTAGACTAAAAATAACATCCAGGTGACGCCACTATACTAACAATTACATCCAGGTGACGCCACTAGACTCCGAATTATATCCAGGTGACGCCACTAGACTGAGAATAACAGGTGACGCCACTGGACTCCGAATTACTGCCAGGTGACGCCACTAGACTGAGAATTACATCTATGTAACGCCACTGGACTCCGAATTATATCCAGGTGACCCCACTAGACTGAGAATAACAGGTGACGCCACTGGACTCCGAATTACTGCCAGGTGACGCCACTAGACTGAGAATTACATCTATGTAACGCCACTGGACTCCGAATTATATCCAGGTGACGCCACTAGACTAAGAATAACAGGTGACGCCACTGGACTCCGAATTACTGCCAGGTGACGACACTAGACTGAGAATTAAATATATGTAACGCCACTGGACTCCGAATTATATCCAGGTGACGCCACTAGACTGAGAATAACAGGTGACGCCACTGGACTCCGAATTACTGCCAGGTGACGGCACTAAACTGAGAGTTACATCTATGTAACGCCACTGGACTCCGAATTATATCCAGGTGACGCCACTAGACTAAGAATAACAGGTGACACCACTGAGAGAGAACGAGAGAGAGAGAGAGATCGAGAGAGAGAAAGAGAGAGAGAGAATAAAAAGATAGAGTGAGAGTGATAGATAGAGAGAGAGAGAGAGAAAGAGAGAGAGAGAGAGAGAGAGAGAGAGAGAACGAGAGAGAGAGAGAACGAGAGAGAGAAAGAGAGAGAGAGAATACAAAGATAGAGTGAGAGTGATAGATAGAGAGAGAGAGAGAGAAAGAGAGAGAGAGAGAGAGAGAGAGAGAGAGAGAGAGAACGAGAGAGAGAGAACGAGAGAGAGAGAACGAGAGAGAGAGAACGAGAGAGAGAGAACGAGAGAGAGAGAGAGAGAGAGAGAGAAAGAGAGAGAGAGAATACAAAGATAGAGTGAGAGTGATAGATAGAGAGAGAGAGAGAGAGAAAGAGAGAGAGAGAGAGAGAGAGAACGAGAGAGAGAGAGAACGAGAGAGAGAGAGAGAGAGAGAGAGAGAGAGAGAGAGAGAGAGAGAGAGAGAGAGAGAGAGAGAGAGAGAGAGAGAGAGAGAGAGAGAGAGAGAGAGAGAGAGAGAGAGAGAGAGAGAGAGAGAGAGAGAGAGAGAGAGAGAGATACAGACAGACAGTCAGGCAGACAGGCAGACAGACAGACATATAAATACAATAAAAAAGAAAAGGATACCTTGTAAAGTTTCTATGTGAGTTTAGGAGGTGTGATATTTATCCGATATTTATCTTATGTGTGTATCCACATTAAACCTACACCACCATTTCACCATTGGACACATGTGCAACGCGTTTGTAAATTTAAACCTTTAGGTTCCTAAACATAAATCAAGGGAGTCAATGTTTGAATCTATTTGTGTTACACCGTTCTGTTCATTGCCATATTGAGTCAGAGAATCACCAGCGGTCTTTGTTCATCAACGCACATGTCTTAAAAATAGTTATGAGTCAGGAAATGTTGGGGGATATGCTGTAAAATCACACGGAACTTACACATTTGCAAAATATATAGGTAAATGTACATAATTGGAATGTAGGAGTTAGAACGGACTTAGTTTTGAATTCAACATGCAGTTAGCGCGCATTTTGGCATTCGGTGTTTGATCTTGTAATATATACAGTTTGAAAATAAAATGTATCTATATCCGTAAACCCCGCGTATCTATCTCCGTAAACCCCGCGTATCTATCTCCGTAAACCCCGCGTATCTATATCCGTAAAGCCCGCGTATCTATATCCGTAAACCCCGCGTATCTATGTCCGTAAACCCCGCGTATCTATATCCGTAAAGCCCGCGTATCTATATCCGTAAACCCCGCGTATCTATGTCCGTAAACCCCGCGTATCTATATCCGTAAACCCCGCGTATCTATCTCCGTAAACCCCGCGTATCTATATCCGTAAACCCCGCGTATCTATATCCGTAAACCCCGCGTATCTATATCCGTAAAGCCCGCGTATCTATATCCGTAAACCCCGCGTATCTATATCCGTAAACCCCGCGTATCTATCTCTGTAAACCCCGCGTATCTATATCCGTAAACCCCGCGTATCTATATCCGTAAACCCCGCGTATCTATGTCCGTAAACCCCGCGTATCTATATCCGTAAACCCCGCGTATCTATGTCCGTAAACCCCGCGTATCTATATCCGTAAACCCCGCGTATCTATATCCGGTAACCCCGCGTATCTATATCCGTAAAGCCCGCGTAT